>JASXSY010000559.1:0-90596 GCA_034509805.1 Sipha maydis | reverse complement strand
ATAAAAATTCATAGTACACATTTTGTAATGTACAATGTGCTATGATACAGAGCCCCCTCCAGTAGTGTTAGTGTACATGATGAAAGAAAATAGATCGAGATGATTTGGGCAAGTGATGAGGTAAGAGGTGATCAGTTGGATTTCCATATAATGTGACCTTTATCTTGACTATTTAAATATATTAGTTTTATTTCTTTGAATATTTAGTAGCTAGTAAGGGTGACATATATATTATAATTTTTTGTAAAATATTTACTATAATTTAAAAAAAAAAAATCAAGTTTGATCAGTTTGTTGTAATTGTATGTATATTATTGTATTCATTAAAAATTGAATAATCATTTTCAATGTTTTTAGATATTTTTGTCTATAACGATTTCTATTATTTCAGTTCCACCATTGGGATCACATTCAGCAAATGTTACATGCCCATCATGTAAATGTGCGGTGATGACGACTGTGGAAGAAAATACATCTAGTAAAGCATATATATGTTGCATGTTGATGTGTATTTTTGGGTATGATAAATACAAAATATTTAAAACATTTGAAAAAAATATTTTTTTTAAATATTTTTTGTTATTGTTTTTCAGGATGTTTTGTTGTTCTTATTTGCCATTTTGTATGGACACCTTTATGAACTACAAACATACATGCCCCAGGTGCAAGACATTTCTTGGTGTATACCAACCATGAGAAAACAAAATTATCTATTATCTATATAAAAAATGTATTGCTTACAAGGGCGCCTTTTTATTAATAATTAAACACTTTTATACTAATTAATTACTTCTATTATCTAATTGAACACAAATTGCAATTTTCTTTTATTTTTCCCAAATTCATCAACAACTTTTTCAGATAAATGAAGATCTTCGATTTTTTTTCTATGTAAACTTAACATACATAATCCGGATAAACGATTCTCACATACTGTTGAACGTAACCAGATTTTAACACAATCTAATGTGCTGAATGTTCTTTTCTTTAGAGTTGGATAAAATTCACAATCTTTTAAAAAAAATTAAATATTTTCCTTTTCATTAATTGATGAAGACTCATTTATAGTATATGTTGCCAAAGATGAGTACTCTTTCATCGTCTCCCAATAATCACACCATGTTTGACCTTCTTCTACTAAGTTTTCTATTTTATAATGGTTGTCTAATTCTTTTAAAATGTCAATAAAATTTATTTGTCATTTTTAACATAGTCGATGGGTGTAAAAATCCTCATTTAAATGGTATTATATTTATTGGACTAAAACAAATTTCTAAGGATTGAATTTAAGAATCAATATAAGGTATATATTTAGAAATCCGAAAGTACTCATCAGGAGTAGATGTAACAATATTTTGACGATGAGTTTGTTTTGACACTACTCGTGGAATTTGTGTCCAAGTTAAATTGAATTGTGCAGTTTCTTATATCATTAAATATCAGACTAAAATTTTCTTCTGACATCGATCTATGTTTCTTTAATATTTCTAGTAAATTTGAGTGTATATGTTGATGTACTGTATGCAAATTAGTATCAACATCTTGTTTACAATTGGCTATAATTTTTAAGTACACAATAAACCCTATAAGTATTTTGCTGGAACAGTTTGAATTTTACTATTTATATTTTGTTCATTTATTTTATAATAAAGAATAAAATATTAAACATTTTCATAATGTTTTGGAAGTTTTTGGTTATTAGGATTAATTTATATTTTCCTCTTTTTTACCATTCATAATTTAAATGTACCTTACATTATTTACTAGTAGAAATAGTTTACAACATATTTTATGTAAGTGGTTATAATTAATTAATTACATGAAATATACTTTGTTATTGGGTGTCAATTAATTAATACTTATTTCATGGTAACAAATTATTAATTTTCTATTTTTTTTTTAAACCAGTTAATTTTTGTATTTTATTCATAACAATGTTTTCCATTATATTTCATTAAAATCTTATTATATATATATATATATATATATATATATATATATATATATATATATATATATATATTAAATATTTTAAATGTTTACTATGATCAAATTTAGTTGAAAGATTTATATTCTTGTTTTAACTATTACAGTGACTATACATCACTTTCTTCTTTAATTGCCAAAAATTAATGTACTACTTTAGTGGGGGTATCTATTACATTGTTAATTTGTTAATATATTAATATATTAATTAATTAACTTTATTAGGAAATTTATTAAAATAAAAAAACAAAATTATAAAACTGTAATTCTATATTTAAGATCAATGTTATTTTATTTCCATTGTATACCATAAACATAATATTTATTTATATGGATTAAAATCAGAAATTTATGGTAAATTAATGTATCTAATTATTATTATTATTATTATTATTTTTATTATTACTATTATTATTATTGTTTTTAAAATAAATTCTAAGTGAATTTATTTTGTATAGCATTACATGATATTTTTGTAATTTATAATAGTTTATATATTATTATTCAAAATTATATTCATAATAATATAATAGTTTATTATGTATTTTATTTGGATGATTTGTAAGACATACGAACACGTAATAGAAATGTTAATAATTTGTTGTATTTGTTGGTCGAAAAAAATGGGATGGAAAAAGAGGTTATGAAAATTGACTTTAGAATGACTTTGTACAAGAAATATATAAAAAAATATAAAATCAAATGCGACAAACATTGTATTTGACGAAAAAGTGAAATTTTATTAGGTCGTTGATCAGAACACATGATTTTGATAGAAATCTCACAAAGTATATGTTTAATCTCTAAGACTTTGATTTACAGGTTTTTATTAATAGTTGGATTCTTTCCGTTTTATACACAATAATTGAACACCTATCAATGAGATCGGTGTATGTCACAAAAATGAAAATGTTTAGAAGAGCCAAATAACTGAGTATATATAAATATTGGTGTATGTGCATGTTAAGTTGCGATGCAATCAATTTTTGGACTACTTAATGTACTCGTATGTGTATAAAATGCACCACAATGTGTTGGCAACGCTGTGTTTTATTAAATTTACGTAATAAAATGATTTTTGAAAATATTGTAACATAAACCGATCTCATTGATAGGTCTTCAATTCTAGATGTCGTTAATGTTATACTATCCTACCAAAATAAACTCAACCTTTTTGATATCACCATGTTAGAATATTGTTTAGAATCCATCTATATTAACCTCTGTTAATATATAAGGTTTCAGAGTATTTTCTTAGAATATTTTTAATTGTCACCAAGGACTTTGATGATGGTGGATTCAATGAACTAAAACGGTTTAAAATACTTTCTGACAGTCAAATCGAATTTATTGGTATTTTACTCGACACTATACCTAATATGTTGTTTCCGTTCAAATTCTATTATTTGCAAAAAAAAGTCAAATTGTTAATTTCCATTTACAATTTCATTAGTCACAATTCAGAGAACGATCCTTTTCGATGACGATCTTGATGCACGCAAAGACGATTTTCCTCTGTGACCTTATTTTCAACGGAAATGCTTGAAATCAGATAACAATAATTTTAAATAATATTGATCTTCAGTCTCAGTAGAGTTATTTATGAAATATAAATGTTTTTATTGTTAAATATTGAAAGCCAATCAACGTAAATATAAATCTAAATAAATAGTAAATAAAAATATAATGATTGTTATACCAGAACTAAATGTGGGAATGAAAACATATTTTGAGTTGATATAAAAGATATTCAACTAGTTTTTCTTAATAAATTTATTTTTAAATAATTCTATACTTTTATCTTTATTAATATTAATTATTATGATTCATAAAAATTATATTTTTTTAATTGTGAGTGTGTCATTTGAAATTTAACATATTATGAAAGGTTTATTATATGACACAAATAAAACTAAATGTTTTCATTTAATTGATTACATATTATCACTGTATTTTTTGATTTGTAATATTTACTGAAATCAATGTAATTTTTCAATTGGGATATTAATAATATTTGTAATAACTTATTTGAACGTCTATTATTACGTCAATTTTTCTTCATTAAATTAATTTTTTAATTTAAGTATAGTTGACTTTGAGGTAATATTTAAGTTGTGGTATCCTAAGGACATAAAGTCATAAATGAACAACATTAATGTGAACGTGTAAAATTAATCAATAAAAGATAATTTAACTCTGTTCATATTTATGGGTTTACAATGTGTTCTATACAATGGGCGGATGTGTGATGCACTGTTGGTGTTGATTTCAAAGAACAGAAAAGTTTTCAAAAAGTACTTATAAGTGGATATATCATTCAACTTTATGGCAAACAAATAAGATTCCTCAACTAATACTATGCATATTAATCATTTTTCAAGAGTTTAAATGGTTAAATAAGGAAAATATGGTCTATATCCGCATTATACATCATACGTATTTTAGGCTCATTGCTAAATAATTCAATTGCTATACTAATTCGCTCGTGTAACAGTGCATATTTCAAGCATTTGCATGTTCTGTTTACTTTTGGTCGTTGGCTTACATTTACATTCGTTCATGGTCAGTATTATATTAAATCATGATTTTTACATAATTTGTGATTTATATTGTTTTGTATGTATTATTTTATTACAAAGAGTCTTAGACAGTAGTTATTATAAATACATTACATAGTAATTAAATTCGAATGGAGCAATATACTGTTATGCAGTACATTAGTATTGCATTGTATTCCATTACAATAGTATTATTGATAAACGGTCGGAGTGTGCTAATCGTGTTCAATAAGTGATATATTTAAATATTTAAAGATAATAGCCAACAATAATTGATAAAATTATTTTGATTGCAAAAAAGTATGGTTTATTTATAATTAAATCAATAGAAGATGTCAAACTGATATACACCGATATTGATTATTTAGATACCTTAAGGGGAAATGTTAAGATTTAGAAATGAAGATACAAAATTTCAAACAAACTTGAACTTTGTAATGTGTATATTGTCGAATATACACTGATTATGTCAAACTCATCTGATCATTTCAAATATGTACCGGGGCCAAATATATTACTATGATTGTAATATATTCAAATACATGGTTAATTTTAAATATTTACCATAAGTTTGATTTGAACAAAAAGAAGAAACTCCGTCGTGTAATGAAATAAAGAAAACATGGAAATTTATAGATTTTATTAGACTAAAAGACAGAGATAATTATGATAGATTAGTCGATGAAAAAATTTCAAAATATTTTTAATAGTTCAACGATGGTCACAAGAAATTACAATACTTTTTTTTGTCATTAATATAAATTTTCTTTCCCAAAAATATCACCGATTGGTTAAGAATCTTGATTTGGGTTTTCAGCGGATTTAATGCAAAATTATTCCAAAAAAAAGAACCGGATGGGTCTCGCTCTACTGTACAGTTAGGGGTGGAGTGCACCTCGCTTATAGGATAGGTCATTATTATAATGGATTTGTTAAATTTGAATGCAATGATAGATATCATTGTATACGAATAACGATTCTGAACGGAGTTCATATGTTTGTCTAGGATATAATACATTGTTATATATAAACATTGTAAAAAGTATATTTTATTTTGAAATGATAAATATATTTTTCAATTAGGATGAGTTGGCAGTTGCATACAGCGATATAGTTTGTCAGTCTAGAACATTCTACATTATATTATATTTTACATGTAATTTTATGTCAATATTCGCTGTTCAAACGCTTATAAAAAAAATTGTGCCTATGGATTTTAATAATTTTTGAATGACATTAAGAACTACTTCTGTGGAATCTTCGATTAAATTTTCAAGTATTTTGTAGCAGCCAAATTTTTTTTATCATCGATTATAAAAATAAAATGTAAAAAAATCGAATATCTTAAATGCCTATAAGTGGCTTAAAAATCAATATAATATTTTGAAAAAAATATTGCATAAAAGAAATACCAATCTTAACAGCTGGTAGAAATTTCAAAAATCTGCGACTTATACTTTTTGAATTATAACAAATATTTAAAATCGCCTGAGAATAAATCGCTATTTTATGCAATTTCGTAAATATTTAAATTTCAAACAGTCATACAATTTTTTCCTCTAAGTCCGGTAGAAATTTTTTTAAAGATTTTTGAAGAGTAGCTCATAGATAACCTAGTGTTAAAATTTTGAACCTTAAGTATGAACAAAAAAAATTTTATGAATTTTTATCTACAAAATAACTTGCAAATTATCGTGATTTTTACACATTTTATACAAATTTGAGCATTAAGGGCTTATAAAAAAAATTGAGTTAACCGATCATCGATATTTTTTAGTTACGATAAGTTTAACTTATTATAAACCTAGTATAAAATTTTCAAGAGTTTTCGCTCAACCAATTAAATTTTATAGATGTTTAAAAACAAAAATTTTACAAAAATCGAAAATTTAAATTGTCTATAAATAAGTCAAAATATGTCAAAATACTTTGAAATCTTAACCATGTATAGAGAACGTCAATATAAAGATTTGGTGAAAATTTCAAGTTGTTGTGGTTTTTCATTTTTGAGTTAGAGCATTTTAAAAAAAACCGATATCTTTGTCAGTCTAGAATATTATACATTATATTATATTTTACATGTAATTTTATGTCAATATTCGCTGTTCAAACGCTTATAAAAATACTTTTTGAATTATAACAAATATTTAAAATCGCCTGAGAATAAATCGCTATTTTATGCAATTTCGTAAATATTTAAATTTCAAACAGTCATACAATTTTTTCCTCTAAGTCCGGTAGAAATTTATTTAAAGATTTTTGTAGAGTACCTTATAGATAACCTAATGTGAAAATTTTGAACCCTAAGTATGAACAAAAAAAATTTTATGAATTTTTATCTACAAAATAACTTGCAAATTATCGTGATTTTTACATATTTCGTATAAATTGGAACTTTGAGCACTTATAAAAAAAAATTGTGACTTACGATTTTAGATTTTTTTTTTATCAGTTAAGGAGCAACTTATAAGAAACCTTGTATTAAATTTTCAAGATTTTCTGGGCAGCCAAAAAAATTTTATCGTTATTTAAAAAAAAAATACTTAAAAAAATTGAAAATTTCAATTGTCTATAAATAGCTTTATAAAAGTCAAAATACTTTGAAAATTTAATGGTGTATAGAGAACGCTAATCTAAACATTTGGTGAAAATTTTAAGTATTTACATCGATTAGTTTTTGAGTTATAGCAAAATAAAAAATTTGATTATGTTGAAAACTGGTTTTGCGTAAAAACTCCCGTTTTTCCCAAATTTTTTTATGGTTTTTCCCGTCGCATTTAAAAAATATTGGAAATTTTTTACTTTTGACCCCCCAAAGTACCAAATAGATTCACTTTTCTTTCAGAAAAGTTGCTACATAAGGCAATCGAAGCATTTTTACTGCCCCAAATCGTGTCGACAGACACAAAAAAAAAAAAAAAAACACACATCATTGTAAAATCAATACATTCTTCACTCCGTTCAGAATCTAAAATATACAAGAATCAATGAATAGTCAACAGAACCGGATTTTACGGTATTCATTCTATGACATTTATAGTTTATTGGAACTTCAGCATTATATCTATTGTGATGATAATGTTTCGTTTTAGCAAAAGAATTTGCCTCTTGTATCAATGAAACTTTTAACAAGAAAAAAAATAATCAAACTAAAATTCCAATTATCTTAGTTAGGAAAACGTTTTTTTTTTTGATAATTATTTTCAATCTTTTAGAGATTATACCAATCAAATTTCGAGAAACGATGTTTAGGATGAAGATTTGAAACTACATTGAAATGGTTTCCAAAATATAATAGATGAATTAAATAATATTGATAATAATAAAATATTCATTTAATCCCCAAGACGATTATGGTTTGCTGGTTTTTTTCATTAAAACGATATTTTTCGCTGTTTATATCGGATCTTGTCATGTCATTATTTTAATAATGTATGAAGTTTACGATTTTGTAAGATAAAAATCAAAATATTGTTCTTTGCTTGATGATTATTGATTAACGAAAAGACAATTTTTTCCGATGATCTATTTTGCAACGATAATATTTTAAACTAGAATTTATTTCATGATAATTATATTGGAATCATCGAAAATGTATATTTTAAATTTATTTTTAAATAAATCAACGGCTTCTCCTATAGTACGTGATGTTTATATTTTTGCACATAAAAAAAGGAAAAAAAGGTGTATACTTATTCGTAAGATGTTTTTTTTATTCGTACACAAGAGCTTATCCGTAGTTAGCTATAAAATACGCTTTTGATTTTGTTTTCGTGTATGTGCGTGCGTGCGTACACACTTCAAAATGTTTACGAAATTATGTTAAATTATTGTTGAATTCGATCTATTGAAATTCGCATCAATTATTTTGTCGCTGGGTGTTTATACGGTTGAATAACGCACTGAAATCTGACCTGTGTATAACTTGTTTCGTATTTCAAACCACGCGAGTATAATAATAATAATAATAATAATAATAATAATAATAATAATAAATATCATCAATAATTTTAACAAATATTATTAAATAAAATATACTATAAGTAAGTTACTTATATAAAAACAAATGCAACTATTAATGAATGTGTATTTTGAGTGTTTTTTTATATAACATATATAATTTAAAATTGGCGATAAGACTTTTTAATCCAAAATAAAATCATGCTTGTTACGAGATATTTTCTTAGAAGTTCGCAAAGATTAATCAGACAACCTAAAGATTCATTACGTTTAAATTGGAGTTATGACTATTGTTATTGTACACTATTACACTTGTAATGTTTTTAAAAATTTAAAACATTCGAGATGTTGAAAAAATAAAAATAAAATAAATATAAAACATAGGACAATTTTTGTACTATGTATTTATTTTTAAATTATTTTTTTATTATCTTGGTAAAATATGTACCTGATCAGGTGACTTAAATGAGTTAGTTACTTTTTTTTTGTCTTTGCCTGGTTAGTTTTTCATGACAATGTAGCGATCGAATCCGATTTTTAATTTAAAATTCTAATGAAAAATAATGCTTGTAAACATTTTGTTATTATATTTACTTATTAACCAATAGTTAATTAATTATAAGCATTTTAGTTTAGAAAATCAATACAAATTTAAATATAAAATGTTGAAGAAAGTATATTTTCAATTATTCTTTACTAATTATAATATACTTTTAAATATTAATAAATAATAAACTATTTTTTTTTGAATATTAATACTCTTATGTGTATTTTTTCTAAAAATTCTATCAGTCATATTATTTGAAATCGAAAATAATAAAACCTAGACAATAATATATTTGACGTGTTTTTTACATAAAAAATACGAGTATTTGTATGTATGCTCAAGCACGAAAATGGAAATTTATATTAAAATACTCATTCTACTCGTATATACGTATCGTTAAGATGTGTAATAATAAGTTTATGTACGATAATTTATGTTATCATGCTAAAACTTGATAATTAATAACAATTTATTTTCATAGCAACACTTTTTGTTTAAAATAATTAATACTATTTTAAATAAGTGTTATAATGCAACCGTTATAATTTGAGTGCATATGGAATATGCATTTTCATTTGAATGATGTCCAATAACTATTCGTTTTAAATACTTATTTTTATATTTATGGATAAAAAATGCCTTTAAAATAAGCTATGTATACAAAATACTATTCTTAGTAACTAATATATTATAATTAATAATTATACAAATTATATGATTGCATATTTATCAATTACACAATAAAGTTAATTATTTATAATAAGAATATAGATTTAAATCTGGTTGAACTATGGTTGAAAAATATCAAAATGTTTTAATGAATTGTTTGTTGACAGCATTCTATTAATCGGAGCAAAAAGACTAATTTTGGCGGTAGGTTATTGTGTAGAATATTTTAGTTAATCGGGTATTAACACTAGGGACATTAAAAGGTATTTAAGACAGTTATTATATATATATATATATATATATTATATGTATATTTAAAAACTTGTCATATAAAGTTTATTTGTTATTGGTTATTATTTTCTGTCACAAAGGAAAGACGTGTTGTTTAAAGTGTTTTTTAAAAAAATGATAAAATCGTATAACTAATACATACGATTTTAGACTAATACATACATAACTAATACATACCGTTAGACGAAAGACTCGAAAACCTAACTAATACATACCGTTAGGTTTTCGAGTCTTTCGTCTCTCGAGTTCTTACGAGTTCCCCTAATCGGTGAGACTATTTTCTCTTACTTTTACACTAATATATTGCAATTACTATAGATAACAGCTTTGGTACACATAGTCACAATTTTGGGTGTGCTTAGCACCCCCAAATATTATACTAGCACTCCCATATTTTTTTAGTAGCATTATCGAATTTTTATTGTTTATAATTTTATTATTTATATAATCATATTGCTATTTTGTCATAGGCTTAGAATAAATTTATTTTAAAAACTTTCCACTTTCATAATAATAATATATTAGGTATAAGTGATTTTTGATTAATAAATTATTATGTATTTAAAACACAAAAAGATTTTATAGAAGGCTAAAGACCATATCGATTACGCCGAAACATTTATTTTCATTAGTGTTATTTTATTATAAATTATTTATAAGTTAGTAAAATGAATATAAGAATAGCGATGTGATAAGGAGGTGTGGGGGCAATGCCCTCCATGGGTCACTTTGGTCAACTTAAATCTAGCACCCCCATAAATTTAAGCCAGATAGCGCCTATGTTGGTAGATTTCAATCGATCGTTTCATTTTCTTCCCTCTTTAAATGTGTAATTCTACAGCTAACAGTGGTAAAACTCTTATAATTTACTTAATTCATATTGAAACCTATCTGTAAATACTATAGAAATCGGTTAAGTTCTGTGTTGATTTCATAGTCGTACATTACCTTTGGATGTTAGCGGTATATGGCAAATAAAAATATTAATGTTTACCGTTTTCTCATTGAGATTTATTTTTATCAACTACATGTTCTCAAGTACTTATTTAGAATCACATATTTACATATTTTCACATATACTGTTTCTATACTTCTCAAATTTTGAGTACCTTCGGCCAAATTTATATTGTATTAATTGCGTTGTGGTAGGGGAAAATTGGATGAGTTTGTGTTGGTGAAACGAGAGGTATTCAACGTTTAACCAATTTATTGGTTACTCAAAACATTTACAGTATTTTTGTTTCGAAATTAAACGACAAATCACTTATGTTTATAGAAATCTAAATTGTTTGGGTAGATACTTCCGTAAACCATGCGTAAATATACAAAAGGGAAATAAACTTTTAAAAGTTTTAACGAGGAACAAATTTATAGTCATTAAATGACTAGTGCAATTATCCATTTCGATTTATGTTAAACTTAAACAATTTTATTTAATCGAACTGTTTGAATATCAACCTTTGCGTTTTTACACCAAATTTTACAATAAATATACGCGTGTAATATATTGTAATGTTATGTAGGATTGTTTTTTTTTTGTTGAACTAGTATAATTTCTGTTTTCGTTATTTTTTTCCTCCAAATTACCCATTTTACGACCAAAAAACCATTCTTTTAAATTTATATTGTTCAATAATAACATAACTATAATATTTTTTTTATTATCGTGTTTGGTAAATTATATGTTATTGACCATAATGTTTTTAAAATTAAGATTTTTTTTTTATTTATCATACAATTATATAAACGGTTCAATTATTTTGTTCATATGATTTAGTCCTATGTTATATACAGTGTGATTCTTTTTAAAGGTAATACTAAATCATTCTGTCTTGTGACATCGGATTGATATGCGGTTTTCGGGAAGAGATAGGGAATGCTCAAACACATTTTTCGATAGTTTTTGAATTTTGAGTTCTTTTATTGTGCGCATGCGCAACACAACTTGCATTTTTTTAAGTATCAACACTTACTTTTAACAACAAATTTCGATAGACCGACATTTTTTAAAATTCCTTTTTACCATAGTTCCAAAAAGCAAAATTGACTAAATGAAAACGAGTTAAAGTTTAGTCGGTATAGAGTTTTTTAAAACTTAGTTATTATTTTTTATAATAAGTTAAAAACTATTTCTTAAAAAGTATGAAGTAGATTGAATAAGATAAAAATAAGGTATAAATTAAAAATATAAAATATAAGGAATATATATATATATATATATGGTTAGGTAGTTAGGAGTACTCTAACTCATAGCGTTAAGCTATGTTGTCGACCCGGGGAAAATTAAAATATGGCGCCCTTAATAAAATTATAATTAAAAATTATATTCACCATACTATTAATTGCAGTCAATAGCGTATTAACGGGTGAGATAAAAGTGTACTATGCAAGGGTAATAAATATTTTAATTGTCAAAAAAAAATCTTTCAACTGAAAATATGTTTGCACATCTAACGGTGCAATGTGCCAACTGTCCGGATAAAATATTACGATTTACTTGTAACCCACTATTTTCAAGGAAAAAACGTACATGAATAACGAAAATAGTTTATTCGATAACAGTACAACTAGAACAAAATCTTAAAAATTAATTATCGATTTGTAACATGTAACGGTGGACTGCGGCTTTTTTGTGATATTTATGAACGAAATAATATGTATATAGTCATACAAGAAAAATTATAATTATATACTTTTCATTTAATGTTGATCCACAAAAATTTGCCGCCCAAAGGCAATTGTCCCTCTTGCCCCCCGTTAAAACCGACTCTGCCCGGGTGCCATGATATTTGATCAGTGGCCACCTCAAAGCACGTATGAAAACGCAATAATTCGCGTTTCGATTTATGAACACTCGCGTCGAGTTTACGAAATTATAGAAAACCAAAGATGAATTGGTAACAGTAATTTTTTTCTTTAACATAGAATATGTTGTTTTTTTCAATGCTGAACAAAAGTTACAACTGTAACATCATGAAATGTCTTTATGGTTTTATCTAATCGCCGCTATAGTAACGGACCGCTTTGCATTCGTCCGCGCATGCGCGCCGCCGTCGTTAGCACACCGCCGTGTACTGTCCCTGTTGCGCTTGTCGGACATCGCTTCGGGCTCCGCAGTGGCCGTTGCGCCGGAATGGTTGGTACACCGGTCGAACGATTACCGCGGTCCGACGTCGTAACCGCGACGGTCACACTTGGTGCAATCGCGGCGGCGGTGGCCGCACGTCCGTTGGCCCCAGAGAAAACGCGTGCCGGTGGCCGAGGCACGAAACTCTGTGCCCGGCGTTCTTGGTTACGCAACATCCGCTGCTGCGTCTGCTTGTCCGCAGGCGACTTGGCCCACGCGACATCGACGCGTACGCCCGTGGACACGTCCCGGGTACCGTCCAGCGCGTACATGGCCGACTGCGCGTCCTCGCGTCGCTCGAAGTGCACGAACGCGTGGTTGTTCAGCACCTTCACGCGCTCCACGGCCCCGTACCGACCGAACTTCCGGGACAGCACACGTTCATCGAGCACGCCGCCGTGCTGCCTGACGAACAGCACGCGCACCTTGGGCACCGTGTCCGCGACCTGCCGCGGTTTCGGGTCCGCCCGGTCCACGTACGTGTTGCACCCGAACAACTTGTGCTGCGACAGCGTCCGCTTAGCGACCGTGGCCGCGGCCTCCGACTCGTAGTCCAGGAAACAGAAGCCCCGGTGCATCGACGGGTTGTCGATATTCTTGAACGTGATCACGCGTACTAGACTGCCGCGCGTTATGCGGTTCACCTCGTCAAATATCTCTTGTTTCGTTTTCGCTTTCGGCAGACTGCCCACGAACAGCCTGCATCTGTGGCCGCCGTCCGCAGTGGCCAAAGGACGTACCGAACGATTCGTCATCTTGACCGTATAACTCGGTGCCGTCGTCGTCGTCGCGGGCGCCACTTGTACTTTTCGCCCGTTGACTGCGAGATCCGAAGCGTTCTTGGTGGTGTCGTGAATTACTCGTTTCTGGGACTTTTGGAACTTGTTCTTCAATATCTTTCCGTCCATAGTGCTTCGATGTCGTGTAAAACCGTTCGACTAATGTTTCGTACTTGTTTACACTCCTCGAGAACTCGCACTACGGATTATGTGACGTTGATTTTGTATACATAGCCAGCCAGCTATTACACAGCAATGTTTGTAATCTGGTAATTTACCGATTTATTTTTATTTTTTATCTATCCGTCGTACAATTTTTTTTCTCGTTTAGACGCATTATTATTTTTTTTTACCCGAGGCCATTGTGACGTGGTCGTGGGTGACCGGTTAGATAAAGGATATTTAGGGAAGGTTTTCTGGTCCTTTTGAATATCTTTAACCGTAGCTCGGGAGCGTAGATGTTATTTGGGATATTACAAATAAGCGGTGATTGGTTTATTAACGGTTAATATATAAAATATATTTAGCTATATATAATATATACATACCTACGAACTATATAATATGGAATTATTCAGGAGTTCCTGTGTGTGTTGGTGACCGCCGAAAGAACTCCCGTTTCCCTATTATTAGTATTTGGCCGTAGCCTTACGATATGAAATGTAGCACAAAGCCGGGGAGAACTTAATGACTAGTCAGCGTATGTAACAATTGTTACACGATATTTAGTGGTATTTTCAGAAAATTGTTATGAAATGGGAAAAGGCGTACAACAATAGGTAAAGATACAACAATAATAGAAAAAATTAATTTGAAATACTCAGGGTTAAATTAGTTGAATAGCTATATATATTTTTTGAAAACATTTTAGTTACGTTTACAATTTTTCGCCCAAAACTTGATTGATTTTAATTTTTTTTAATAAATTAAATTGAACCCTAACAAATAAAACATGTGAAATTATACTTCATATATTTTAAATTATGATTAAAAAAAAAAAAAACAATTTAAAATGTTTGGATCTGTTCTAAAATTAGCTGTTTTGTACAAACTATCCTAAATACATGTTATGAATGAGTAATAAGGCGTAATAACAATATAATGTTGTAACTGGATAGTAATATAAATATGCTTGATTTTTGGGATAGTCATTAATCAACAGAAAGCACATAATATTTTAAAAAAAATGCAATTGACTACACTTATTTTTTCGGAAGAATAAAGATCAACCTATAGGGGCAAAACATGAAATAGGCGAGGGTCCAGTCAGCGATTGCTGACCAGCCGACTGGGCCAGTCCGCCCCTGTCTGTTTTTATTAATGAAAATTCAAGGTCTAAAGGCGGATATGAAGTTTGTTTAAGAGAGGAGACGAATAGGAATATTTATGAATGATATATAAAGTACAATGAAGACTTGACTGTAATTTGAGAAATGTATGAAAAAGTACTACACTTATACCTTATTTAATTTGAAGTATAACAATTTATTATTCAAAAATATTTATGACAATAATTTAACATATCTTTTTTTTTTTATTTGCAAACCTTCGAATGACTTTTTCTGTATTTACAATAATGTCTTTCTTTATTTGCAGTTACATTGAAGGTGGGGGGATCACCATGTCATCCCCCTACAAAACTTCCCCTGTGACATTGTAATCTAGCTGCAAAAGAAAAACTAGGACATCGTTGATTTATATTTTTAATATTTCCCCTCTGTAATCAATCTTTACCAAGATGCGTAATCTAGGCGAGTTTATAGAACGATACACTATTATACACTATTATCTTGAATAGAATAATAAAAAAAAATATGGTAACTTTGAATTTGCTCGTATACATTACATTCTAAATGTACAATGTACAACATTTTGTTAAAAACTTAAACTCACCATAAAAGATTTCCAAACGTACGGATATTGAGTAGCTTGTTTTACGTAAAGGAATAATAACTGTCAAAAGCATATCAAGGAAAACCAATATAATTATATATCATCGCGTAGAACGTTAAATTATTACATTTATTATAATATAATATGATGATTAAAAGCTAATCCGTTGGTTTCAGACCAGACATTTTATGTAGATTCAAAGAATTAACTTACTTATTAGGAAATAATTTACCGCTCATACGTCGGAACTCCATATCATCATTTATACTCGAGGAAATTATTTCACGGTCCGGAAAAAATAATTTAAAAAACAGAAATAGTAGGACGAGATGACTTGTGTAGTACATATTTGACGTTAAATTCGTTTTCGGCATCGATCTCTGTCGGGGGTTTTTTGTTTTTAATCTAATATAAGCACGTATATCGCGTGGTCTTATACTCAAAACGAATAATGTTTCGGCGGCAGCAATGGGAATAAAAAAAAAAAAAAAACAAAAGAAACAATCCATAAAACATCACGTGTTGTGTCAAAAACATTATATGTTCTCAAACGAATGATCCGAGATAATGGGGTTGGATTTTGCTGCCATTGACATTTGGCCAACCCGGCAACCATTAATCTAATATCCGAAAGAACAATGAAATTCATTTTACATTGATTTAACATTGATCGAATCGTCCGGTTGCGTATACAATTGTATATCTCTGTACGTAATACGGAATGTGCAGTAAAACTTATACATCGAGTGCGGAGTACCGGTAGATTTATAACACGAGAATAGTACAACTATTACAACGTGTACAGGTGTTGGTCATAAAAATATTATAAGAACTAAAGAATAACAATTGCGAAATTTACAACAGAGATCGAAACACGGGATGGGCATCTCGTCGACATTTTATGTGCAATTTGACGTCTCGGTTTTCATGGACTTTGAGCGCGGAGCTCTTTATGCCCGACGCGATGCCTCGAACTAACCGAGTTATTTCGACACCGACGACTGCTATTGTACTTAAGAGTATATATTCTATGTATTGAACAATACAGGATTCACACCGCAGATGATAATGGAGACCGATAGTGTAATGGTAGTCTCGATTTCCGAGTAGCCTAAGGCGTAATTCGAAAGATTACGTTTTCGCTCTTCCGTCTAAGGTCGACGGGTGAACCTGACTGTGCACAACGGAAAACGCATTCGGAGGCTACTGGTATTAGAATAGAGAGAAACGTAGAAGATTGATTGAAACGATATGCGATGAATTGAACCAAAAATGAACACAACAACAACAGCTAACAGCACGACTGCGTTAGTCCATTGATGATTGCAGGTCTTGCATCGTAGAGTAACAGGAGGGACCGTTACTGGGTTTAATCCTTATGCATTACACTATGATAATGTGATAAGTTTAAAACGTTTAGTTATTAGAAATTGTATAATGAGCCAACAAGTTATAAGAATGTTAAAAAAAAAGTTACAAAATTGTTTATTCGACTTTGATCTATTTGTAATACATTCATATTAGCATTATTTCATTTTCACGTGTATCGAAGAAATGAATAAGATTTATGTTGATTAATTAATTTTATTTTTATTTTTAGAGGTATCCGGTTAATTTACCGGTCTCCCACGACTTAAATGCAAAAGTGTCTATAAAGTTACGCGTTCTTCGTTGACGCCTAAGGTAAAGCTTTATGGGATTTGGTCGTAAATATCCTTCCTCCTATTATTCTTATGCTTTACAGTACATGTTTCCTGTTCCCATGTCTAACCACGGTGAAAACGTTATCCGATCGATAATTTAGCATATTTATTTTCCATTGCGATCAGCTATATATTGCAGATATTATTAAAAATCAAGGGGCTACAAACCATACAATATTGCGTGCATCGTATTTGATAAGCCGGAAACCTGTCTATGATGGCATACCCTTGGTGGTATCCGTCTCAGACACGGAACAATTGGTTTTCGAACAGGAAGCTCTCTAACGAGTATGCAACAGGAAGCCCGCCAAAATCGACATTTTGTTAATACCACCTATTCAGACCTCCGTAAAAAGTGTTGGTGCGGCGACTTCACTTTAATAGCTGTTGACATTCAGAACACGTGCTATAGGATATATTATTTCCCGAGCCCTGAGTCCGTCGTCGTAACATCGGGTCGTACCGCTGGTGTGGATTTGATTTTATTTCGCGAATGAACGCTTTGCCGGTAGGAAAAATGAAATTCATCCCGCTCACCTCACCATAGGGCAGCTTCGACTATAGTATAAAATATCGTATATTTTTTTCAGATCGTTAGTTATTACACGTGGCTCAAATAGCGCGAGTTTTTTTTGAACGAGAATACTAAATATTTCTTTATCGTTTTGTTCATACTTAGGACTGACAACTAAACATGCGTAAGAAATTATTTCCGTTTTCAAAAACAATTCAATAAATCGAAAACGTATTTAGACTATTTACCATATCGTATTGATGTACAGTTATAGAGGTGATAAAGATAAATCTTGTTCACGTATTTACTGCTCAAAAAGAAACAGTTTTAATTTCAGAGCTACGTAGAAAATTACATATTAATACATTTTCCGTATAGGAACATACGTAGGTACGTCTTAATTGCTTACCTACGACGGTTTCGTGTAGAAACCAACCAACTCCCGTTTTCTACACGTGGATGCATCAATCGTTCATAAGGATTTACTATTAACGTAAAGACATTGAATTGTATATGTTTTTTCCCTCTCGCCGTAATTGTTATTATAATTATTATTAATTATCATAAATGTCCCGATGTTTGCTCTAGATGATGGAAGGGTGATGGGGTTGATCGATATTTATTCCAATACTAATTTACTGTTCTCAGATTTATAATGTATAAACACGGAGCGAACTGTCATTTATTGTACATTATTTTGATTCGATCGTATTTCGAAAACTGAGTGAAGAAAAAGCAATATTCGTTCTCGATTTATATATTCGTGGTCGTGTATGGTACATCATTATACAACACCCGATTTTGTCATGTAATATATTTCGTACTATTGATTTACTCGTACGAAGTGAGTGTAATATAATACAGAAGAAACATGAGGTTAGTTTAAATAAAAATACATTCGTCGTTCGACTCGTGTGCTATATTTTTGCGTTCGGTAAATTTAGTAATGAAAAAAAAAAAATAAATAATAAAAAAATTAAAACTATACAACAGAATACAATTTATTCCATTGTATAGTGATTTAATCATGTAGGTACTAATAAAAAAATAAATACAAATAAACTTATAGAGGTAGGCCTATACTGTAGATTGGATATATTGTATATAAATTGATAATTTTATTCTGTGTTTTTGTGCCCTCATCTCATCACGGTTTAAAATGTATTCATTATTTTGATATTCATATTTTCAATCGCCACCCGTATCTTGTCAAAATATTTAATTTATTTCATGAGAATTCACGATTTAAACTATGATAAATTGATAATGGTCTTAGTGTATAGATCTAAACATTATTGCATTTTAGTGAAGCCTTCTATCGATGGACTTATTTTAAGAAAATAACCACTTAACTGTAACACTGATTTTTCTTATTTTATAAGTAGTATTGAGAAAAAAAAAAAAATTTGTACGGTTTTAGATAATTTTGTGGAATGTTTGAGTACTTAGAGAAATATATTTTGACAGGGATCAGATGTAATCGTTTAAGATACGGTATCGGTTTCACGTATGACTACACGTATTTCGAAAAAAAGTTTCTAGGTTGGTATTTAATGGTGGATTTGACTGCAATGAAGACATGTGTAATGCATGCGCTTAAATTGTTGATCGCTGAAATCGGAAAATGTACAAAAGTTTATGAAATGGTTTTGAAATGTTGAATTCAAAACTGTGAATTTGTTCGTAATTTTTCACAGAACTACAGTGTTCGAATTATTTCACGGACTTCGATTGTTTCGGATCAGAACAGTCTAAATTAAAGTTTATAACACCTAAACACCCACATCAGTATACTCCTCATGAAAATTCTCAAATATGTAGCTTCCATACATTCATATCGAAATAGTGTATGAAATCTAATATTGTACGCTGTGTTCGTTGTAATATTTTTTTCTAATGAGCTTAATGATTTTTTATATTTTTTGCTTCAGTCAATCTAAGTCATATAGGTTAATAACCTTTAATCGCCATATAAAGATAGTAATTATCGGTAAACGTTAATGAAGCTTATAATACCTACTCATCTAGTAAAGTTATTTGATATAAAAATGAATAGATGGCGCCAAAATAATTGGATCATCATTTTTAATCATGAAAGACAGAATGTCATCAAATTCTGAGCAGTTAAAAACATTGTGAGTAGTAAGCGTTTATAATTTTCAAACCAATAAAGGTATAATTATGTGAAAGTTTTCTGCATGGAAACTTTTTCTTTAGAAAAGTGAGATTCTATAATGTACAGGAGGATGAGTTGGGTATGTTGGTTACTTAAGTTACTTATTCAAGATTATAGTAAAACTAAAAGTGGATTGTGCGCGGACAATATTTATAAGTCGATATCGGCCAACTCGCATAGAGAACTACGCATTTCAAACATTAAAACGAATGCGTATTATTTTTTAGCACTTTCTATTGTGTTCAGACATAACAGTGATGAATAATGACTATGCTTTGAACATTTCTAAGTACGTAGAAACATCTAGGTGAGTCGATGTATCACTTATGGAAATCCTTGATTTACTTCATGAATTCCATATTGTAGGAATATTTAGTTATTATAAATTTAGCTGAGATGTGTAGATGATTATTTTAATTTTTAATTGCATATGGAAACAATTAGTTTATTAAGTTGGGAAAACTCGATGGTTTTTTTTATTGATGATAAAGGTTTATTATCAAAGTTCTTTATATATTTGATCAAAGTAATGTATATAACAAATATATATATGAATATCTTACATTTTCTTTTACAAGTTATACTTTTGAAATTACTACAAAAAATACATATTTGAATTATACTACGCTATCATAATATTGTTTTTTATACCAGGTAGTCCAAGATGTTACAAGTTTTAGTATTTGAATGTACAGAAACCGTTTTACTATTATCAAAATTGTATAAGAATATTGTAGCACAGAATATAGTATTAATATAATATTATTTTTTGATTGTGGTAAATAACGATAAAATTTATTTCAAGATCAAAAAGTCAGGAAAATATAATACTTATTATCATTGAAAACATCGACTGAAATGAAAATATCTCCGTCGATGTACTTTTAGTTTCATTTTTTTACTGTTTTTTTTTTATCTGCAAAATATGAGAACTAGTGATTTGTTATTATTGAATATGAGAATGTGTACAAACAACTTAAATTATATTTATGCTAAATTTGTAAATATGTTAAATCAAAAAATCACAGCGATTCGCCCATTGCAAATAATTTGAATGGGTATGTTGGTTTTAGATCGGATATTTCTAAATGTTGAGGGAATTTCTAGGTCCTAAATCCTTTAGGATTAATAAAAAAAAAAAAAAAACAAATGAAAACGTTGTGGTATCTAATGTAAGTAATTTTTGAGAAATTCATTCAAATAGGCATTTTGAAAGGAATAGTAAATTATAGTATTCGAAAAAAAATGTTTGACCGAAGGTTGGCATTATGTATGACAGAGTATTATACTATATTGGATGAGTATTAAATATCAAAAAGATTAAAATAAAATAAATATTCGAAAGGCGTCTATTGTTCATGAATGGGCTCCGTAAAGTCTTAATCCACTCGAAACGTGTAATAAATTAATAAATAGCAAGTATAAAAAGTTTTCCCGTCCTTGACTTACGTTTACAATGACGGCATTTTCAATTCAATACAATATTATGCCTGCAGACAATACCGATCGGCACGAGTGTGAGTTTGATATATTTTTTCTTTATTTTTTTTTTCAATCACTTTAATCTGCTCCGCAAATTTTTTGTTTTCTTCGGCATTCAATCGACCGCATAGCTGCCCACATTTCGTAGGTACAAAAAAAAAAAACAAGATGTAAAAGAAGCAAGATCATTGCTATCAATTAGATATCTTTTTTTTTTTTTTTGAGGTTGATTTCAAACGCATTAGATTATTGAAACGGCTGGTAAGAACTAGTAAAAATTATTAAGTTAAAATACTTAAAACCATATATTTCAAAAGCTTAAATTGTTAACGTTTGGTTGGTTAAGATATTGCTATATGCTGCAATAACTGAATTTTTTCCATTACATTCGTGAAATAACTATGTATATTATATGTGTAACACGTGTATCAATCGATGTAGTGATGCGTTAAGAATTTTGAAAACAAATTTGATTTCTTTGCAAGTCCACTCGAAATCATCTTTTTCTGATTTTGATTTGTTCCCTTCATGTTCAATGAACATTAAGGGTGTACATATTAAAATTTCAACAGCGTGAATGAAATCATGGGAGATCTTCTATTGAATTACTACGTCGATCGGTACACATTAAACGATATGTACTTATAAGTTACTAGGTCGTACGTGCAACGAATAAAAACATTAATTCGCAATATTTGCAGATACCATAGTTCTCTCTATACTACTTCTATAAAATGATTGTCCATCGTTTTCAAAAATAAATAACTATATTGCATATTATTATTATTATTACTGTATACTGTATATTATTTTATTCTTCTACCATCCTAAATCAAATTACTTTCAAAGTTTCTTCTCGTCTCACTCGTTCATCAATCTCCTTTGGATATTTCATATTATTTTTTCTTCCTTTTCCATGGTTAACTCCCAAATGATACGATATATGTACACTGTCATCAGTGGCGTAGCTATCCTAGAAAAAAGCGGGGCAGTGTCCCACCAAGGTCCCAGAGAACAGGGGGCCTTGGACATTTTTGTGACTATATTTCTTAAAAATAATTGTCAATGTTAATGTATTTCATAATACACTTCTAAATAATACGTAATGATTCTAGTTACAACAAGTATTAAAGTAGAATTCACGCAACAAACAATATTTTTTTTTATAATGAAAAACTAGATTTTATTTTTACTCTGTATTTCTATAACTCTATCTGTTAATTATTTTTATTTATTATTTCATAATAAGTGTTCATATTTAAGAAAAATAACAAGATATGTATACTTGGAATTTGCGTGTAAAGATACTATTAGTTAGGATAAATGTCAAATTTCGCGGGAAATGTCACAAAAGCAAATATATAACTGGTACAAAAATATCGCAATGATATAGCAATTCATTTTAGATTCTGAACGGAGTGATGGAATCTATTGGTTTTACAATGATGTGTGTGTTTTTTTTTTTAAATTTTTTTTTATTTTTGTGTCTGGCGACACCTTTTTTGGCAGTAAAAATGCTTTGATTTGCTTAAACAGCAACTTTTCTGAAAGGAAAGTGAATGTAGATGGTACTTTGGCACGTCAAAAATCCAACTTTTTCATTACTTTTAAAAAAATCGAAAAAAACGATAAAAAAATTACAAAAAAACGGGAAATTTTACGCAAACTCACGTTTTTACAAATTACATTTTTTTAAAATGCTCTATCTCAAAAACCAAAAATCGCAACAACTTGAAATTTTCACCAAATCTTTATATTGACGTTTTCTATACATGGTTAAGTTTTCAAAGTATTTAACATATTTTGACTTATTTATAGACAATTTAAATTTTCGATTTTTGTAAAATTTTTGTTTTTAAACATCTATAAAATTTAATTGGTTAACCGAAAACTCTTGAAAATTTAATATAAGGTTTATAATAAGTTAAACTTACTTTAATATTATAATTACTTATAGGCATTTAAAATATTCGATTATTTTACATTTTTTTTTATAATCGGTGATAAAAAAAATTTGGCTCGTACAAAATATTTGAAAATTTAATAGAAGATTCTACAGAAATAGTTCTTAATGTCATTCAAAAATTATTAAAATCCATAGGCACAATTTTTTTTTATAAGCGTTTGAACAGCGAATATTGACATAAAATTACATGTAAAATATAATATAATGTATAATATTCTAGACCGACAAACTATGTCGCTGTATGCAACTGCCAACCCATCCTAATTGAAAAATATATTTATCATCTCAAAATAAAATATACTTTTTACAATATTTTTAAATAACAATGTATTATATCCTAGACAAAAATATTAACCCCGTTCAGAATCGTTATTCGTATACAATGATATTTATCATTGCATTCAAATTTAAAAAATCCATTGTAATAATGACCTATCTAATAAGCGAGGTGCACTCCACCCCTAACTGTACAGCAGAGCGAGGCCCATCCGTTATTTTATTTTTATTTAGATTTAATACACACAATTTATTTTAAAATCCCATGAGAATTAAAATCATGTGATTTTGGTGTTTTATAAAAATTACTTAGCAGTTGTCATAGGCAATATCGAAAAATCAACTATCTATCGTTTTTTATAGTTACCACTGGAAACAATTTTTGATATCTCCACAGTAGAAATATTCCTGCATTTGCCGTCGATTTCGTTCGTTTTGTCTTCCATATACGAATTAATTATGTAATTTATTCATTTTAAACATAACTAGAGTAAATATTTTTGTTTATATATCTAATCTGTTGTAACAGATAATTCAATAAACTATGAACAACATGGAGGCTAGTTGTATTTGCTTTGTGATTGGTCACCTTCAAGTAAAGAAGCTGATCTATACAGTGAAAAAATGTTCGCTGTGTGAAAAGAGATGTCTTTTTAGAACCAGTAAAATGGTTAAATGCATCGGTAAGGTAGATATGTATGACTAAAAATAAGATTTTGATATAAAAAAAAAAGTTTCTAAAGAATACAATTTATCATCAAAATCCTGTTTTTATTTTTGGCGTACTCTCGGTGTTAAGCAAAATAATGTATTCTAAACAAATCTTGAATTTCCACATTTCACAGCATGCAAGCGCGTGATGCACAAAAAGTGTTTCGCGATGGCTAATAAACGGTTAGTTCGCACAGCGTCCAGCGGTATAGTGGTTGAGCAACGATTGAGTGAAAACATTACAACTTTGGCCACACTTCATCATAGCCGCCAAATGGTTAATGACACTGCAGACACTAAGGCAGGTAACAGCAGAAAAGATGCAGTGTTGAGGACTGAACTATCATGGCTATGGAACAATGAAAATTCAGCGGTGTTCAGAATGAAAGTAGAATTGAAGATCCGGGAAAAGTATTACATGGAGTATTATAAGGTAGATGTGAAGAAGAAGTTGTGGAACGACATTTTGATGGATATGATGCCAAAAGAAGAAACGTGTGGACGAAGACATGATGGTGGTGGTGATCATACCAGAAACTGACTAGGTCGACCGCGGTCGAATGACTGTCGCCGTGCGGCAAAATCGAAAGAAATGTAATGTGTAAACTCATTTTCGATTTAGCCACACAGCTAAATATTTGGATTCGAAAAGTATTCTACTTTTGGTCGATTTTAACAATTCCGTTATTGTTGCATGACTACAATCGAACATGTAAACAACTAAGCAATCATATTGTACCTAATGTTATTTCTAGTTTGTCTTGCTGGCAATGCTTCTCGCATGTTAATATTTTCCATGAGACATTTTCTCTAAAAGAAATAAAAACTTAATCGTCATCCATTCTTAAATAAATAAATGATGATTTTTGATCTTCTACAGAAATCTATATTAAAAGATTTGATGATACATTTAAAATGTTCCTTTGAAAAATCCATTAACCAGTCCATAAATGAAGCTTTTTTTTTATAGTATTAACAACACTTCATGTAATAGATCAAAAATTAATAAAAAACCAACACTTAACGGATAAGACATTTTGGAACACTTCTACTTTACGGGACACCCTTTTTTTTTTGCAATTTTTTTTGGAAACCTAGGTACACGTAAATCGATGTTTTAAAAATGATGGTGCAAAAAAAAATTGTCAGACATTTTTAGTTTTTTAGTTTTGAAGGTATGGTACTTTGAAATGAACGTATTTTACAAAAAATTATTGTTTATATAATTTATATATTATAAATTTAAGTGATCTTATTGGGAATGCATCAACCAAAGTAAGCGAGGTAACGGGTTCGAATCTAAACCAGGCGGCACATTTTTTGCAATTTTTTTTGTATATATTATCTGCTAAATACAATTTAATTCTCTTCATTCTCATAGAGACTGGGCGAAACTTCAATTTTTAAAATTGTAGGACTTCACTCGCTACGCTTGCCGGCTCCACTTGCAAACTAGAGTGCCACAGCGTGGCACTTTACGAGGGGAAAGATTAGAAGTGCAAAAATAATATCCGAGCATGGAGTTCGAATTCGTGACATTTACCGCATTGAGAAAGTTACATTAAAACTGGACTACAAAATCGCAATCGAAACTGCATCATTTTCTAAGTTATTTAATGCATTATATATTAACTTTGAAGTGACATAACTTCAAAACTATGTCCAAGCGCCAAATTCTGACTTGTCATCGTTTTCAGCGTACTTAACTACATAGGTTAAAAAAAAAAAAAATCTTGCAAAAATAAAGGTGTACCGTAAAGTAGAAATATATCGACATTTTGCCTATACTTTCGATTAAAATATAGCCGAAAAATATCTGCATATGTAAACAAAAAACACTTAATCTGGTTCGATCTGGTTCGATCTGGTTCGACGCTTTGTCGTACGGTGATAATGCTTTATGTGTATACGTTCAGCTGTTACTTGAATACAGTTTAGTCGAAAGTATTGACAAAATGTCTTATCCGTTGGTTTTTTTTTTATTATTTTGTGATCCATTACATGAAGTGTTGTTAATACTATACAATAAAAAAAAAACTTCGTTGATGGACTTACCAATGGATTTTACAAAGGAATATTGTAGATTCATCATTATAACTTTTAAAAGAGATTTTTGTAGAAAATCCAAAATATTTTTTTATTATTTTAAAATTGACGATTTTAAAAAATAAGTTTTTATATCTTCTAAAAAAATGTTCTACTTCTCGTCAGTAAAGTTTCAGTCCAAATCATTGTAATGCAGTGGCGTCATTTCAGCTTTCAATAGGTTTTGAGCGGCCCAAATGGGTAAGAAAAAAAAAACCCCATCGCTTCGTTCGTAAGAAAATATTTACTTACATTTTATCAAATTACCATACCCACATCACTTTATGATTTAAATATTTTTTTCTTGGGGAATTGGAATTGGAAGCGACGATTTTCTGTCTTACCTAACACATGCTTCACATAGGGTTATAGACATATTTTATTTGCATCGTACCGATTAATCTAATGAAGCGATAAGAATTTTGAAAACAAACATGAATTTGTCGTTAAGCCTTCTTGAGATCGACTTTTAGATCTTTGAGATCGACAGAGCGAGGCCCATCCGGTTCTTTTTTATTTATGTATAAATAATATATATTTATATATAAATTGTTTGTGTATTTATTTATATATTATTATTATTTATTATTGTCTGAAATATATTGAAATAAGATATTATTTTTAAAACCAATTTGTCCATTCAAAATATTATTAATATTATTTTTGTAAATTTTATTTGATTTTATTTTAATAATTAAAAGAAAACATTAATTCACTAAATAATATTGTTAACTATCGTAGTATGAAATACGAAAACTATATAACTAAAAATTCGCTTAAATTCTAAATGATAACATTAATAATGTAATAATTGATTTTAAAACTAGTAATTATTTAATCAAACATATAAATAATAAAATTAAAAACCTCAGAAAAATCCCTCTTTTTTTAAATTAAAAGAGACTGTCCTTAATTCAAATGTTGTTAATCATGTTTTAGAAAATCTTTGTAATGTACGTTTTGTTATCAATACAGATTTTGAAGTATTAATTACCCAAAATAATATTTACTTTAATTTAATTTTAGAAGAGTTACACATAATCAATGAAATATAAAAAATAATTTTAATAATACTTTAAATGTAAAAGCCAAATTTAAAAATAATTTATCAATACATTTTCGATAATAATAATCAAAGTATTTATAACTTTTAATATGTCTATGTCAAATAAGTACTCATTTTAAACTATTTCTCCGACTGAAATAAATTATCTCTATGTAAAAACGACCGATTTCCCAAAGTAAACCTTTTTATATTTTTTCATATTGAGCCGCGATTTAATTAACTTTACTGGTGATGAATTTTTAATTCGTATCCGGTCGTACTTAACAAATATAATAATACTTCAAGCTGAGCATGTATTCATTTATTTATTTCTATTAAAAATATATTTGTTTATTTACTTATATATTATCATAATTTATTACGACTTACGTTAAATGTGTGCTGATCATTAATCTAAATTTATTCTAGTGACTCGATGATCGAGAAAGTCTATGATCACGGAACGTAAACATAAACAACGTAAATATCTTACACTAATGTGTTCGTTAAAAATAGCTGTGGACATAATTTTCGCTACTCCGCCTCACATTTTGGTTCGGGTACCATCACGCGTTACGTACTAAAATGTATAGATTCATCAACATCGTCGAGAACATTTCAACTTAGCATTGATTAAATAATTAATCAATGCTAATTGGTAGAAGAGATCACTACGGCACGGGCCGTTTTTCTCCAACCCGATCCGGCCCAAAACTTAAACCTATAAATTGTCGCCGTCCACCCGGTGTATTTTACTTTTTTTTAAGTCTAACCTTACCAGGCCCGTTTGTATATAAAAATATACATCATCTTTACTTCCTTTCAGTATTGACAAAGTAGATAAAATAATTTCATAAAACTAACCTATATAACAAAGAAAAATATACTAAATTTTGTTAAAATTTAAATCTAGATAAGTATTCTTGCTCTACGATAAGAGGTTTACCTCAGTGTAGAGCAAAGCTAGTAACTTCATATATTCACCCATTATACTTTGTACACATTTCTTCTACTAGCAATAAATAAAAATTATTATTAATTTAAAAAAAAAAAAAAATATATTTTTAAACCTACCAATTTCTTGTGTGTACTAATAATTAATGTAATAATAGAAAATAATTAAAACACACCAATCAGTTTAAAATTTTTCGAAATACACTACTGTGTCACCACTGTCCAGTGACAATGTTGAAATAGTATTATTGGTTTTTGTCAGTGATCTATTTATAAATAACATACAGTCTAGTAATATATACAGTATACACATTTTGTATTGTTAATTGTGAAATACCTATGCCACCAACTCGAGAACATGCTCGTATCTAACGCTTAGTATTGCAAATGTGTGCTATAATAAAATAAAGTTGTAAAAAAAATCACTGCATAATATTGGCAATGACAATTGATTTTTCAGTGAGTGAGTAGTGGTGTAAAAAAATTATGCATAGAATTCAGATTAATTTTTGCGAACACTGATCATATAGTGCTATAAATTAAATTAATTAGTTTTATTTTTGACCAACCTGGCTTAATGAATAATATTACAATCCCACCTATAACTAGCCCGTAACATTTAAATTATGGCCCTTGCCGACCCGGCCCTTGCTGATTTCTGATGGGTAGCAGGAGATAGAAAGAATTACGTTTGCTATAGTCATATTTTCTTTGTCGAATTTTCACGTCCGACGTAGCATATGGTACGGTCACGGGTTCATTATTATCAAAGATAAATTAAGTAGTACGTAACACCACGTAATAAAACCCTTGCTGACGAATACGAGCGCATCGGCCTGATACGACACGCCCAACAGAAAATTATGGGCCACCATATCGTATATACATGCTCGTTTACGGGGTGAAAACTTTTATGGCGGTAAATTCATCAGTCGGCTGACAGTAAAAAAAAAAAAAAAGTGTGCTTCTTAACAAAGCGTAATATCTTGTTCGTGAAATATTATGCTTATCACGTAATCAACCGTATGCATTTAGATCAAAAATAATCATTGTATTTAGCTGAGAATCAAGGAGTGCGAGTTAAATATAATATAATTTGTAGACATTCCCAACTGGTGTTCCGCGGAACCCACAGGTTCTGTGAGGAATTTGGGAAAAAATAAAGAACATTCTCAATTTAAACAAGGACTCGAATTATGATCGAGAGTTAATCGTTGTCCTTAATGTGATTGATATCAAGACTATATAGTCTTCCTTAAAAGTTGTTTTGAAGTAAGAAAAATCGTGTTCTTTTATTGTTGTTAATTATTTGTATGCGATAATTACAATATTTTATTACTTAAATGTATATTGCTTACATTATAATTTATACACAATTTGAAAACGTAATACTTGATATTTAAATGATTATAACTACTTAACTTACTAATTCATCGAACGACTAAAGCAAATACTTAAAAATTCTTATGGGTAAGCCATAAAGGTGGCTTTGTATATATAAAATATACGCTAGATACAAGGCTTCAGTACTGGTTAAGGAATCCATTTTAAATAAAAAAAAATAAATAAAATCCTACTCAGTTGAATGCGTGTGAATGAATTACAGTAAATTAATTCTAATAATTAAGTGATGGTTTATAATGTCTTGTTTAGGTTATTTGATTTTGGAGCTGTTTTAACCACGAAAATTATGTTTAATGTGTAAGTTGTGTGTTAAAAAGTGATTTTAAATCAGAAAGCATACGAACAAACCGCTAAGTGTGAAAGTAGCTTACACACATACACTTACACACACACGAATAAAATATCAATAAATATTAAAATATATATAGTACAGTTATAATTTATGTATATGGTACGATCTATATAAAATTATAAATTGGTCACGGGCGTGAAAAAAAAAAAAAATTAAAAAAAAAAATCACGAAATATTATACCTGACCGAGAATCGAACCGATATCTTATCTTGAATTTCGATCGATCACAGTAAAACGGATTGTTTTTTTTTTGAATACTTGCGTGAAAGAGAAAAAAGAAGACGTGCCTCCTTATCTAACGGCTCGAGGCTTTTCGTTCCACCGTCATTGCACTCCCTTTCTCTCTTTCCATTAGTCTTCCTGCACCTATCCTCAAACACCAGTTTTTTAATTCGACACGTCTTCTACGTTATACGGCGCCCGAACGGGACAGCTCGGACGCACAGGGATTTAATAATTTTTACTATTATTTAAAGTGTTGAGATTTAACTAGATAAAAATAATAAAAAATAAATAATAGAGAATTATCTATTATTTTATTTAAATAAAAATCCGAACGTTTTCTATTTATCTATTACAAAAATCTATAGTCATTTATAGTAATTTATCTGGACATATTTTTTTCTACGAGTTTTAATCAAGTCGTCGAATGCTTCGAGCCTCCGAGGTATTTACCACTCATCGCTCGGGTTGTCACGACAAAAATATTTTACAATGAAAATAGATAAGTTTCATAAGTGTTAAAGAATGACATTATTACGAAATTGAGTATTTCAATAAATGTCCGCAGTAGTACTGGCGTACGCAGACGATAAGATAACGGACTGAATTTACCCCTCTCATTTCCTATATTTATTTATATTTTTTTAATATTTGCCCTCGGTTTAAGATAATATTTTAAAATTACGATTACATTTGGTTGGAAAACTGTACTTAAAATGTTAAACATATATTTACTTAAATAATACAATGTACAATCATAGTTCATACATATGATTAAAACCTCGATTGAACTTAACTGATATAATCATCAATCAAAGAATCCTTAGATTATTTTTTCAGCTACATCAGATAGAACATTTTTTACATTGAAATGCTTACAACTTTACATAAAATCAACCATAAATATGGAACGTTTCAATGCATATAATTCATGAATTAGCTGAATCAAATATTAAAAAAAATTAAGAACTAACGAAATTTTGAATTCATTGTTTTTTTTCAATTTTTTTATTTTATAAGTAAGAACTAAGAAAGCATCTTCTATACTTTTTAAAGTTAATCTCATGACGGTTGATTAATTATTTTTTTCAAGTACTACTCCCATCCCCGTTCATTGAAAAATGCATTAACTGCACCTTGAAGTTATTTGTTAGTTATTTGCTATAAATAGTGGTCGTAGTGACTCGAAACATTAACTGAGTACTTATCTTTTATATTAGCATTTTATTTTCAAAGTATATTAATGAAATTAATTTTGATTACACACTCTATAAATGTTTGATTAAAATTTGAACATGGATTAATAAGAAATTCGGTTTTACTACTATTTAAACTCATCATATGCCCAGAGTAACTTTTCAAGAGCAATAATGTTTCAAGTTTAAAAAACTAGTACAGCAATATTATTCACTCGTTTCTGTATCATATCTAAACGTGAAGTCTCACGTATTTTTTATTATTATTACTTTGAGCAATAAATGTTATAACACAATATAAAAACATTTAATATATATATGTTTACAATCTAGATATTAGATAGTCTATATAGATAATGTTAGTTCAATTTATTTTTACCGTTATATAGGTAGATCTGTAGTATATTATGTTTATTTTGATGAAACTTCTGCTCTGGAAATCGTTATCACAAAACGTTATTGTGCATCAATATATGAGGACGAGAAAATGCATTTCAGCTTGTATTATTGTGCTATTATTTTTTTTTTCTTTGGTTATTTGCTTGTATAAATTTATCTAAACACAAAAATGTCGATTAAAATGTTCAATATTACAAAAATCATAAACAAATAGAGATAGTTCATAGAAAAAATCACGAGAGCAACATTTCGGATGACTTTCGATGTCCGTTGTTTCATTACCGATTTAGATCTCGGTCGCATGTAGTAGTCCTCACGATATCGTGCGATAGTACTGATAATACGAATACAATTAGCAATATTATACGAAGACCTGTGGTTTAACATATCATACTGTTTTGAAAACTGAAGAAATTTTATAATTTTTTCATCATACAGACACTTGATTACGCGGTTATATTAAAGCAACGGTGGTTACCGATTTTCTATATTACGTGATCGGTTATGTATTTAAAATTGTTATATAAGTTACATTGAAGATGTTGTGGTTACGATCGTAATAGGCGATAAGAAAAAAAAAGCAAAAAATAAATTCTATTCAGTTAAACTGGAGTACAAAAACATGAATAAAGTAAATACAATTATCGCTTTACTTGGAGAGTTTATTCCGTATGAATAATTTCCGTGCTTATTGTACGGAAATCTATCCGTACGTATGTGTAATATTATGCCAATCGGACATCTATGAATTTTCCCCGTCCGACGTACAAAATAGAACCTTCACCTCCGGAATATGAAACCAACAATGCGAATAAAACGATCGATTAAAAGTATTTTACAGTTATAATACATTGTGATATGTACAACAGCGTACTCCAAGATTAAAGATAATATATGCATATGTGCAGTTATTTAAAGTTTTAGAATTTTATAGTATACTTATGCGGATGTGGGGAATCGGTGTTCCATTAAATTATGTAATTTTTTATGCCAGAGTTACATATGATGATAATAAACAATAGTTAAATTTATTGTTGAATGTAAAATGTTTTGGGTTCCAAAGGAAGCGACGAATATATCTATACATTGGTTTTACAATGCTACTTTTTTATTCTGGGAAATATTGTTTCCATTTTGTAAAAATGCACAAAAAGTCTTATGTGACAATTTTTTTTTTTTTTTTTTTGGTCAGCAATTGGGCGCAAATGGTAGTTTAAAGAGCTATATTTTTAAGGTCAGATTATTTGCAAGCCGTGTTTGCAAGCTATTTTCACTAGAAAAAAATTCTACTAAAATATTTGCGTTTAATCAATCGAATAGTCAGTTTCGAAATGGTGACATGTCCCATTTTTTCCCAAATTTTTTTCATATGCTTATCATTGCGCATCGTTTAGTGCGAAAATAGGTCATGTCTTATATTTATAGAGATTACCGAAAGTGTTAAAACGAAATTTGACGACACTGCTACTAAAACATGGAGAGATAAACATTTTTTCGTGTCCTGTAAAATTTCAATTTAAAGACATGACCCCTTTTCGAAATTGGCTATTCAATAATACGTGTGACTGAATTACGTATACAGACCTTACAGTTTCTTCAACGCAATGACAGTCTTTTCACGAGAACTTTTTCGAGTTAAATTCTATTGCTATTCAAATTTTCGAAACGTATCCCAGTGGCCCATTCGGCTCGGACTTATTAAGTATCTTTCCATCGCTTTGGTAGCGTATGTTTGGAAGCGATACGACTGCGTGCGGTCTTTTCCGAAGGTACCTTTTTAGAAGTACGAAAGCGTGCAATAAGAATTATATTTATTGAAAATTCCCATACGGATACTATAATCGCGCTTATGATGACAGTTGTGTCAGTCAGTATTCATAATTTTTTAGTTTAACGTTTTATATAGATTTTCCAAAATGGAAAATGAAATTCGACGAAGAAGTTCGGAAAGAATGAGAGATTTGTTAGTAGTGAATGGACACTAATTTCTGACTGGCTAACGGGCTGACGAATATATCAGATGGAAGTGCTGTAAAAAACAGTGTGCAGCTACACTATATAATGACGATTGATAACTCCATTTCAGAAAATTCTGGTAAGCATAACTACTCTACAGGCGTTGTATTTCTATTGGATTGAACACTTAATATCATTCGGGTTACATTTCGAGTTTCGACTCATCTCGTATTATTTTATTACCATCGTCAGAGTTAAATGATGGCCGAGGCTTTGCCAGCGCGTTCACCTTCAGTTAATTTCATATATATATATAGAAATTATATGTACCGCAGCTTAGTCGGCTGAGACCCTATTCTTAAAAGCTTACCGACATTAGGTGTATGTGTTGTGTTAGGGAGAGGAAATATTATATTTTATTGTTGTCGGCATATAAAAATTTATAGGCGAATGAGGTTATAATGATTTTAATAAACGTTATAAAATGATATAGCTATATGTTCTTCCGGTATTAATTTTAAACGAGCTCGATGAAAATATTGAGTGCGTAATAGGTACCGGGTACTTGGTACCCGTTGCCTTGGCGAACATTCCGGCCCAAGATCGTCCAATGAATATTGCTTTCGTATACGGATCCCAAAAGTTCAGGGGCTGATTTAGGTGTTTTGAGACCCGAAGCAAGATAGAAAATGTGGCTCTACGTAGTCACCAGAAGATTGTAACTATATCCACCCACGCACCAGTGCGGTGGTCGATTCAACCTAACCCATTCCATTCATGAGGTTATATAGAGAAAATTAATAATTAAATTTTAAAATTTGTTAACTTCTGAGGTCATAATAAGAATTAACAAAGGCGTGATCAGACTTTTATATCAGGTGTTGCTGAAATATTCCAGAAGTTTTCAAAAGTTTTATTTATATTTATTTAAAATACATTAAACACTGACATTTTTTTCACTATAATACTATAGAAATTTAATTTGTTATAACATACTAATCGTTGCGAAAGTGAATACCAAGATTATGAAACTACGGTATCGATAATACTTTATATATCATATTGCTTGATATTATATGATCTACACTTTAGATCATAAGGTTATTCGACACTACACCAGAAGCTGATATTTATTGAAAATGTTGGGGGAGCAACAATTATTTACATACATCTAAAAAGTGAGGGCTTCATCCCCATACCCCTTTTAGAGTTAAATTATTTACCAATTAGAAACATTATATTCAAATTTTATTTTATCCAAAAATATATATTTTTTTATTGATGATACAAAATTATACAATGCATAAAATACAATTAACATATAAATAATTAGGTAATAACAGTAATGAATATTTTATTTTGAAACCAGCATTCTGTAAGATTTTGAGAATTCATTTAAAATATCTAAACTTTCAATAATTTTATTCAGGTCTTTTTCAATATGAAGAATAGATAGATTAGTAAACCGATCTTGGAGCATGTAAGTTCTCACTCATGTCTTAATTCTATGTATAGCTGAATAACTACGCTCATACGTTGCAGAGTAACTGGTAAAGTGAGACGTTCGTGAAGTTGGCCCCCCTCCATCATGTCCATTCGAATCCGGGCTTGTCCTCAAGTTTAGTAACCTTTTAGCAAATAATTGTAACCGACATCAAACAGTTTTCGAGAAAACTCAATTTTCATTTCGAGAGGGCTAACATTTTATTAACTTAATTTTGATACGCAACGCAAATATAAATATGAGTATAAACATTTTAAATTACTATGATGGTTAAATTATAATTCCTTTAAATTCCTTTAAAATGTATTTTATTGCAATTAATTACACCTATAGCAATTATGAAATTCTCCGAAATTGCAGTAATTTGAAAGCTTGAAACTTTTGTATTTACTAAATAACATGTGGATTTCATAAAAAAAAAAAAAAAATATGTTAGTACCTACTGATGGTTTATCATTTGCAACTGACTCGCAAGAATTTTATATTACCTGACAAAATTAATACTTCCCTCGAAGAAAAAGCTTGAGTTTTATACTTGTATGATGTTTCGTCACGATCTTAAATATAATTTATTTAAATTTTGTAAGATAGGTATTTTAGAACATAATATTTAGTAGATAATGTTTTAAACTTGTTGTATAGGTAAATAATATATAATATTATAAGGAAAATGTTTTCAATATTTGAAATGTAAAATGTATATTAAAAAAAATGTTTCTTAACATTTGGCTAACATTTTTGAGTGGGCTTGGAGGTTATCAGGTTATTTCAGGGCTAAGCCCTTCCCTAAGTCCTCTCGGTTATCTGTCAATGCATATCATAGTGTCAATATCAATGTAGATAAAATTTGTTATTATTAACGCCGTTATTATATGATATTTATCATGGAATAAAAATAAAATTCCACTTGTTTTATACTTTGAATAAAGGTGCCTACAAAATCATGTGCCTATCTTTAGGACCGGATAATGGTTATAATATAAGGGTGGATAGCCTTATTAATTTTTTTGGCTAAAGCCCAAAATGTAACTTAAAATAATCTTTTTTAATCAGATTTAATAATTTATAACAAATATTAATTAAAATAATTATAGTATATTTGTATAATGTAATACAGTCACAATTAATTGATAAAACAGTGCTTTAAATTTGTAAGCCAACAATTTAAAAAATATAGTGTGGCTCTAACCACTTGCAGCCCGAGGCTATAGTCCATCCTAACCATCAATAGGCGCCAAATTTTAGATTTTAGCTCGGGAACAAATAAAAACTTAATATAGATATATATGTTAGCAAGTGGCTACACTGCTGGTCATCGGTTGTCCAGACCACGTCCCGGACCGGGTACACCGGCTTCTCTCTGTTTTTATTCGACCGCGGTGTACGACGTGTGTGCTTCTTGTACACAAAAGCAAAATACTATTTTTACGTTTTACTTTCGTTATAATTGAAGTATGTGGAAGATGCCTTTCTTATAATCAAAGTACGGCGGCGATTGCCCCCGTTATCCTCGTGAAGTCGGTGTCTATGTAGCCATCTCCTTGATCCGACCCTGCCTACCTTTATAAAAATAACCTAAAATAAAGATTCAGGTAATGCCGCAGCATACTCAGCAACATCCGTAAACACGTCTATGAGGATTAATAACGAAGGTCATAGTTGCTTATCGTGCCTAACGGCAAATACGTCACTGAAATTATTAGTGCTGCATGTTCGGTGTTTTCATACACGCTCGAACCATCGCACGTTTTCCGAATACATTCAATTTACCCGTGTATACGATCACCGTTGGATCGTATGGTAATTTTATGTTCAAGCTATTCGCGGAATGCGAATCACGTCAAAGTCAAAACGATATTGTGGTTCACTAAGTAGTGTTCTTATTGTGGTCCAGTCTAAAAACATGTTAAACATTTTCCGTTTAGCGTATCGATTTTGAGGCAGTTTAAGGCTTACTAGACACAAACGAGCGCAAAATAACTGCATTGACATCTAACATTTAATACACGTGGTAAATTCACAACTAAATACACACTGGTATGAATTACTTAAGATAACAGCAGCACTTTATCAAAACAATCTATGTACAACGTTATTACTTTCAAAGCGCACTTTGATACTTCAATCTTATTACCTTGTGCATTAAAATTGAACTGAACCCAATTCGAGAAAACTGGTAAGGAATAATACAGGTTATGTTTCAGGATGAAATGTTCAAATTTAACATTTTCGATACAAACTGTCACGGAATACGTAAAACGCATTTTGCTACATCAGAACTCGTATTATCGGTGAAAGTTGGAAAAATTACTGTGTGTCAAATGAATTCAGTAAATATAACTGTGAAAAATTATCGAGAAAATAGTCAAAAGTCAATTTTATAGTGACGTATGTTTTAGACCAGACGTCCCGTTTAAAACGGGATTGTCCCTTTTTTGATCACCACATCCCGTTGTCCCGACAAACTTTGGAGGGGACGCTTTTTATCCCGTTTTTAGAAGATAGTCCCATTTTAATCTCGTTATTTTCATATTATTTATTATATAATGTACTTATGCTTGTAAATAAAATATCTATATATGGAAAAAATACAAAATAGTTTTACTCGTATATTTAAAATTTGAAACCAAGTCCCAATGCCAACGAACTATAAAATTTGCGATAAGTATGATACATGTTGTATGGCATAATATGTAGTTCTACGAACTAAAATTATATATTATATTATTTATTAATTTATAATTAAAGCTATTAGATATTATATTATAGTCGTTAATCACTTATAGTTTTTGGTAGACACTGTTGACAGTCGATTTGTGAATTCCTTTCCGCGAAGTTGTATTTTGGAAAAGGGAAAAGTAAAAAGAAAATAATTGTTTATGATATGACAGAGATTTGGACTTTAATTTCTCGAGATTTGTGTGATATGTGTGAATGTATATGGATGAGAAGTTTATTTTTTATTTTTTGGGGGTTGAGTAACAGCTGTCCCGTTTTTTTATTTTCTTAATATGGTCATCCTATTTTAGATGTTAAATTATATAGCACGACAGTGATATTATACGTACAATCCCAGAAGGATTTATATCAATAACGTTCCTACAATGATGATGATTAATAAGAGCATTTAATAAAACTACCAATATTTGGTAAACATTTATAAAATAGATATATGAGTTATGAAAATGTTTCACTGTTATAATAAATAAATTAAACTAATAATAGCATTTTAATAAAATTTATAAAATCCACTTGTTTATGAATATCCCGACAAAAAGAAGGTATTTGAAGTAAAAAAAAAAAAAGTTGTTTTTATAAAAAATCTAATGATTATATTAAGATAAGTTATAACTAAAAAAAAATTGCTAATTAACATTTAAATACACTATTTAATTTTTGTTTTTTAAAACAAATATTTCTTGTAATTTAAATAGTCCTGAGAAACGTTGGTCTCATTAAAATTTTCCAAATATACATCCATTGAATCCATCACTATTGATATGGACGATTGTATTGGTGTTAATCAAACGCAAGATCTGAAAAAAGTTTCCTTGTATTCCGAAAAGGTTGGTTTAAAAAGTGTTGGGTGATAAAATATGATTTTGTCTATGTGCAAAAATAAATTATACTACAGATTAACTCCGGTTCTTTTTTTTATTATTTATTCATTAATTCCCTGAATTAAAATTAATTTACTTAAACGAATTACGTGTACTCATATATCTTTATGAATATGTTAAGTTTAATAATGTTTAGTAATTGTATTTAATCGAATAAAATGTAATCAATCGAATATCATTAAACCAACGTTAAATTGTTAATTTATTATCTTAATAAATTATCTTCATCGGGTGTAAATCGAAAAGTTAAATAACAACAATGAAACATATTTCTTGTTTCAAAATTAATACTTAAGCTAATTTACAAAACTATTGTAATATAGATTTAAATGGATAAATGTAGTGTCCTATGTTATTTCGATCAATCTATTTTATTGATAAAATAATGCAAATGATAATTTTTTTTTTAACGGTTACCTTTACTTTTGGGTTTTTTCAATTTCAAAAACGTTTTTTTTTTCGTTTTCTTAATTGCTTATTAAGTGCTCAATATGAGACAAGACGAAGCTCTGGATTTCGTGTAGGTTCTATTTCAGAACAATATAACGAATAAATTCTTTCATACATTGGAATGAAGAACCTGAAGGATGAGTGAATAAATTAATTTTTTGTCAATCATTGCAAATTAAGATAAATATTAATTTAATAAACAAAAACTTGAAATTGGTTTTCCTCAGTCACAATTTGGCACAAACCACTTAACGTTATAAACACTTAATCCACTCACAGATAAAATTTTAACATAATATGAAAATGTAAACTACCTAGTTTTCCTATATTTTCTGCAGGCGTTTGATTTAATTCGACATGATGGCCTTTTCAACAAATTTAAAAAACATTCGAATGTTTATCTTATATTATCCTATCATTTAATAATCCGTCCATATTTTTATAATCAGACATTTACTAGTCAAATAACGCACATTGATTTCCTCTTATATTTCCCTACAACCACAGCAATCTCAGCAATCTCATCTTTGAAACATTCAACATAAATCAAAACATCAGACATTTCGAAGGCTGCAAATTAAGCTATTATAACTTATGCTGATGATCCAACCACATTGGATTTCAACATAGACCCAATTATAGTTTCGTCTGCCGTTCATAATTTTAATACTAGATCTTTATCTCGATTCTATGGGCAGTGAACTAAAATAAACCAGGAAAAATAATTTCTTGTATTATTTATTCTCGAGAAAAAATTACAGTACCTCCATAATCCTCTTTTTTGTCATCGTTTCTCACTCATAACTTCTCGACAACCTTCTATGTTGTCTTAAAAATCGTGACAAGATTTCTTGCAGTAACTGCTCAAATTAATCAAATACGTAATTGGTCCTGAAGGGTTCTGTGATTGGATATTTTCTCCCATCTTGATTTACTGTTCTTTATTATTTTCTTTTTGTTTTGTTAATACAATTTCATGATTTATCAGGTTTACTTGTTATGTTGGTACATACGAATTATAAGTTTCCTAATAATAATAAAAAAAAAATAATAATAATAATAAAAATATCTTTCCCATTAAACTTAACTTTGACCATGTACGTGTACTTTACATTGTGTAAGTATATTATGTTATTTTAAAAAAAAAAACAAAATGTTCTTTCTTTAAAAAAAAGTTGGAACTTATTTCCTTTAATTTATTTATGTAGACGTTTACCATTTGTGTCTGAAAGTTTTATTCGATTCGATATTACATTTTAACAACAATCTTAACATCATAAGGAATAAAACATTTTAAAGATAATATTTTTAGCAAAATATAGTTTATCCAATTTTTTAATTTAAACAGTTTTTTTGTTTATCTTTTTCTCAATACTACTTTCCTAATTATATAATCCTTCTGTACATTTTTGAGTCAGTACACAATGCATTATTACTAGGTACTTTTTTCTATTGTAATAAAGTTTAAAGCTTCCTCCTCGTTATAACTATAGAATTAAATATTTTCCTTATATTATTATATGTGTATTACCTAAAAAATAAAAGGAAACACAAATATGTCATGAATTTATAAAAATAATAAAATAAAATAATCTTAGGTATTAGTAAAATATTTATAGACATCAATTTATAATATAAGGTTCTCAACTCCAATTCAAATTTGAATATTCACACGAGAAAGATTTTATAATAAAATATAATATTACTGATAAGGTACTTTAATTGGAAAATATATTTTATGTGTCCTATGGTATTAGGTTGTATAGATTAGAGATTTATTCAATATATAATATATGTAATATTATCGGATGGATAATTTTGATGTGCTTGTGATGTGATTGTTTTTAAATTTTGGTAATAGTCAAGTTATTAATTTTACTAAGGTACCTCCATAATATAATTTCCCTACAGAAAAAAGTAAGAGTTTCAATGAACTTTTATTCTTAAATCCATGTTGTTATTGGATAATGGTTCAAGTTATTTATATACCTTTTGTTTAAAATACAATTTGTAAACAAAGGAAATGAAGATTTATTTAAAAATTTATAACTATACAAATTCCGTCTTTTTGTGTAATATAAAATGTATGTACTTTCGCCTAAAGGCATTGTCTTTATTTTATTCGAAGTCTGTAGTATAATTTAATTTAAGTTATATTTATTTGCTCACACCAAATATTATATGCAGAAATTAATGACTTCGTTATTTTGTTTTTATAAAAATTAATTCATTTTCTATGCATTTTTTTAAATTTAATTTTGAGATGTTGTTTAAATGTGAGCATAAACTATCTCTGTGACACTTAAGCCCATGTGAAGTTAATATAGAATGGTCTAAAAAAAAAAAAATAGTCATATACATTTACATAATATATTTAAGCTATTTTGGGTTTCGAAAAAATTATTTTCGAGGTTTTTTATGATAATATTTTTTAACGATTTTAGTTGTTTTAGAAAAACATAAATGTTTGTGTGAAAGGTTTAACGGTGAAAAAAAGTTAGTTACGGTACAAAAAAAAAAAATGATTATCGTAAAGGCCTTTAGTGGTCCGAGAAATATATCAATTACGATTATTTCATATTTTATAAAACAAAGTTCAAAATGTTGTTTAAAAATCTAATTTAGTTTGCAATTCTATAATATGCTGCTAAAGTATCAAATTAATCAATAAAGGCCCAACATGTCAAATTACAAGAGTAGTGTAAAATAAAAATAAAATATAGTTGATTTAGTTTTAAATTTAATAAAGATTTGAGTTATTTATTAAGATTAAACTGCATACTATTTTTATTCAACATAAATGTGCATAAAATACTTAATATTAAGTTATTTAAATGTACGATTATATTATAGTTGAAATACTCTTTCTCATTTTCTCTCTCTCTCTCTCTCTCTCTCTCTCTCACCGGTAGCACAGTGTCACCGTGCTAAATAACTATAATAATTTTAAATTTATATATAATATAAATTTTATAAATTATAAATTTATAATTTGACTACGCACTGTATATTTTGATTAGTTTCGATTAAACTATCACTAAATATAAGCGGAATCTACATTTGTAACCTAGTCATAAAAAAAGTAATCACGTTCATCTTAAACTCATCTATATATATAGTACTCCAGAATTTTGTGGATAAATTAGATTATGTCAAGACCATAGATTTAATTAATCGTTGGTGTTGTCTACTGTTATGGACATAAGAGAGAAATAACATTTGAAGACTAGTGTTTAATACTTCATAGAATGTATACTAGCGATGAAGACTATAAGAGGACAGTTGCGTCAACTGCTTGGCAAAAAAATAATTATATATTACTTTTTTTTTGTGTCAGTCAAGTATTGAAAAACAACGAACACTATAAAATAACAATAAATACTAAAGTAATAAAACAATGCATAAAACGAATAAGTAGTAACGTGGCTATTATTAAGGGTAATTATAACATAGTATAAACGGTGTATAACCACAGTATGTTCTGGTAATATCATGGTCGGTTGATTATAAAATCACACAGTCTTCGTCTAGAATTGGATTACGTCAATGAATTTTCGATTCACTTATATAAAATCTTTTTCAGAACAAGTGTTCTATACTGGGCACTAAGCAGGGTAGTAAGTAATGTGCTTTACTTTTGACTACATGAACATGTCGTGTTTCCTTCACCCACTGCTACAAATTTATTTTACAGTGTCCTATACCAGTTCTAAGTCTGTTCAGAGACTTTTAAATTTGCTATTTGTTCTCATGACTCAGTGGTTGGGTTTGTCAAATGAAATAAAAAATAAAAATGTTTGGTTCTTGCCATTGATTTTCGGAATTAGTTTCTCTTTCTCATTTGTTGAATCTAGCTTCACGCGGTGTTTTATTCAGCTTCATAGTTCCTTTTAAAAAACTATTAAATCACTTTGGCCAATTTTTTAGGATTATAGATTCATGCATCTTACCATTTTTGTTCTTCCTCAATTTGTTGTAATATTCATCTATTATGAGGTGGGGCTATACCGGCTAGTATCAACAGCTTTTTGATTGGTGTATTTACAATGTACCAGCACAGTTTGAGACATACAGGTATAAGAGGTAGGATTTTTAACGGGCTACAAAGTGCACGGGTGGTTCAGCTAGTATTTATATAATATATATATATATATATATATAATATATTATATTATGAAAATAATAATTTAAAAGATGTTAGACAATTTTGAAATTATGTTTTCTAAAATGAGTATATTAATTTGTTTTTTTCGGAAAATAACCACGAATGCCTTTGTAATTGTAAGGTTGAATTATAAAACTATAATGTTTTAATAAAAGAAAAAGAAAACTTGCGAACGCATGGTAATAACTAAACGCGTTGGCGAAAAGTCCTTATGTAGTAAAACTCTCCATCTAATCGGTAATATCTCCCCAAGACGTACGTTACTTCAGAACCCCTTCCTCTCTCGTATGAATATTAAAAATGTTTTCACTAAATATGTAGTATATAAATTGCATGATTTATATGACTATTCACTCAATTTGTTAAGAAAACCGGAATAGTGCTAAAGAAATGTTTCCCCAGCATCCATTTAATAGAACATAATTCGGAGGTAATATGATTTTTTGGGTTCTACAATCTAACACGGAATTCAGACGAATTCGTAGGCCATTTATCATGCAATTTCAAATGACGAATTTCAAGTTAACAGTCTGCCCCTTTCTTTCTTATAAAAACAAAGATTATAGTGTCTTATGTCTCATCATTTAGTACATAAATTTTACGAATTCTTACACTAAATATTCAATAAATAAAAATTATGAAATACATGTGAGGGAGTGCTGGGATAGATCAAATCGTTTACACTGTTCTTGTACGTACGGTGTGTATTAAAATATTATTCGGCTAATCAAGTTTGGATAATACAATATGGTGTTTGTTGCATGATGTTTCCCAGCACATTAAACTAATACACTTAGTGCGCTCAGACAAAATGTGTATAGTTCAACGTGGTTAGTCAAACGGATATTTTACTTGGTAATATCCCATATATGCGATTTGTTTCGCTATGTTTAACAACCTATTTTAACCCAGTTAACCGTGATAATTGACGACGACGGTGATGATGCTATGCGTGGATACTTCTGAAGCATTAAGTGTAGTTTATTAATATTAGCATACCGCACGCTGATATAATATTATCCAGCGATGCGTTTTTTAAAACAAATTATTCGCGATTCACGGTTAGAAAACAGTTCCGGTGAGAGATCGTCTCGAGTTCATTGGAAATTAATTATCCCAAGAATAAAATAAAATTTACTCAAATCGTTTAAAAACACACAAAGCCAAATGTATAATTCATATAAGAAGAAAAATTTTAATGGCTTTTAATAATATTTTCTAAACTAAAACGAAGAACATCAATCGTTGACTGCAAAATTCTTGCGGTCGGTCTACAATGTTATAGTGTCTATTTGTTTTGATTTGATGTTTTGTGCTTGTTCGATGAACACCATTACAACTGGAATAATTGTGTTCTCAACATCACAATCATAGGAGATTTCTGATATAAAATGTAGTCTAGTATTTTGAGTGGTATTTTTAGGAATTTCCAACAATTTTTTTAGTAATTAAAGAAAATGACAACTAGTAAAAAAAAAAAATTGCAAAATTTACTAATATTACATAAAATCGATTTTATTTTGTTGTCGCAACTCAAAAATTAATAATTGTAATGATTTGAAATGTTCATTATGTATGAATAATTCTTATAATACCGTTCGCTATAAATGGTTTAATATTCAAAATGTTACAGTTTTTTTCAGATTTATTTATTTCTATTTGAAAACATCATGTTTTTAAGGACATTTTTTTTAAACATCGATGTGTTTATTTTGGTCTGAGAAAAAGTTTTTAAAATTTGCTCTTGTGTTTTTCGCTCAGGTATTTAACTATTTAATTATAGGTATACGTTTTTACGTCTTATGTGATTTCTGGGTAAATACTAAATATTTTATTTACAATAATTACAAGTGTAATAGTTACATAATAACATTAATAATTTAATAAAATCAAAAGCTTCAATTTATGTGACGAAATATTTTACTGTTGAATAATAAATATAATTAGTCCTAAGAAAATTAGTTAATTTATTAACTATTTTAATTAAATTAATTAACGTAATTCGCTAAGAATTATGTTACTATTCCTATTATTTCAATTTCAATATTTCTCATTGTATAATTACTAAAAAATAAATAAAATTTATGTATGAAGAGTATGTGAGATTATAGAAGAACTAACTTCTAGTAAGGTAATAGCATGGATAAACGCAGAATAAAATCGTGAAAAAAAAGTACCTCTTAGAAGCTTCTTGGGCAAAAAAAGTGTAAAGGGATATAGTACAGATAGATTGAGAGAAAATTGTAAAAAATGTTTAGAATGAGGTGGATGAAGGGACGATCAAGAAAAAGAATGGTTCATTTCAATAATGTAGACCACATATAATAGAAATAAATTCTGAACGTCCGTTATCAAGTGTATACTAAATTGTTGTACTTCAGCACTTCATTGAATGAGAATGAAACTAATCAAGGTGTAGCAAAGGAGACAACACCATTGGACGGAGGTCACTATTTTGGTATTTCGTTTTATGAAATCCAAAAGTTTCAAAGCTTTATTATTTGTAGTATTAATATTATGATTGAAGTTCATAATTTAAATAAGGTTCATGAAATACATAGTTATTGTTTGTAGTGAAAATGTAGTGTTGTATTTTATAGGTGAGTAAAATGTAAGGTGGTAAATTGTAGTTCATAATTATCTGTGGCCTTAAATGATAAATTATTATTAATAATTTTAAATGTAATAATTTTGTTTTCAAGAATTTAAAGTATAATTTAGATAACTCTAATAAATATAAATGACACACTATGGTAATATTGATTTACTGGTTCTAAATAAAAATAAAAACTATATATATATATATATATATATAAATTAAGGAATTATTTATTCAGAAGGAGTATAAATATGCTTAATACAGTAAAAATAATTACGTAGACTATATTTTGACCTGGCAGATTAAATAATAAATTATGTAATTTACAGATTCTTTAAGTATCACACAGAGTATTCAAAATAATTTTCAACTTAATGGCACCTCTAAAATAATTATTAATAAAATACAAGAATTAAAACCAGTAAGCAAAGTTATAAATGTTAAATGAATATAAGGTTATTGATATATGGAAACAAAGAAATAAACCATTAAGCAAAAAAAAACTGCTACATCAACAGAAATATCAATTTTAATCGAATATCTTATTCTTACATAAAAAAAAATAAAAAAACAATATTTACTAGGTCGTTTAGAACTTAGCAAAACCATTGATCGAAAGAAAAAACCAAATTAAGCCAACAATATGCACTTCATAAGAAGAAAAAGACCAAGGGGAAGACTGTGAAAAAGATGGAGGGATAACGTCAAGCAATTATTAGAAGAAATTGGAGGAGACTGGAAACTGGCATATGATAGAGAGCGACAGAAGGAAGTAGTTTTGGCGGCAGAGTCTAAATGACTCATGAAGAACCTAAAAAATGCACTTCATAGAATAAAATATTATTAACTAAACATAACATTACATACTCATACTACCACAAAAATCAAATATAATATTCCGACTAATATGTATGAAGTGATCGGACCAAAAATCAATGCCAAACATATACTATACTGGAGTTGACAAATTAATTAAAATAAAATGTTTTTCATTATATTTATTACATAAACAAAATAATGTAGTTTTTTCTTTTAATAAAAAGAAAAATTTGTAACTTATAGTCACAGCAGTTGATAATGTAATTTAGATAGTTAAAAATTAATTATTATAATAAAAAAAAAAATTAAGTTTCAGCAAATAGAATTGAAATTTCAAACAAAACCGTTGATCATCGAAACCACGGTATTGGAAAGTATAAGACTTGTTAATATTAGAGAGTTCATTTTAATAATAATAAGGGGAAAAATTAATTGTTTCAGAAATTGTTCAAGAAATGAGCCAATAATTAATGTGAGTCCGTTGTTAATAACATCTTAGCAGGTCGATATGCATTTAAAATATTACATCAATTATTTAACTATATACGGGTAGAATGTAAGACCGGTCGGATTAAGAATATAATTCAAACATGTCAAACGAGTATCCACCAAGTACCATACTATTCTGTAACTTAACGATATTTACCGAGCAACCATCAAACGACTGGAAAGCGTAACTATTGTGCATAGCTTACCAACGGTCGATGACAACGTGTGAATGTGAAATATGATCGCAATGGATAAATAGTCTCGAAAAATGAATAACCTCGAAGAAATTTAAATATTGACGATAGACGAAAAGCTGTAGAGCTTACAGGGAAATACGTCATCTGCGAATTCTTCATTCTCCATAGACTATTAAGCATTCTTCATTCACCGGAGCGAGGAGAACTCAACGTTTGTGTCATCCGTTTTCAGAACTTATAGATGAAATCGATGTCGGACAAAAGAGATGGGTAATAATTGCCGCATTTGTGCAATTCATCTTGGGAAAACCTCTCATCGTAATTTCATATTCTCAAGCACTCTTCCTTACTCACTCTATTACTATTTCTATCTTTCTCTCTCTCTCTCCCCCTTTTCGACCTAATGTTGGCAGATTATACCATTTATATTCAATTAGTCATTGAAAAAAAGTAAGACACTGATACACATTTAATTTGAACAAATAACGTAAGATTATAAATATTAATTAATCGATATGTTTTGTAAATTTATTTTGGTTATTATGTATTATTCGAATCACCTTCTCTTCGATCGAGAGCTGACCGAATTACCGTATTTTGTCGTAAAGGTATACGTTTGTTTGTGAACAAATACTGTTTTTGAATAAAAGGCTTGTAATACATTTACTTTATTAACGCTGAAAGTATAATATATCAAGTAATTACAATTTTGAATATAAATGTATAGTGTATGCAATAATAATAATTAAATCAATAACTATTTACGAAGCAAACACAATGAATAACAAAAAATGAATAATAAAATAATATATTAAAATTATTAATTTTGCGCTTTCTAAAACGGGAGAGACATTATGTAAATGTAATTTTTGAGACACATTATTATTACATTAAAACTATTTAATAATTGATATATTATACAGCATGTGTAAATTATTTGGCAGTCCAAGAAATACCTTTGTGTCGAGATCAGGTATTTTGATAATTATTCATTCGTAGAGATAGTTTGGATTACAAATGGACATGGATTTTTACGTGTTGTACCAACATAATACTCATTATCCATTTTTTTCGTCTTATTGCGTAGTATTTTTCACTGTAAACGGTAAGTTAATATATTTCTCAATATTATTTATTACTTTCTACTATGTTATTGAAGATCTTGTATGTCAGTATTTTGCATTCAAATATATGTATATATTAGTAATAGTATTAGTAATAATTATGCCGTAGCTTTCGTAAACGTAAGATTTGTAATATTTTTAACGTTTTTATAAAAGTGAGCTTTTTTTAAAGACGTCTATAGTGGAAATTTTTTGTGTACTAGTCTTGTACACGAAAAATGTTCAGTTATATCCAACAACATGGTTATAACCTTTTTTATACTCGTACACGTGAACGTTTGTATTGAAAACCCGCCTTACATTTGAATTACTTTTTTGAACGAGTGCAGTTCGACGACTACCTGTTTTTTATTCGAGTGGAGTTCACCCATTACCTTTTTTCAACCCAATTACGATTCGATAATTTCGCATTTCTTAGTTACTCATTGTAATATAATTTTAATAACTAATAATATATCTAATTATTTAAAAGAATCTATTATAGTTTTTATAAATCATAATACTCTGAGCATATGTTTACCTATCAGTTTGTTATTTTTTTTATCCGATAAAACTAAAAATATTATAACAAAATGCCATAAATCAAAAGTTAGAATACAAAACATAAGAACCTTATTTATTGAACACATTGTGTTTATTTAATGTAATAATATATATATATATATATATATATATATTGTCATGTCTGTTTATTTGCATATCGGACAAGTGTTTTTCAGAAAATTTCTTCGAAGTAGAAAATAAAAATATAGATAATCACGTGTTTATATATTCCTGGTAGTTTGTTTATTTTTGAAGGTTTAAAATTTGACTTACGTTTGAGTTTACGCTCAGGAAAATCAAATTTTTTTCTCTTTTTCTGAAATTTATATCTTTGTTTCAAGAATATTTATAAAGAGTAATTAACAGTGCAATGAGTAATAATGACAATAATTATAATAATGATATAAGGCAACACAGTAAACACAATTGACTGGTATAAGGTTAGGTTAACCAGGTATAGAGTAAGTTTTCGAGTGCGACCCAGCACCAAGGGAATCGGAGAGGAATACAACTCGTACTCGCCCATTGTGTGCGTGTAATACGTAATTGTTAATTAATATTCGTCCACTTAGTGCATATAGATAAAATAAATTCGACGGTTGGACATTTCAATTTCAATTAATATACCCACCGCGTGGAATACACAGGGGAGGAGCGTGTTTCTTTGTACATGTAGATCCTTTGCCGTCCTTAAACGAGCACGCGAATCACAATGATAATAACACTAATAAAATTAGTAATAATAACGATAAGAGGTTGATGGTGTGTATATATTAACTGTCACCGTTCAAACGGGTAAGAACTATAGGCGTGCGCACGGAGGGTGCCGGGTGTGCCCAGGCACCCCCGGAAATGTTGTAAATTGAATACTACAATTTATGTATAAGAGTAAAGCCCGTATTTAAACTGATATTGTTCAAATTAAATGTAATTAATTCTAAAATATTTGGCGAAAAATAAATGATGTTCCGTTATAAAAAAAAAGAAAGTGTTTCGAGTATTCGAGCAAAACTTTTTATGATAATATAACAGTTAAAATTGAACACAAAAATGTTTAATCGATGATTCAGAGCTCGTACAGCGTTCAGCGTCCACAAAGTACTTTGGAAAATGCTAATATTTTGTGATTACGAGTTTTGATAAAAATCGAGCTACGTGACCGCAGACGGAGCAGAGATTTTAGTAAGAGACTCTTAGTACCTACTAAGTATAGCATACCGTTTAAGCTGTCACTCATTTTCGATTAAAATTAATAAAATTTGTTTAAGAAAATACCACTGCAGTAAAGAGAAATTTTTTTTTGTACGATTTTGCTTTACCCAATAATAATTTTATTCGGCGTATGTATATATATATATATTAGTTTTATTTTAAAACAAAGGATGTGACATCAACATTTGCAGTTTTTCGCATTTCTGCAAGAAAATTATTCACGCTTTAAGGTAAAAAAAAAAAAAATGAAAACAAATATCATGTATTTTGGCGCGTGTGCGTTTGCTGCCAGTCATACATCTGAACATTTTGAATACAGCGATATGCATACATACAACAGTAGCGTCTGATAAGTTCAACGCAGCAAAAGGAAATCAATGCAAGAATAATGGGGAAAGTTCGCGGGTACAATAAAGGGACACCGTTGACCTATTTGAATGGTTTTATTTTTTCGAAAAAAAATTATAAATGGACGCCTTCTTTGTGTTTCGCAAGACGTGATATATTACCCTAAGAGGTGGCCACGTGGGAGAATCGTACGTGCAGTTCTTACCGGACACTAAAACAAAAACCACGATTGTTCAACGAAATACGGCATTATGCGCCGTAATGTCTACGCCGAATCCCGGTAAACGCGCGTGTCGCTGCTGCTGCGGTGTAATCGTTTCATTCGATGTGTTGAGATATTTCTTTTTTGTTAACGGTTTTTTCGCTCTCCGACCTGTAAATATAAAATATGAATATACATACAGGGTGATTCCTTAAACATCATCACCACTTTTAGATGCTAAAATCATTTCAATTTTCTTAATCAGAACTACAGAAAGTTCACGTGCACCTCTTAATGAATATTGTGACAATATAAGTTTATTTTTTTTTATCCAAAACAATAACACCATATTTTTCAATGACAATAATATTATGCAGTTGGTTTTTTTATTGGAATTTTCAACGTAACGCGGTCAAAATTCAAATCAGTACTTTTGGTGTTATTCATTTTTGACTGCGAAGGATTTGATATAATTTATCATAACAAAAATCTTGTTCATTAATGATAATATGACGCAGATATTTGTCAAATTTTTTATTCAGTCCTTAGTAGTTATTGCTTAAAAATAAAGTGTATTTAATCTAGATACATGCAGATTTTTCATCTGTAATTTAAAATTTAGACCGTTTCAAAATAACTAGTTCAAATTGTAAGTATGTTATATCAAAAATTCCGAAAAAATCATCCTAATAGTTATTTGTGTAAAAATAAAAAGTAGAGACGGAGTATGAAAACCAAAAGTTTATATTGTCATCGGATATTACTTAAATTACGAAAAATATGTGAACGTTGGTCGTGGCAATAATACAAATTATTGCTGCGCATAATAACAACATTGAAATATAATATAATATAATATATATAATATATATATATATAATATAGTACTGTGCATCGGTGCGAGTGAGAAATCTCCAAGTGTCCTGTGAAAATTTGAGCACACATTGATTTACCATATACAAAAAAAGTCAGAGTGTTCCGTTTTATAATTTTATACTTCCTAATTTTTTATCGGATAAAGAATTTAATCAAAAACAATGTTGTTTTCTTCGACAGGTTTACATCGTTAAACAGTCAAAATCAATTATTATTTGGATTTTTTTTATTTTATAATAATATTTCTTTTTATTTACATTAAATAATTCAACTAGTTTGATGTTTGAATGTAATTTATTTTTTATAAACCGACATTTGTTATTAAAAAAAAAAAAAAAAAACATTCGTGTACATATATAACGATTCAACGAATACTAGAGATTTTATTTTAATTTATACGGTGATGGTGTATGAATAATTGTATTATGTTTTGTTTTTGTAACAAGAAAATGAAATTAATTAAAATTAGTAACGATCAATTATGTCAATAATTTACAAATTTTTTTTAGAAGCTTATTAAACGCGTTTCGGAAAATTAAAAAGTCTAAAAACTTTTGCTTCAACACCAAACGTTAAATTAAAAAAGTTTAAAATTATATATAACTGTTATAAAGGAATTTGATTTTCGTATAAATTGGGTACAAGTCGATTAAAACTGTTTAACAATTTACTCATATTTGGTTTGATAGATATAACAGAGCGATATGAGTTATTATGAGAACTGATTCGAATTCGATTTGAAATAAACTTGAGTATGGCCAGAGGGCTTTATATAATTCTGATTTGTATGTGTATATGTATTCGTATAGGTATAAATTTGAATTGAATATTTGAAAACTTTTAAAAATGTAGAATATTGTTTGTCAAAATAAACCGAAATGAAATGTTTAAGTATTTAAATAAGAAGTTCCCAGAACTCTTCTGTCCTCGATACACCAATGTCGATCGATTACTCTAATATGAGGTACTCTAATAAGGTAACTTCTACTATGTAAAATGAACGTAATTTTAAACAATAGTATTTTAAAGGACTATTGTATACACGTGTATAGTTACGACCGTGCACCTGATAAAAAGGATGCAAACAACATTATTAGTCCCTCACACTAGCAATATTTTTACTACCTATTGGCTCACACGATGATTTTGTGTAACGCACACATACATCCAATATTGTGTTGCCTTTACGTGACTATCATATAAAACGGTTCGTATCCAATCGGCTTGAGTAAAAATGTATGAAAACAATGAAGTTCCCTGGGTTCATGTGCTTGTTGACCAGTGAATGTTAAAATATTTAAAAGTTTATATTCCAGTTTCAATCAAGTGAAAACTGTAACGAAAATTCTCATTACTGAGACGAAAGGTACGTCGTTAAATACTTAAAAAAATATTTCATACTGTGTTATGTGTATTGGATATTACGTTATAAAAAAATTATAATACATGTTTGATTCAAATAATGAATATTAACTTTAACATGCTTAATTGTATAGAATTGTAATATACTGTATACATTTCTTTTCTTTTAACACTGTAATAAATAAAGAAATGTAAAATAAAGAACACTATAGTGCTCACGTTCGGCTATTACCAGTTTGTTAGAGAGACACAGATTATGATACAAATTATAATATTAAAAATAATAATATGTTCATTAATATTTACATAAATATAATAAGGCATACGTGAGAATATATATAAAATCTGCTGAACGATGGAAATTTATTATATTTATTAAGTAGTTTTACATCATATGACTAAACTTTAGCGTAAGCACAGAGTTTTTCACATATTTATGAAAATGCAAACAAATTTGTCTTATTATTTATTTAATGAAGTTTTTCGACAGTAGTTTTCAACATACACGATGCACAGCGTTCTAAAGTTTCGCCTAAAAACTTAAACAATATACTTAATATACTTCCTCTCATTGTATAATATTAATTTGCGAGCGAGTACGAAAAATAAAATTATTTCAAATATTTATTTAAATTTTCAATTGAAAAAACAAAGAGTAGATTCAATTAGAAATTCAATGACGTATTCAATTTTAAATATGAGAAATATTACTCTATGTGATTACATATCGTATTGCATATGTTAAAAAACGTATTTTATGCTTTAAAATATCACACCAAGATGTGTAGTTAACTACTGAAATATACCTTTATAAATATATTCTCTGGAGCGGTTAATTTTAAAAATATAATTATTTATAAAGAAAAAAAACACATGTTGTATACGGATTAGACGAATACCGTACACGTCATAATAATGTATAGTTACGTAGGTAAAATATGTAATATTATAGTTATTAGTTAATTTCTTAACCCTTGGAAAGGTTTTGTGATTTTGAAAAAATATTCTCATATTATTTCAAAACACATTATTATACAAAATAGACTTTGAAAGCGTTTGATTTTTCACAAGTGGTAACCGTGAAACATACAATTATTGTTATTTTTATTAGAAAAAAAATGTATAATGTTAAGAAAATCTGATTTCAGTTTCTAATGAGAGTTGTGAGAGGAATGAACATTTTAGCGCAGATTTAAAGTTTAGAATATATTCAACGAAAAATAAACATAATTACAATACTAACAAAAATTTCTTATTTCACTAGGAATCTAAGGACTGATATTGATAATATATTATAAATAAATGAATGTCATCATCCTCTATATTGATACTCGTATATTTTATAAATAAAAAATATTGTATCTCGTACTTTTCGTACCGTTTAAATATTTTTATATACATAGAGTTGTTATTATTCATAATCTTAATTTGACACTAAATTTGATTTCGTTTCGCTGTAACAACAATACTATTCTTACACAATGTTGTACACGTTTCCCCCGTATATTACATTATGTATTATCTGGTGTACGTGCATGTTTACCGTTCGCCATTGTCAAGTGATTCTTAAAATCGTAATACTTTATCTTATCCATGAAAATTGGCACTCGTGTAAATCTCAATGATACCGTCTCTCGTTAGTTCAAGTAAAATCACTGAGTGAGTTTCGATCACGGTTTCGCATGGCCGTGACGATTCGTTTTGTCAAACTTTAGTTGTCCGTATACGTTTTGGAAACCGTTTGGATAGTCGTACGACATAATTCATCAATCGAACGGAGAAAATCACGTTTTTGGGTTATAAAAACTTCCCATGATCGTAAAATCTATTTACCACATTATATAACGATACCAATCATGGATCCTCATGTATCGAATGCTGAAAACGTCATGCCACCGCCACCGCCGTATAGCGAAACTCCATCAATTTATCCCTCGAGTACGCCATCCTCTAATGATCACATCACCGCACAACAGCAACAAATTGTTCCTGCATACATATTAGTTTCAAGTATGTACTTAAAATATTATATACCATGAATTTAAAAAAAAAATATTAATAATGCGTTTATAATAATATATAGTCATATTGTCGTATATATTAGTGTTTCCCAATCTAGTTGGAGTAGTGCGTGGAAGTAGTGCGTAAACAAAATTCTGAGGGTGCATAAGCAATTATATCACGAACTATATTTTTTATATATAAAAAAAAATTTTCATAATTTTTTATATGAAAAAGTAATAAAGTCAGTTTATTTTTGAACTATTATCTATTAAAATTAAATAATTAAATATAAAAATATAACAACTTTAACTTATTTTAGCCCATTAAAATAAAAAAAAAAAAAATCAACAATTTATTTTTAAAATTTTATCAGTAATAGGAAATATATTATTATTTAAGAAAATTAACAAATGGGCTAGAAAGTAAGAGAAGTTATAAAACACTAGTACATACGAACGTAAATATATATCGTTTTTGGTTTTTAAACATAAAATTAGGACACTTTAAATTTCTGTTGTGTCCATCCGTCCTTTGGTTACCCTTTTATAGTTACGATTGTTGATTATTTTATTATATTTATAATAGTCAGTATTAAAAAATATCAAAATATTAATATTTACTATATATTTGTAATAGTTAGTATTAAAAAAAGGGTACCAAAATAAAAAAATAAAATTTCATTTACGAATTGAGGTATAAAATGTAATTTAATTTTTATGTTTAAATATATATAATAGTTACCAAATCTACTTTAAATCGTATATGATATCATAGTTAATGTTGTATACAATTCGAATAGAAAACGGAAATTTGACATGTTTACAAAGTGGGATTTCTTAACTATTGTCATGTTCCTGTAATTGCGTTTTTCGAAAAATATGAGGAAGAAAAACGTGGAAGATGTCGTACAACACATTCTATTATATCAGCTTTATCGATGGTAGAATTCCTTTTCGTGTAACATAATGAACTGAAAATTCAAATTTCCAACTGAAAGGATAGGAAAATATCTCTAGAAACGAATATTGAATAACTCTAACAGTTTTATGAATTACCGTAATAAAAATATTAAATAATTAGCAAAGCGTCATTATTATGATATTATCACGTTCGGGAATCAACGTGACAGCACTGATATGCTGTGAAGTTTCTGATAAGACCGTATCAAACAATAAATATCGATTACCCGAGAAACACGCAGGACGTGCTCTCTATTCAGTCACTACAACCGCATATTAAATGCGTTGTGCAGTTTTACGCACGCAGTATTTGTAGACAAATGGAGCCGTACGAAAGTTTTACATAGTAATGACTGTTTCAAACTCGAAGATTAGGATTAAAATGTAGTCAAATAATTGATTACCCAGTGCCCATTTGGCATTTTCAGGGTTTCGATGTTCTCAACCTATCCTTTTCCGTCTCTATATATACATATATATACATGCCGTTTATCGGAAATTCCGGCACTCGAGTTCGCGGTGATCGACGAACATACACTTGTATATTAAACGGGAACGTTTTTCGCATTCAACGACCTTTCAATTTTCTTGTCCTGCATACTCACCACTCGGTCCGAACATAATAAAGTGATTTTATCTGTTCAGCCAAAAATAATATCATCTCTTCCGTTGATATTTTTTCCTCGTTTAACATTTCAGAACGTTTACTTATAGATACTTCAAACTTCGCGCTCGTATGTATAAGTTTCATTAATCCATCTACGTACCGTTAAACCATATCTAAAAATAATACCACATATTTTTCGCTCCTTAAACAATGTTAGTGTTTTCAAAAATATAAACTCTACATTTTAGAGGAACAGTTGGACCATAAAATAATGAATACCTAAGAGTAATAATAATAACCGAATTGGGCTACATTACGCGTTACGAAGGATTCATACAAGTTGCGGAGTCGTAGTGATTGCATTGTGTGTCAAGCGTTCCGATTCTACCGAAGACTCGTAATTTATAATTATTTTTTATATTACAGATCCATCTTTGGGTCCAGGACCGGTACAAATGATATGTCCTGTATGCCATCAACAAATCATCACTAAGACCAATGAAACACCGACAAACGAAGCGTATTTATGTAGTATGCTAGCTTTTGTTTTGGGGTATGTGTTGTAATAATAAATCTATTTATTATTAGCCTAAATAAGTACATTTATTATATTATGATTTTTATCAATCATTCATTTTGTGTTGACGTCGTAGTTTTCAACGATATTTTAACTCGACCGTCGAGTATTGCTACAAATAGATCACGCAATCGTAATAACATTCATTAATCGGACGGGTTTCAACTCGAATCAGTTTTTTACGTAATTAAATATAATAATTTACTTTTTAATAATTAAATGAACTCACAAGTACTATGGCATTATACGCATATGCGTTTCTCATTAATAGTACATTTATGATGCCTAAAAGTTCGAGTATAATTTTTTTCATTAATGCACTGCTAGTTAATTGAAAATATTCATCGGAGTGGTTTACATATTTTGTATTTGGTTTCGGAGTTTTATGATATTTCAGTATGACGATATGCGCTGTACGCATCATAACTTTATCGATTGATGTACTCCACGCTCTTACTGTTACTTAGAACTCTTACTCAGAAGTGCAGGTTTTCTACTAATTTCAATACCGTTGAAAATTATGAGTGACCTTCTAGTGGTTAAAGTGTATTGTAATTAAAATTTCCTAGAAAAACAATCGTAATATTTTTTAACGTAATTGTTTATATAAGTGATTCATAATTTATGAATTTATTTTATTCGAATACTTTGATTATTACAAAGCGAGAAATGTATTGGTTTTACGATGACGGTTTATTTTTATGCTCAAGACATGTTAAGAGAATTATTTGTTAAATTGTTTTCTAAAAGATTTAAAATAATACATATTTTTGACTAACCGATTTCATTATTTCATTTTAAGTGTAAAGTACAGCTTTCGATCATGTCCAATGCAAAAAGAAAATCATTTACGATTCATTGTGTGTTAGGACTATCAATTAATAACTAAAGTTGTTTATTTGACTATACTCAAACGTTTATTAAAAAACCGACAAACAATAGGATTCCAACAGAATATTGGACTTAGATACACGTTACAGTACGCTTAATAATATTGTGAGAATTTAAAGCAATATAAGCTTAACTTTTTAATTGGACAACTAAAGATAATTTACAATTACTTAAGTCTATTATCAAACACTCTCTATGTTTTAATGCAAATCGAGTTTTGTAGAATTGCAATGATTATATTATTGTTCGTTGGGTGCGTATTCAGTTCTTGGTAGAAAAACTAAGCGAAAGCTGAACGATGGCCAGGCGATAGGCAACTAAACATTCAGCACACATAAGGCACTGTTAGTTAATTATCATCATTAATACGTGTTAATAATCGTGGTTGATTTTCGTAATATTTTTGCTGACAATCCGTCAGTTTCACGCCGTATGCAAGTCACATATATGATGTTACATAATTTAGTTCTTGAATAATATTTATACACCTACGTGATTATAGATATTGTATTAATTAACATATTTACGTGATTATGTGGTGTTTAATTTTCAAAATTATACAATCATCAATTATCATTATTGTAATTCTCATTATATTTATCACCGCGATTAAAACGTAAATCATTAGTACAGTGTAATGTGTACAACATATTCCGTAGATATATACGAATATACAACTGAATGCGATAACAATGTGTGTTTTAGGTGTGCGTTGTTTTCGTGTTTACCGTTCTGTATGGAATCCTGTCGAAAAGTCACACATACTTGCCCGGTGTGTTCGTCTTACATTGGTACGTATGTCCCATGAAAACGACAAAAAACAACAGCACGTACTTTAAGAAAACCATCGTTAAGATGTATTTGTGTACGTTATTTTGAAACCATTTGAATAAACATTGAATATAATATCAAGCGGATGTACGGATTTTTGCGGACAACAAACTATGGCTTATAAAAATATCAATCGCATTTGTAATTCTGTAAAAGCTTTTTACAAACCGACCAAATAAATATAAATGTAAGATAACTAATTGTTGATTGGTGATAAATCAGTAATAATACTGTATTTGTATATTGTAATCTATATTGTAATGCAATGCATAACAAACATATAATATTGTTTAATGTTTTCGTCAACACACATAGTCAAGTGCTATGATAGTGGATCGACTATGGTTTATTATTGGCTATAATTAAACCGTTTCAAAAGTATTATACTATTATAGTGTTAAAATGTTAGATTTGTACATGCATTTTAATACAAACATGTCCGGCTCATTTATAAACTATTCGACAGTAAATATCTATAAAGAAATACAAAAATAAAAAAATGAAAAAATAAAATAATTTATAAACGTTCTTGGGCGTAAAAAAAAATAAAATGTAACGCAAAACTTCATATAGCCATGTCTAAAAGTGTACCGTAACTCATAGGCGCTGTACTCGGTTTATTTGTCATTGTATTATTTTGATTTTTTGATTTGATTTTCGTTATCACGCGTTTCTGAAACAAAATAAAAATAATTTTAACTTAAGTTAATCTTCTGAATTGTCTTTTAACCCACTGAGGTAGGAATATAAAATATTTTCATACAGTTCATCACATAGTGCACGAAACGTAAATTTTAATGCATAATGTCCTCTGAAGAGTAAATGATAAGAACCATTCGGATGATTATCAATCAAATGCGTATTGAGCTATTTCAATAGATTACTTTATCAACGGAAATTTTAACTTAATAAACTATTACTCTGCAGGAAAAAATCGCATTGTTTATGAAGTTGGTTCAATTCGATTGTACAGAAACGAAAATTTACCAAACAACGAATTTATATACAAAGCTGCTTTACTTTATACAGTTGTATGAATGTAAGAGGACATGTAAAACGTAATGTATTCATTAAGAAGTGATGTGTATGTTTTTTCAAAAATAATTATCGGTATCAAAAATTATTGACACGATTTTTGTTTTTTTTGTATTTTTGTTATGCCTAATAAATATTACTACGTAGATACTTATTCAAATGTGAAATGCACAATGAAAGTTAATATTATATTTTTATATCGTTTTTTCTAGTCATCCTGCGCAATGCGAAATAAATACATTTGTATGCTCTATTTGTCGTGGGGTAATGACGATTCGTTAAAAAATCTTATCTTGATATGAAATCAGATTTTATCGTTTTATTGTGAAAACAGTTTTATTCAAATTTTGATTTACACTTGTACTGCGTTCATTCGTTTTAAAACTTGGTTTGTGTAGAAAAAAAAAAAACTCTGTCAGAGTACGGTGTGTTTGATTTTTAAAAATGGAGTTTGATGAAGAAACCGACCGCAATAATGAAATAAAATAAAATAAAACTTAAATTGTATATTATTTGCGAAGGCGGAAATAAAACCATACAGAAGTAATGAACTTTAGATTCGACCGTAGTGGGAGATTCTTGAAGCGTAATGCTTTGTTAGTCAAACAGTACAAATCAAATTTATTAATTATAATCATTATTGTTCAGTATAAAACTTAAAATAAAAATATGTTTCATTATGTAAATACAACTATATAAATAAAAACGAAACGAAATAAATATTGTACTAAAGCTGTAAAATAAATGCAATTTGAATAAAAAATTAAAGAAAAGCGTTAGTGGAATACTGGATGTGATTGATGAACTCTTTAATTATTAGTTTGGTACTACTTTTTGTCGTATATGTACTCGTATTGTGTTCCATGAGAAGTTATTCAAAAGTATTATAAGAACGATTGTGGTAATGTTACGTGTGTTCTTATGTCGCACTGTGTGAAAACTAATGCTAACATTTTACCCCGATGATGGGCATCTGCCAACAATGCGATAATAGGTTATTATGGAATCCGTCGAACGAAAGTTTCTGATGCAAAATAGGCCAAATAAATTCGAAATAATATCGCCGTGGATCTACTGAATACAGATCTCGCAAAGAACACCTAATTACCAATCTAATCTAATCGATGTTTTCTTTGTTGCATCAAAATATTAACGCATATAATATATTTCTTTAATTAACATTTTGTTTTCCTACAATCTTAAGTATAAATAATATTTTCCATATTATGAATATGTGGCTTTTCACATCGAAATAAATATGTCACAAAATTGATATTATATAGTAATGTACGTTTAAAAGTATAAAAATATTATATAGTTATAGACTCTCTAATGATACATTATAGCTTAGCTCTTTGAAATTTTAATTAAAATATAACAATTTTATTCATACGAGTAATACATTTGCGAGCGAAATTTATTGCATTATGTAGTTCTAACATAAGATCGATGTTATGAAATCTCAGCAGAAACCGTTTTTAATGATGTCGGTTAACACAACGAGAAACCGATAATTTGTGGTTCCTCGGTAGTAATCTATGTTTGTAATTGCATACGCGGGCAGAAGACTATTTTCGAAACGGACCGAACGGAAACGCCTTATTTTTATCGGTCTCTATAGTGTCGTTATAAACGGCTGAATAATACAAGAACTGCTATTAGAAAAAAATCAAAAGTTTGGATTGTATTGTCAAATAAGAAACAGTGAAAAATAGCAAAATTTTAAGAGTAACGAATTTCGAACTTTAAAAAAGTAAAAATAACTATAATACAGTGCAGATATTTATCTAGTTTATGCTTAAAACGACTTTCCCAAATTATTTTATTTTTATATTTTCTATAATAAATTCCATTATATTTATGTTTTCGGGAAAAATGTATTTTATCATAAGCAAAAAATAAAAAATAAATAAAATAAAATGATTTATTACCAAATCGTAGTATTTGTTTTTGAAATCATTTAAGTCTTTTTTCGCCTTCTCCAAATCGAACATATACTCTTTAGCGGTTTGACGGCAGATAACTAACTCTCCGGATAAACTCTAATTACGTGTGAATTTATTTTGTAGGAAACAAAAAAAAATAATAAATAAAATAATTAGATCATAGGTAATATCGAATCACTTTACTTAAATCAACGTTACCTTCATCTTGTCTTCTTTTTTCATTAGGGTCCTTTTGATAGTGTTCATCTCCTTAAAGATGTCTCTACCAGGTAGCTTAATGAATTCGTCTTTTAGTTTTTCGTACCTATTTTGCATCTCTTGAACTTGCAAATCCTTGTCAAATAATCTGGTACATTGTTCGAGTAAACGTTTTTGAAGGATCTTCACTTTGACAGTCATCTCATAAGCCGGCGGATCAGTGTTCTGGACGATTATAATATTAATGTTTATCGTTATGGCTAAAATTGTTTAACACAATACCATAGCGTATTATTGGGGACCTGGGGGTTTTTCGACAACAGACGGGAATTTTAAACTAAAACAAAATATTATACCTTCTAGCCACGTCATGTTGTTTCGGGAGCTACGATCCGCCGCTACTTATTTGTTTGACGCTAATGAATATATTTTAGTCTATTACGGGGATGGTGAATTAAATTCGCATAGAGCTGATTATTAATTTAATGAAATTAATAAACAGACCGTAAGAGCAACCTAAGGATTTTTAGGGCCTAGGAAAAATTGATTTGGAAGCCCCTCAACCATCACAATAATATATGAGTATAAAAAAAAAATATTTACACTAAGTTTGCGAAATTTCGGTAAATATTATAATTATAGTTTTCTAAACCTCAAACAAATAAAGGTCATTTAAATGCATCGTGATTTTGAAGTACATTTTTAATAACTTCTCAATAATTTCATCAGTTACCACATTATATAAACATTTAATTTATTCATAGATAATTTATACGAGTAAACAGCCATAGAAAATGAGAACTCGAAGGTTTGTCGAATTAAATATTAGGATTAAATTAAGTATGATCAATACAAATTTTTTAAGATTAATTTAAGTTTTAAAACTTTATCAGGCACTTATAAATTATTTATAATATACATTTTTTAAATCAGAAACATTTTTTCCTTGCTTTTTTTTTAGTTTAGTCTATAACTTATTTATAATCAATAGTATTAACTAACTCTTGTTCAACGGAAATATGTATTAAATACTTCAGACATTTCTGTTTTGTTGTCAAATGTAAACAATATTTTATTAATTTTAATTTGCCATAAGATCGTTCTGCTATTGATACAGAATGACTTATAATCATTATGAAGTGAAATGTTGATTAAATTGGATATTTGAGCAGATTGCAAATGAAATGATATTTGTTATTTGAGACAATATATAGTTCCTAAATATTTTAATGAAGTTTATGCTGTTTCTATAAAGTATCTATGTACTTAAAACTTTCGATGTTATTTGTGTTTTCTCTTTAGAACATTAAGGTTTTAACCTACCATATTCAAAAAATTGGTTGTTTTATTATATCAAACATCTTTAGAATTTTAAACTAATCCATCCAACCCTGTATTTTGTCCAACCTAGGAATTTCGCCTGTATTATTTTTTTTTTTCGTCAGTTTATATACAGGAAACCAACAAGGTGTCAACTATTTATATTTTCTCTTGAAATATTTCTAAAAAGTAATAAAAATAACTATAGAACTCTACGTCGTAATATATTAGTCTGAAAAATATAACGCCGATCATGATATCGAGTGAACACCGAACATAAATAAAATTACTATCACGATTTACAGGGATCAATGAATTTATGGTTTCAACATTACTTATTTTTTTTTTTTTTTTTGTGAACACTTTTTCCGCATCAAAATTCGTTTTTTGATCAATAATTGGATACTAACAGTTCCACGTAGAGGTAGCTTTTTGACCGTTTATATCTCTGTGTGATACAAATGGAAAACAAAGGCCTGGAAATGTCGATAAAAATATTGAAGTATAATACGTAAGCAAAAGTAAGCTTAAACAGATTATTTACTTTACATACTTTGTATTTTAAAAAAATAACTGTGTTACATTATCTTAAAAAATTAAATAAATAATAATTAATAATAATAATAATAAATAATTCGACAAACGAAACATTGAAATATTGGAATTTGGATTTTTCTCTTTTTTTTTTTCTTTCCGAATTATAATCCTTTGTATCTTTAATCATATACTGAGGAGTTTACTATATAAAGTTATTTATCATGGAATAGCGATAACGATTTCGGGTCATCCGTATCGCTACGTGTGTCGATTTTTCGAGAGAAATCACCAAGAATAATAAATGTACGAGATGTATGATAATATATGTGCAATATAGTAATGATGATGATAATTATAATAATCATAATAATAATAAATAATCTCTCCGCGGACGGATTGTGGATAACGGGGATTACTTTTAAAAGTCTCCAGCGGTGTACGTTTGTGGGTTTTAGTAGGATATCTTCCAGAGCTCGACACTTCAAACGTTCCCGATTCAATTTGTGTTCATATTTGAGCACTTCGCCTCTTATGTCGTTTACTTCCGACAGGTTTTTCGTCAGCAAATCCTTTTGCATGCTGTTGGTCACGTACGCATTATATCGAAAAAGTATTTTGTTAACAACTTAATACTTATATTTAAGATGATTTGCGTATGCACTACCACACAATTTGTATTTTATAATGATAAGCATAAGTAGTAAATTTAATTTAATTTGAATTCATGTTTTCTAATCTCATTTTTTCTGATGTCCAGTAAAAAGACATTCGATTAAATCATGTATATGCAATAGAAAAAAAAGCGATTCCTAAGAAACAAAATAATTATTTGAAAAACAATTACAATTTTTTTGGTATTGTTTAAAATAAAAACAGTTACTTTTATTAAGAATCTAATTAAAAATCTACAAATAAACTAAAATTATTACTGTAAAAAAATTATAAATATTTGATGGTATAACATTTTTAATTAGAACCAAAGAAAACAGTTAGTTCGAAGTGGATAAAAATTGTTTGATTCCACGAATTGATTATCGTGGATTATTCATACTACATTTTTTTCTTTAACGATCCCTGTGGGATTAATATGTGTTGTATTTAAATTTTTTTTGGAAAACACCGTTTTTTCAATAATTTGATTAATACAATACGTTTCATAATTCGATTTCAAACCCATTAATTTAATATGCTGTACTGCAAATTTTAACCAATTGCTGTTTAGTACACGTTCTAGGTGTTTGCCCGATTGTTATAGATTGGTGCCGAAGTAATTAGTTTTCTATGCGTTTGCGAACACATGCACGTGCATATGTACATAACGTATTAATGAGAAATTAATTTACATGTTTGGCCATCATCCAAATTGTGAGTGTGCATACATTATAAATAATAATAGATTGTTTTTAACTGATATGATAACTTTCGATCACCTAAGACGCTTCACTTCTAATTTCAGCAATCTAATGTCCTCGATCCTTTTGTTGTACTCTGCTTCTCCCTTGCCCAAAGTCATCCTTAATATGTCATTAACATCTTTTTGTTTTAATAACTCTTCGTTGCGCAAATTCATTTGATTTACGAGTTTGTTTTTGTCTTTGTTAGCCTGCATTAAATGTAAACTTTAACAACGTGAAAATGTATACTATTACTATTGCTATTCAACTTAATGCAATGAAAATAATGCACTTATTCATAAATTTCAGTAGGCATCTTTTATTCGAGACGAGTGAAAAAAAAAATATATATAAAACTGGGTCTAAGAGTTTCCTCTCACTTCATCATTCTGTTTCTGAAGTATCTCTATTTTTTTTTTCAATGTTTTTAATGTTGCAGTTATCGACTTTTCATCTTCATTTTTCTTTTTTAATAAATTTGACATTTCTTCAACTTTGGTCTCGAATTCATCGATTTCCTGTTGACATCTTTGTAGTTCTTTTTCAGTTTGCCTTAATACTGAAACATTTAATATGGTTTTAATAAAATATTATATCGATTTAATTATTTATTTTATTCGATGGGTTTACCTGTGTCTTTTTTCGTCAACTGCACTTCTTTGTACGCCACATACTCTTTCTGCTGTTCGAGTTGTTGTGAGATCATTTTAATTTTGTCTTTCATTTCGTCTTTTTCATCCTGGAGAAAAATCAGATTAACGAAATACATTAACTGTATTCGGCAGTGTTTTCAAAACACAAACTTTAACTTCTGACAGATTTTTTGAAAATAGAATTTTTTCTGATTTTACTGTATGTAAATCATGATCTTGTTCTTTTAACTTGTCACTCCAATGATTAACTTCTTTTTTTAATTTTTGTATTTCTAAATCTTTGCGGTTCAAATTAACTGATTCTTCGTGTAATTTATGTCGTAAAGTTACTATTTCATGGTGTAATCTATGTACATATAAGCAAGTAAGTATAAATATTGTAAATATTGTATTTAATTATTTCATCTCAAGATGCAAAAGTTGTTACTTTTCTGTATTTTTTTTAAACATAGTTTTCTCTTGGTCTAACTTATCGATATTCTTTCGTGCATCGCTAAATTCTGTTTCCAAAACTCGGAACGCCGATTCTTTGATATTCATTTTTTCAGTGTATGAGATTATTTGTTCTACAACAAAACTATATTAGTCAAAATAAAATAAAAACACACAAAAATGTGAGACATGTTATCATTTACCATTGACTTTAACCAGATTTTTTTCAAGTAACTTCTTTTCCCTTTCTGATAGCTCTAATGCACTTTTAAGTTTACCGTTGTCTACTTGTAACATATTTAAATTTCGTCCCAAAATAGCTATTTGATTTTCGGCGTTTTTGTTCTTTTCCATAATTTTTTCCATCTCTTCTATAGTTTCTTGTCGTTTTCTGACCGATGTTTCATGGGTTGCAATTAAACGTGTGAGTTCGGACTGAACTTTAAGTAGCTCACTTTCTTGAAACTAATGTTTTAAGTAAAATGATAACAAAATATAAGTTATGTTCACAAGAATAATATTTGTACTTAAATTGATGAAAATCATAATGTGATTAACGTACAGCTATTTTATCTTGAAGTCTATTTATTTCTCTCATGTTTTCTGCTCTTAGTTCTGTTTTAATTCTTAATTCTCTATTAAGTTTTTTTATCTGTTTGTCGTTGGATGTATTTTTTGTACTCAAATTATTGTTTGCTATCTAAACCGAAAAACAAAATAATTAACCATAAAGAGATTGTGTGCAAAAAAAAAAAAAAAAAATAATACATAAATCGAACTATAACATTACTTTTAAGTCCTTTAATGTTTCATTGAGTTTTTCCATATTAGTTTCGGATTTTTTGAAATTGTTCTTAATTGTGCTTAATTCGAGTTTGATTTTTTCCATTTGATCGTGATCACCTTTTATACGGTCCTCCAGTTTCTCTTTAGTCTTTATTTCTTTAACGAGGTTATTACTTTGAGCCTTAGAAATAATACGGAAAATAATTAATTTCAAAAATAATAATACGGAAGTTGATAACGTTTTCTTACGGCTAAATCGGCTTCAAGATTTCTGACATTATATTCGGCGGCATCCAATTCTTTTTTTAACGATTCACAGAGATTATCAAGACGCTTGTTTTCTGCGTCTATTCTAGTGAGTTCTCGCTTTGTTCTTGTTAGTTCTAATTGACTCGTATCACCTTGGCCCATCGAAGAAAACCTAAAAAAAAAGTCTTAGAATTTTGCGGGGGGAAAAAACATAAACAAGATTACAAGCTTTCTTCTTCCATTTGTTTATTTTTTACGTCCAATTCGTTTTTTAAAGTCTTTATCTGTGCAAGTAAATTATCATTTGACTCTTGGATGATTTGCTCTCGTAGATTGGAAGCATCCAACATACGGTGAGCAGAGTTTAGTTCCTGTTAAATTGTTTACTGAGTAGGCAATGTTAGGATATTGAAAATAAAAACATGAAAAAGTTGTTTTCAAAACCTCTTTTAGATTATCCATTGATTTCTGTTCTAACACTATGGATTGTTTTATTTCCGGCATCAACTGTCGATAGTTGTCCATGACTCGTGTTAGAGAGTTCCTATCTTCGACGCATTTTATGGTCTCCTCTCCGAGTTTCCGGAATGCCGCCCACAGATGAGCGAGCGCATCTGTGAGCGGCGGTTCCGTAACAAACTCAAGAGCCTGAAATGATTAAATGTTATAATACGTATCAGTAGCGTGTTTACAGCATGATGGGTGAAGATATGGTTTCATATAGTCCTCCGGAAGATATTGAAAATTTGTTCATCAGTTATAGTCGTAATATTCATCGATTATTTCAAAATGTATAAAAAAAAAAAATAAAAATAAATATTAAAGCAAATTTTGTGATAATGTGCTCCATATTAAAATATTTCTTCATATGTCTTATATAATAAATGGATTGGGCTTGCATGTGCAGTTAGGGAAAAACATTATTGAATAATTCGTACAATTTTTTAATTACGTCGCGAAATACTGCATTTTGCATTTGTTACGTAATTTGTTCAAATTTTAAATAAAATTCCGAGAATTTTTGCACCCACTTAACTATAGTAAAATATAATTTAATTATAAATAGTAAAATTGATCAACATAGGTTATAATATTCGTACATCATTCACTCCTTTAGACAATTTATAAATAAGTAATCTCACATGTGTGTTATTTATATATAGAAAAATAAAAATAAATTATATAATTCTATACTCACGTGCTTGTACTCGACTTCGGCTTTCTTGATGTCGATTTCCATTTCATGAATGAGTCGCGATATCGGTACGAAGACTTTTCGTACCGAAACATTTTAAAGTAGTCAAGGTTACGCGTCGCGTCGGCTTGATCGAATGCTATGAAAACTTCACGTCATGATGGTAATATTTTATTATATTTTTGTCTTGTGTTATTTTGGTTTATGGCGTGTGACGTACGGCTATGTTACCGGCAATATTATTGTGTTTCGTAACATTCTGTTTAAAATATCCACTCGTTTCCTATTGCGCATTTATCGTATTATGTAGATGTGATGTGAGGTGGTGAAGAGGTTAAGGATGGAACGATGGTGTCGATCGGAATCCTTTGTACTTGGTGCAATTTTGTATGTGGATATTTGTATAAGGTCGAATAGATACGTCCGGAAGAGCCCAAACAATCTATTTTTCCCTCCAAGAAAATCCTTTATTATTGTTACAATTTGAAAACGCAATAAAAACACAATTTCGTTAATACTCCTTGTCACGAGTACCTAAGTTGTTTGTTTACTTAGAAAAATGGTATATTTGTATTCTTCAAATTATGACCAACAGTTATAACATGATATTTTACATGATTGGTCGATATGAATAATCTGATATTTATTGATACAGAATTTTTAGTACGCATTTGTTCAATATATTAAAATTAATCGGAGCAAATTATGAAATAACATCATTTAAAAAGTAAGTTGTTTGTATTAAAATATATTGGCCAATCGAATATTACGATGTTGGGTAATTAAAATGTCTAAGAGACTATTAAAATCGTCATTGAAACTTAAGTGTAACTTCAAATATTGAAACGGGTGTTTTCGTTTCCGCAAGTAGCAACTTATTCCGTTAATATTCTTTTTCGTCAAGACTGATAACGCTTAATTGATTTTACCATTATTGCAGGATTTCAGGATTTTATAATTCTAAAACGAATTACATTATACGATGGTTTTTAAGTTATTCGCAATTTACATCATATTATATTTAAATATAATTTACTTCCATCAGACCACGAAAACTATTATTAATTTGATAGTGACAAAATTAGTGTGTAAGACTTCCAACTATTTAAAAATAGTTATAATTAAAAACACTGAGTTCCAATTACAGTTTGATTTGTCTATCAGTATACGACTTTCAGTATATGTTTACTGTCAGTTATTTCATTTCCGCTCAATAAATATTAACAATTGTTTTTTTTTTTTTTTAATTACATGTTTATCACATACGTGGAGAGCATAAGAATGATAATGGTTAACGATGAAGTATATATTTTCTAATTATACAAACAGTTTATAGTAGTATATCAGTATGTGAATACAAGTATATTTTGTCTTGAAAACAAAATATCGATTATGGAACAGATGTAATTACTTCTTGTCTCATAAAACAATATACACAATATTGGTTTTTATTTTTTATGATGTTAAGATTTTATTCACTCATACTACGGAACTTCAATAACACAAAAAAGCAATTAAATAAAATAATAAAATTTGGAGATTATTTAAAATGCATAAATCTTTTTTTACGGGTTATTAAAACAAAATGAAATTGACAATCCAGATAACTGTATAATGTTTGCGTTTCAGTAATAAATACAACACACATAATCAATGAAATGTTTGAAATAACTGATAGCACCATTGTATTCTGCGACGAGACGGGCATTATAATATTACACTGCGAGTAAAATGCGAACTGATAAAAACCTTATGATTATTGTGAATGTTAACATACGTAAAACACACTCAACATTCAACTCTCAATGGTACCTACCAATTTTTAAGGTAATTTAATTGCGTTAATATTTATGATGATGTGTATAAATAAACATGTTATACAGTGTTTTTTTTTTTCAAAAAAATCCACAGTTAATGTAATGATTAATTACATTTTTTTAAACAACAAATAATTTATTAAACAAAATATTTGTAAAAAAGCTTATTGTTTCTTATCGTAATAATTTGTTAAGTATTTCTTTGATCAGCAATACGTATTTTTAGTTTTAAATTCCGGAACTGACTGCTTTTCTGTGAATATTGATGAATATATATAAATTAATATCAAATAAGTGCTTAATTATTTATGATCATTGACACATTTAGATGAGCATTACAACTACTGTATCTCTTACCGCTCGATCAAAACTTAAAGTATTTTATAATTATATAATATAATATAATTAATCTACTAATATGGTTTATTGGATAATCGATTTGTACTAAAGGAAAAAGAGTTCCATTTACGATAGTAGGTTAAAAATATATGTTACTCATTAAAATAAAATACCTGAATACTTAAAAATCGATATTTTATTTTTAATTTGAATCCTATGTTGTGATGTATTTTTTTGTATCTTTTAATTATCATGAAAAATAGAGTATTCACGGAAACGATGAAAAACATTAGAAAGTAAAACACTTGGCATATTAAAGAGTATTATTCTTTAAAACGATTTTTAGGTATAAGGTGCTTAAAATTATATTACAATGTAATTATTTAAAATTGTATTTTTTACTAAAAATAGTCATGTATAATTTATTTTTTCTTTAAAAAAATGTTAACCACCCAATACATAAAAACCATGAAATGTAATTGGAATTAAAGAACAATGAACCTATATGATTTCCACTCAGAAAATGTGTGTTTTTAAATTATATTATTTTAAGTAAAATTGTACGGAATCGTGAATGGTGACCAATTGTTTAATGTAAGAAACTGTACCGACAAAGTGTTGTCCTTTTTTTTATGAATACGTACGCGCATTGGAAGATAAATTATATTAATGAGTGTTAGTGTGTGCTTAATGTTAAGTGTGCCATACATTGTATCATGAAATGCCTCGGGAAATTAAATAATTAATCGTTGGACGATAAAAGAACGAAGAACTTCTCGAGCACTGTATACTACACAGTGCTGTAGTGCGTCCCGTATTACAACAATGAATTCAACACAAATTTTCCGACATGGATAATAACTGAAATTCGGATATTTACTTTGGGATGAAATGGATGAAGTTAACGTGGCTATTTTTCCGGAAGATCGTCGTGTGTAAAACCTACGAGTGGAAAAATAAAACAGCGTAAAAACGGTATTATCAATTCAGCATCAAATTTACGCAGGAGTGCGTAAGCTTAAAATAGAATTGACCGTTTAAACGGTGTTTCAAGTGAATTCTTTCGAGTGCGTTCAATTATTTGTATCTAATCATCGGCGAAGCGAAAAAAAAGCTCGAACAACTGCAGCCGGCGAGAATCGATCATTTAACATTTCCACCTGTCGGTCAACATTTGAGGGGTCGAAAAAGTTTTTATTTCATTTTATTGATAAGATTAATGGAATAACTTATTGCGCAATAAATTTTTCTAAGAAAATTTAAAAAAAAAAAAATTATAGCTACTTTATACACAAATCATTTCAATGCGTCAATTCTTCGTTCAACTCCAATTTTTATTATATTATCGCGATTAACAAATACTCGTATCGCAGTGAGTGCTAACTGTTGTCGATATGAATCATTGCGGAGAAAATTAAATAAGACTGACGAGAGACACTAAATTTCTTATTTCGTCATTCATACGTCTTTATTTTAAACTATAAAAAAAAAATTAAATAAAAAGAAAAAACAAATCTTTTAATTAAGTTGATTACACCTTTTGACGCTTATCGTTTGAATTGTGTGTCGTAATTTTCATTTGTATATTTTCAATATATAAATTCGTTCGATAATCGTAAGGTACACTCTGATATGATTTTGTTGATATTTTAACTAATTTCACTAGTACGGCTGCACAGGTACAATTTTTTTTAGGAAAAATATGATAAAGATGTTACATTAAAAATATTGTGTATTTTATATAAAACAATCTTGGTGTTCAAAAAAATATAAATACACATAGTTTTAAAAATAAGTATAAAATATAAGAAAAAAAAATTGAATTTATTTTAATGAACTTCATAATTTTTAAAGAGTTTATATTTTTCCATATTTATTTATTTTAATTTCCCCGATAACCCCCTTTAATCCATTCGTTGTTTAATCTTGAAAAACTTAAATTGTATTGTGTGTACTGCAATGTCAAATGCAACTCCAACGACAGAGGCTTGCTGAGATATCGTTTAGAACACAATTTTCGTTTTAATTTGAATCAGTTGAATATCGTAGGTTATTATGATAGCTATTTCACCAATATAGACGTGCCTACTTGATCTCAAAAAATGTTGATCTAGTAAATGTAATTAAGTTTTTGATTTACAATTGTTCTTTTACTGTTTATTATTTATTTATTTAATTATTCAATTATTGATTTTGGGATAATCAGTATATATGTAAAAATAACTTTTAGAAAGGTCTTTGATAAATGTATAATTAATATAAAATAACAATTTAATCGTCAATATATTCATTTTCATATTTTTCATATATAGAATCGTTCACGAAATTGAACTTAAATGTAAAATAAAAATTAACAAAGCTTCCGAATTGCCTACGCGGTGCGCCGTATAACGTAAAAAGCGTGTTATATTTCAATTACATAATAAAATGTGTACAAAGAAATTATAGAAAGTATTATTTTCATTCAATATTTTTTCAAACGATAATAAATAATCAAGAAACATTAAAACATTTTAACTGGCCGATTTAAATAAAAGAAAATGTCCTTTACTTAAATTACTACTACTCATTATTATTATTACTATTACTCATTAATTTTAACCAAATTGTTTTGAAAGTAAAAATATAAACAATTGTTTAATAAATTATAACAATTTAATTGTATTATTTTATTTACATTTAATATGCTAAACGTAACGTTGTATGTAAATGATGGCTTGATGGGAAAGTAGAATTTATTAATTACGTAATCAAAAAAAAAAAAAAAACAATAGTGTATTTGATTTCCTATGAACGAAGTAACTGAGTTAGTAGTATCATTTTGATTTGTATAATATAATATGTATAAAAAAATAAAAATAAATAAGTTTAAAAAAAAAAAAAATATACTACGAACAAAATAATTACCGTTACATTGTTTTCACTAGCCATTAGTTAGTTACCAATATAAAATACTTTATGTTACTTTACACTTCCAATACCGCGGTAAACCTCTAGCGCCTAAGTCCTAAATATTTATCCGAGCAAAATATATTTAAAAAGATTATAATATCTAAATATTAGCCATAATGGTGTACCGGGGAAAGGGAGTTGTAGTTTTTACACAAAAAATATTAATGTTGGACTTTAATTTTTTAATGAAACTTTTATATAGTTTGCCAGTCATTTTTTGGCACAATATGAGAAGTTGAAGTCCGACCTCCGTATAGGGTTCAGTACTTTTTCGGTAAACATGGCAAGAAACCAGGAGATCAATTGATTTTAAAGGACCGAGATATTCTACTAAAAATATTATTCATTTATGTTAATTTGTTACATTGTTTTATGTTGTTAAGTATTATAAAAAAATTAAGCAAATTAGCGTATAATTTTGTTTAATATGTATTCTGTAAATTATTATAACATAATTTAATCATGCCCTGTTTAAACATTAAAACAAATGCATTCAATCAAATACCAAATGAGTTAACTAACATATGAGAATCTAATAAAATGCGTACGATTTGTGTTGTTGTATTATTTGAAGAGTGAAAATATTTTATCTAAAATGGTTTTTAAAATTAGGATTTTTAAAAAAAGTTCGGTGTTCAACATTTGAAATAAAAACCGAATATTCAGTAAACTTATTCTCTCAAACTATAGATAACTCGATTCGAAAAAAATGTTTTTTTCAAAAAATAAGTAATTTCTTGTTGAGTGGTAACCATTTATTTTTGAATTTATGTAAGTTGGTAACACTAAATTCAAATTTACTAATTTTATTTAGTATCAAAATTGTATAAACTGAGAGTGAAACGATTATATCACTTATTCAAGTAACATTTTAATCCATTTTGATGAAACTTACATCTTAAATGTTTAAAGATAATTAATAAACGTCATTTGGGTAATTAAATATACGCTTGTATCAATAACGCATATTAACACAGTAAAAGGACTTGTATAATTATTACGCGATGGACTAATAAAATGAACATTAATACTTTAGTGTTTGTCTTTTGGAGCAGTTTAATCCCCAATGATAATTTTCTTATTATTAATTAAATGTTATAACGTAACGTATCTAGTTAACGTTCGTTTAAACCATTATCAATTAATGTAAGTAATCGACGCTAATTATTATCCAAACGGAGGTTTAATATCTCACGTAAGTTTATTTTTCCTGGATACATTTTGAATATTTTTAACATCATGCAAACGAAGATAATTTTGACTATTAACAATAATCATCGCTCAAATCTTTTTTTTAATTTAATAAGCAGCTTATTGAAGTTTACAGCAAATTTATAATTTTTCCAAAAATCAAAAACTAGAACTTGTCATTTATGTTGATTTCTAAATAAAAATTAATTTTGGTTTCACATTTCTTTCAAAACACTAAATAACTCTGGTATTGTTTCACAGTGCTTACTTATTTATAATATTTTATAAAATAAAATTAAGTTTTAATAATTAATATACAGGCATAAATTATACCAGATAGTAGTGAAATATTAGTATTTAATACATTTTTTTTTTCTAAATTGAGTGAGAGAAATTTATGATTTTACGACTGTATTTGATTAATGATGTTAACTTTAAGTTGTTTATTTGATATGTTCCTTACTTCGAATATACATGCATAACCAGTGATAATATTATCGATGAAAATATTTATAATGCAAATTAATCGAAGTATTTTTATTTTTATTTTTCGTTCCTTTAATATGATTAGTGTTTTAGTAGACGAAAGTCCACTAATGCAACTCGTTTTTTCTATCTTTATTGTAAGTCTAAGCGATAGAGCAGTGAATAGATGTGGATAGATTTCTAGAGAGCGGACGGACACCTATACTGTGTAAAACAATACTCCAACGGCGATGAAAATGAGAAATCGACTTAAATACATTGACGTCATTGGGCCATAAAGGATCTTCATTAACCCGACTACAAATCACGTTTCACGAGCATTGGCTAGTGCTAATGTTCCATTAAGGAATTTCGTTTTCAGTCGAACCTCCGAAAAAACGTGCGAATCGCAAGGGATCTTAATTTATCACATTTCGTAAATACTCTAGTATCCTTACTGTTCGAACGCATTTGGTATTATTTGCATTATTATTAATATTATTGTTTAATAAATATAAAACATTAATGACGTATACGGCAGATTTCACATTCGAACCGCTAACGTTTATGTCTTCGCGGTGCTTTTTGTTCATCATTACGCCACGCACTAAACGGCGTGCGATATGAAATGTACGGAATTAATAAGAACTCGGAAGAAAATAAAACGACATATCGAGCGTTGCATTTCGATTTTACTGACGTTCGGTGGTATATCCAATGGGTGTTGGGATTAAATGAACGTCCTACCTCCTCCTCGTAAGCATCCGTGTATTATTGTTCCTTTATTTATTTCGATTTTATAATATTTGTTATATTGACAAAAAACAACGAATGATTTTAGCTAACGCCACATCATACGTGTCTGTCTATAATTGTGTCATAGATTTTATAATATTACACGGCTAAGCCATTCTATCGTTAAAAGTGATAAAATTAGTAGCGGCTGCGTTTACGCAGTTATTATACGTCACTGCGATCGTTTGCGTTCAACCTGTTAAGTATAGGTTTTCGATAAAAGATAACTCATAAAATAGTTGATATTTCTATACAGTCGCCACATTATTTTAAGAATACGATCGCGAATGTACTAGTATATGTTTATTATTTCGATATGAACTCAATGGCATTACCACCAAACAATCAGAACGAAAACTTACCAAAATCTTAGAAGCTAACAGTTATTTTGGATATTCAACAAATTAATAATAATTTCTATTTAATTATATGTTTATATATAAAACTTTGTTATTGGTATTAAATTTAACATTCTACATAATTAATTATCAGGTTTTGTCTGTGTTTGCCACATTCCTTACATATAGTTATATAATTCATATGATTCATTACATGTCTGGTAATTAAAAAAAAAAAAAAAATGGAATCAGTTCTTCTTCTATTATATTAAAAAATTAACGAATTATTTCCTTTTGTTCCAAATCATGATGAAAAAAAAAATGTTAAGTATTAGAAATATTTTATTAACTGGTTACTAGAAAACCATTGGTAAAAAATATATAAAACTTCTTAGTTTTAATTCTCATGAAAAAATCATCGAAATACATTTTACACATTTTAAATCTATAACTTACTAAATTTTTTACAAAAAAAAAAAAAAAGAAATAGTACAGAAATTGTTAATTCTTTTTCAAGAAAATATAGATGATTTATTCCTCGTTCTTTTTTATAAAATGTAATTCGTTCGATATGATGTCATTTTAGAAAAAAATCTCGTTCTAGAAGTGTGTTCCTTAAAAACACTGGCAATATTGTTAAAATATTAAAATTTCAAATACATGAAGTTATAACTACATTCATTGTTTAAATATAATTAATCAATACCATACTTATTCATTATCAACAGAAGTAATTTTAAAATTAAGACTCATTATAAGGGTGGACGGGCGTGTAAAACGAATAAGTTTCCGTTCTGATTGTTCTGTGTTCAAGGGCTCAAAAGTTGTTGCATTTGCATGTTTTTATTGGACTATTATATTTGTTGTTAATTGAGCTAGAAATTCATTCCACGACACTAAAAATAAAGTATAAAAATTATTAGTGCATATTTTTGCATATTTAGCGATTTTTTGATTTTAGAGCAAATTTAATTAATTTCATTTCATTATTTCACTTTTTAAGAGCGTTAAATTTCAAGCCCTAGTTATTACTAACTACTGAAAATTCAGTACTTAATACTCTATGAAACTTAATTACTTTTGGTGATTACGAATTAATATATCGAACACCGTCCGAACCAAGTCACCGTCTAGCAACTATGACATTGTTGTTATATTCGATATAATATAATTATGCTTCGGTCATATTTGTTGAGATTGTTAGATGATAGAAATATAATTGTTGTATAAAACGATTGTGTACGAAACATTGACAAATGCGTAGAAAAATAGGGGAAAAAACTGTTCAAGTTCTTTGCCATATTTTGCTTCCCTCCTCTTCCCAATAGAACTCCTTATCCAATGCTGTTTACTAAGTTGTGTAAAGTCTGCATTGATTGCGCAGTGAATATTTAAAGGTCCTTGAAAAACAAAATAATAATATTATCATATTTGCGCAGAGCTAACGAAAATCGTCGGAAACGTAAAAACCTCCATCCTCCTCGAATAATTATACGTAAAATTGATTACGGAAATTTAAATTAAATAATGAAATGTTAACTATACGTAATTTAGTTTTACAAAATAATTTCACGCAGTCGTTATTATCATCACATTGAAATATAAATAAATGTATAATTTTTCTTATTTATTTGAATAAAAAGTGTGTTTTTGTGTTTTGTGTAGAGAGGTTTTGTACTCAATAATCTCATGGAACTATTATTTTTTAAAAGGTGTAATACAAATGGGCTCTCATAAATCAAGTTAAATCTTGCCGTAAATTTATAAACGCTCTGAAGGACCATTGTAAACCAGCATTATAAACGGGATCGTGCGATAAACATAATGATCAAGTATCAAATAGGATGCTGCAGTGGTCGCGGAATATTGACCTGACGGTCATCAGTCAGATTCTGAACGCAAAAAATTTTGAACTGATCAATCCCTGTGCCGTTCAATTGCATTGCATGCCACACGACCCTTTTACCGTCGGAACTTCTCCATCCGGAGTGACGTCTGTTTTTCTCGACTTTTTCCGTGAAACGAGAATGGAAAGAGGGGGGGGGGGGTAGTCGTGCACGGAACTAACACGGAACCGTTTACTTTAGAATCGGTGAAAAACGTATTGATAATAATTTCTGAATTGTCTCGAAAATAAAATGAAAATGTTTGAAAACGGTGGAGGAAAAAAAAAGCTTTCAGAAAAAAAAATAACTGCATACATTTTTTACATTAACTCGACACGAGGATGTAGCATAAAATCTCTGTTGCATAAAATGTACGTAAACAGTTCAGTGATCGCGATGATGTCATAACATTATGTCGATTATTTTGCGAAAATGTAAATACGTAAAAGTTTTGAAAAGTCGCTTAAACCAGATTTAGATACAAGTAAATTAACGCATTTACTTTTTTTTTTCTCTTGTTCATCCGATGCAAATAACTGAGTTCGACAAACATCGTTAAAAACACAATGTAGTATCTTCGCAAGACTCATGAAATCGATATTTTACTCCATGTCATTATCTGGTCGACGGTAATATGACATTTTTGCGTATTATATAATTTTATTTTGTATATACTATCGTTATTTCACTGTAACAATATTGGACATTTTCATTTAACAACAATATTATCGTTCGAAAAATTAATTTCTTACAATGTGTGTCCATCAACGAATTTAATTTAGTACTTACAACAATTGATAAAATATAAATGCTATTTTTCGATTGGAAAACGTGATTGATCGAGAAAATCTATGGTTTAATGTATTCTCGCGACTTCCGTTATGCCTTTTATTTATTTCATACGACGTATTTACTGGATTTTATTTTTTATAAAGTGTATAGGTACTCGTGTATTTGACACATAACGTGACAACATCGATGACGGGAAAAAGTGAAGAAAGACAACTTACCACACTGAAAATGTAGCATTTGATAAAGGTTATGTAAGACGCAAATACGTGATACATGCATATAATATAGGTCACGTTTTACTATATCACTTTTAATAAATAAAGTGAAATTTTACTTATTTAATTAAAATGTTCAAACTAACTTGTTCGTTCGGAGAATTTATGTTAAAATTACAATATTCAATAAACCGAAGAGTGTGTTGTCTACGTTTATGTTTAGTACCAAATAGCAATACATATTTTATAATGTTATTTACTAATTATATTCAATAATTATCGTAATAAACTTGGATTATTTATTACTGCGTGTCGCATAGTTAGACAAGCCCATGTTTGTTTATGTGTGCGTTTTACGTAAAACCAAAAAAAAAAAATTGAATCCGATAATATTACAAAGTAGTGCGTATCAGTAGATATTAGTGTATGTAGTACAATATTCAAACTTTAAATAGTTGGTTATCGATCCAACCTTAAGTAGAGTAAACCAAGTAAATTATACTCATTCATGTCGAATGTTTGTACTCTCGGGTGAATATACAAAAACATATATTTTTCAATACGGATTCATAAAATTGTTTTTGAATTTAAAAACCAGCTTTGTGTAGTGATCGCTCCAACTTACGAATCCATGCTTATTGTGAAATTCGAATTGCCTATCAATTGTAACTTTAGTCGAGTGGAGTTTTCACTTTTACTTCCTATAGGATGGAGTAGTCTTCAGAAATATTTATTAAATGTTATTAGCTTTTATTATAGTTATCTTAAACTTTAAAAATCTCCGATTTCAAGATATTTACGTAGCACACCATATTTTCTCAATATTTATACCAGACTCAGAGGTAGTTTTAACAAAATCAAACACAGATCTTTTTCGATAGAATTGGATTTATTTGAATATTAAAAATAGCTGACATTATTTCCATTTATAAACATAGAGATATTTACGTCAAAATGTAATACACTAAAAATGTAATAGAGAAAAAAAAAATGATTCATTATTTTGTTAAACATTTTAAATTAATAAATATTCAATAATTGTTATGTACACAATTTTTATAATTTTTTTTTTTCTTAAGTCTGAACTAAATGGATTATTACTTTTATGGAAAATTTGCATAACATTTATTATTTGTTAGTAATTTATTAATTGTATTTGTGCTATGTTTTCATCATTTTATGTTATATAAAATCTATATGAAACTATAGTATATATAATTACGTTTTTTGTATGTTTTATTTAATTCTACGATTTCCTATGGATTATCGGATAGATTAAGTTTTTTTTTTTTCATTTTTGTATGACCAGAAGTTAACTAGTATCGATCAAAAAATTCTGATAAAAGAATATTCAAAAATATTATTGAAATTGTTTAATAAAAAATATCAAACATTACTTGATGCTTAGCTGTATTTCACATATCCTAATTTTATAGCTGAATGATTAATAGACAGAGGTTAGATGAGCTTGTAAAATTTAATTTTTGTTATTTATATTTAAAAAAAAATTTTGTAAATCAGAGCTTTTAACTATTTTTATTCCTTTTTTTACGACAGCCGAAAATGATAAATCTCTGTATCTTTTTGATAAAACATTCCTAGAGTCTGATTAAGTCGGATATTAGATTTATTATAATAGAAACATTTAAAATTAGATGTTTTAATATTCTAGTAGACAATAGGAAACGAAATAAAACTCGAATGACTAATAATATAATTTATACATAATAAATATTATCATATGTATGTTATAAGTATAAATTCAATTTATATTGTTGAGTTCACGTTCCACAATTCGTTAAGAATATTATTATTATTTGAACTTGTATTCCAAACAAACGATTACTTATTATTATATCGAAACGTACCAATTTGATTATTGATCTATTTATTTAGAAAACAAAAAAACACTTTTATATAACAAAATCATTTGGACTCATTTGGACTAGAATCCTGGAATTATAAAATTGTTTCGATATATTTTACATATAATATGTTTATCCAAGTAGTTTACATTGGCCTACTGCAGAAATTTCATGATGATCGCACAAATGATGCCACGCAGTGCTGATAACAACCTACTATTTTACAAATGATAATATAGGTACTACTTGTGTAACTTATTATCGAAGCCGTGTAAAAACAACATGCGGGCTCTTAGCCGACTCGCGTACAAAACATTTTAAAAATAGGTTAACAACGCCCCCACTATTTCGATACATGCTACACGGAATGATGTATCTTTGTTTTTATTCTGACACCCCAAATTCGTGATAAAACGTCATCGTCAGATGTTTCCTCGGGCGCAGGATACAGCGATCCTTCGTATCGTATTGTATCGTCCAAATATCCTGTATGAAGTCCAATATTTAGAATGTTCAAAACAAGTCCAAGCACGGAACACGGTTGCTCAATACCGTTCATAAATTTTAAAATATTATGTTCTAGAATTTCCGTTTCTGATAGAAAATATCAATTTATGTGCCTTTACTTATCGCGTGCTTCGTTGTTTTTTCACATAAACATTTAGTTTGGAAATTTCAGTACGTTTTATTTACAAACAAAAACAATAGGTTGGTACTGCATGCAGTGTTTCATATGCACGTTGGGAATATAATTTTGTTGTTAATTTTTAGATCGAATACTTACAAAGTCGAAAAATAATTAAATTGCGTGCACCCAATGTACGCGTATTTCACAAGAATCAAAAACGAATTTAAGATTATACATCTTATATAACTATAGAAATATTTATTAGGGAAAATTCAATACTTCGTACAATAGTATTTATTATATTGATAGAAAAACCTGGCCGGACGGTTTGAGGAAGTTTTGAAGCGTTAATACCACTCCTTTGGTACGTCCCTGCAGCAGCGGTCTACCAAGGACAATTTGGACACTTAAGAAACAATGGGCAATTCGTCGATTTGCATGGTGTTTAGTGCAATAATAATGATTTGTTGACTACGAAGTCTTAACGTAAAAGACAATTTGTTTATTTGAACATAGGTATTTTCAGGACGTTTATGAAATCGGACATTATCCTCTCGTCGTTGACATGTGTACTTTAATCATCCCACTGCCATAACCGTACGTCAATCATCGAATTATTGTTATTATTATTACCAGTATTATTTTTTTATCGTTTTCACCATTATCAGCGGTAATCAAGCGATAATCAAGCGATACTCATTATAACCAGGTTTTTTCTAAAACGTTTTATAGTTTTTCTTTGATTTCATTTCCAGCCTCTCCAGTAATGGGCTCTACCTTCTTTTAACGGATTTTTTATTTTCGTATTTAAACTGCTCATTGTATAGAACGGATTTGGAGCTTGAACTGTTTTAAATTGAGAGCATATAGAATAATATGCAACTCCTACAACTTTCGAGTTTTAATTATCACGTTATCGCAAATTCCGTTATTCAATGTTAACTTATTGACAATTGAGCTATTCGTTAGAAATTTAAGATTGATCTAATATTTTAGGAGATCGATAACTGTGGTATGGGTGACAATGAGTTTGGACTTCGAAATGTATCCGAATTACATTTAAATTTTAAATTGTAATATATAGCATACTCAAATATATATTATTACTTGTTGGTTTCGATGTTTTAAATAAATTAGAATAAACCATTAATTTACTTTTAATACTATATGTTTCATATATTTTATGTCAGTACTAAATTAGTTACAAAATTATTACTTAAAAAGATATAATATGATAAATAATATTATTTAATAATACTAAACGCTGGTTATTTAATATCCGCTACGCAGGTTAAGTTTGAGCGAAAAAATGCCTAGGCATATTTTATGTTTTAAGCAATTATTAAAAATAATTGAAATTGTTAAAATTAGTAAAACCTGAAATAATTGTCGTTAAGAATACCTGGAATGTTGGCAATACAATTTTTTATTCAAATTTGTATTATTATATTTTTAAACTTATGATTATATCAAATAAACAAGTTAAGTTTAAAAAAATGGTAATTTTACTTTTTGAATAATGTGCAAAGTTATAATTTTTATTTCTATGTCTTAATGTACAGAATGCAATTTAACAGAAAACTACATATTACATCGATATATATATATATAGATATATATATATACATTTTCTTCACTTAAAAATTTGGATTGTGTTATAAACGATATGATGTAATTTGAAATACTAAAAATGCATTGCATGCTAGATATCTATAGATATCTACCATACACAACTATATATTAGGATCCATGATCACGATAGATCATTTAATTATTAATCTTAACAATGAAGTACCAAAACTATTCGTTATACTTTAATAAATAGTATTTTATTTTCTGAATAAAGTTTACTAAAAACTATATAATACATCACCGTAATTTACCCATATTAAAATAAATCTTATTTTTTATATCAAATTTAAGGCAAAATATAAAACGTGATAACATAAACGACTTATTTTCCATGCTTCGATGCAGCCAAATAATTTATTATTCTACCTAGTTTTCCATATTAATTGTCATTTATGATGTTCAGAGTAGTTTTTTTATTACTATATAGTAACAGCGTCATTAATCAAATAAGATTTTCTTAAATATTTGCCCTCCGGAGCATTTGAATTTTAGTATAAAAAATTGGTATTTTCAAAAATCTTGACTAAGTGTCTGCTGCTCTAGCCTTAATAATAACATTAGTTTAGCTCTGGACATTCTATTGAACTTGACAATTCATCGATTCTGCGCAGAGTTAGTTATTCAATTACACATATGATGATAGAAAAATGGCGAAAGTAGTTGTTTCTATACATTTATTCGCGCAAAATACATCGTTCTAACTGTCTGTTATTATTTTTATGTTAAGTAGTTTTTCATAATTATGTAAGGAATGATAGAAAATTATTCTAATTAATTTTTTCCAACTATAATTAGTCTTGGAATATATTTTAATTAATTAACTTCGTAATTATATTTATTAAATATATTATAATATTCTGTCTGAGTTAACACACAAATTTTGCATTTGGTTCATCGGGTGAATTTGATTTCTATATTTATAATTGAAACTGAAAAAAGAACCGGATGGGCCTCGCTCTGCTGTACAGTTAGGGGTGGAGTGCACCTCGCTTATAGGATAGGTCATTATTATAATGGATTTGTTAAATTTGAATGCAATGATAGATATCATTGTATACGAATAACGATTCTGAACGGAGTTCATATGTTAGTCTAGAATATAATACAATGTTATTTATAAATATTATATAAGTATATTTTATTTTTAAACGAAAAATTTAGAAAAACCGAAAATTTAAATTGTCTATAAATAAGTCAAAATATGTCAAAATACTTTGAAATTTTAACCATGTATAGAAAACGTCAATATAAATATTTAATGATAATTTCAAGTTGTTGCGGTTTTTCGTTTTTGAGTTAGGGCATTTTAAAAAAACCGATATCATTTGTCAGTCTAGAACATTCTACATTATATTATATTTTACATGTAATTTTATGTCAATATTCGATGTTCAAACGCTTATAAAAAAAAATTGTGCCTATGGATTTTAATAATTTTTGAATGACATTAAGAACTACTTCTGTGGAATCTTCGATTAAATTTTCAAGTATTTTGTAGAAGCCAAATTTTTTTTATCACCGATTATAAAAATAAAATGTAAAAAAATCGAATATTTTAAATGACTATAAGTGGCTTAAAAATCAATATAATATTTTGAAAAAAATATTGCATAAAAGAAATACCAATCTTAACAGCTGGTAGAAATTTCAAAAATCTGCGACTTATACTTTTTGAATTATAACAAATATTTAAAATCGTCTGAGAATAAATCGCTATTTTATGCAATTTCTTAAATATTTAAATTTCAAACAGTCGTACAATTTTTTCCTCTTAGTCCGGTAGAAATTTTTTTAAAGATTTTTGAAGAGTAGCTCATAGATAACCTAGTGTTAAAATTTTGAATCTTAAGTATGAACAAAAAAAATTTTATGAATTTTTATCTACAAAATAACATGCAAATTATCGTGATTTTTACACATTTTATACAAATTTGAGAATTAAGGGCTTATAAAAAAATATTGAGTTAACCGATCACCGATATTTTTTAGTTACGATAAGTTTAACTTATTATAAACCTAGTATAAAATTTTCAAGAGTTTTCGCTCAATCAATTAAATTTTATAGATGTTTAAAAACAAAAATTTAAAAAAAATCGAAAATATAAATTGTCTATAAATAAGTCAAAATATGTCAAAATACTTTGAAATCTTAACCATGTATAGAGAACGTCAATATAAAGATTTGGTGAAAATTTCAAGTTGTTGCGATTTTTCATTTTTGAGTTAGAGCATTTCAAAAAAAACCGATATCTTTGTCAGTCTAGAATATTATACAGTATATTATATTTTACATGTAATTTTTTTGTCAATATTCGCTGTTCAAACGCTTATAAAAAAAAATTGTGCCTATGGATTTTAATAATTTTTGAATGACTTTAAGAACTACTTCTGTGGAATCTTCTATTAAATTTTCAAGTATTTTGTACGAGCCAAATTTTTTTTATCACCGATTATAAAAAAAAAATGTAAAAAAATCGAATATTTTAAATGCCTATAAGTGCTTAAAAATCAATATAATATTTTGAAAAAAATATGACATAAAGGAAATACTAATCTTAACAGCTGGTAGAAATTTCAAAAATCTGCAACTTATACTTTTTGAATTATAAAAAATATTTAAAATCGTTTGAGAATAAATCGCTATTTTATGCAATTTCGTAAATATTTAAATTTCAAACAGTCATAAAATTTTTTCCTCTAATTCCGGTAGAAATTTTTTTAAAGATTTTTGAAGAGTAGCTTATACATAACCTCGTGTTAAAATTTTGAACCTTAAGTATGAACAGAAAAAATTTTATGAATTTTTAACTACAAAAAAACTTGCAAATTATCGTGATTTTTACATATTTCGTATAAATTGTAACTTTGAGCACTTATAAAAAAAAATTGTGACTTACGATTTTAGATTTTTTTTTATCAGTTAAGGAACAACTTATAAGAAACCTTGTATTAAATTTTCAAGTTTTTCTAGGCAGCCAAAAAAATTTTATCGTTATTTAAAAAAAAAATACTTAAAAATATTGAAAATTTCAATTGTCTATAAATAGCTTAATAAAAGTCAAAATACTTTGAAAATGTAATGGTGTATAGAGAACGCTAATCTAAACATTTGGTGAAAATTTCAAGTATTTACATCTATTAGTTTTTGAGTTATAGCAAAATAAAAAATTTGATTATGTCAAAAACTGGTTTTGCGTAAAAACTCCCGTTTTTCCCAAATTTTTTTATGGTTTTTCCCGTCGCATTTAAAAAATATTGGAAATTTTTAACTTTTGACCCCCCAAAGTACCAAATAGATTCACTTTCCTTTCAGAAAAGTTGCTACATAAGGCAATCGAAGCATTTTTACTGCCCCAAAACGTGTCGACAGACACAAAAAAAAAAAAAAAAAAAAAAAAAAAAAAAAAAAAAAAAAAAAAAAAAAAAAAAAAAAAACACACATCATTGTAAAATCAATACATTCTTCACTCCGTTCAGAATCTAAAATAAAAATGATATTTTCAATATTATTTTGAGTTTGAAACGTATTTTAGATTCTGAACGGAGTGAAGAATGTATTGATTTTACAATGATGTGTGTTTTTTTTTTTTTTTTTTTTTTTGTGTCTGTCGACACGATTTGGGGCAGTAAAAATGCTTCGATTGCCTTATGTAGCAACTTTTCTGAAAGGAAAGTGAATCTATTTGGTACTTTGGGGGGTCAAAAGTAAAAAATTTCCAATATTTTTTAAATGCGACGGGAAAAACCATAAAAAAATTTGGGAAAAACGGGAGTTTTTACGCAAAACCAGTTTTCGACATAATCAAATTTTTTATTTTGCTATAACTCAAAAACTGATCGATATAAATACTTGAAATTTTCACCAAATGTTTAGATTAGCGTTCTCTATACACCATTAAATTTTCAAAGTATTTTGACTTTTATTGAGCTATTTATAGACAATTGAAATTTTCAATTTTTTAAGTATTTTTTTTTTAAATAACGATAAAATTTTTTTGGCTGCCCAGAAAATCTTGAAAATTTAATACAAGGTTTCTTATAAGTTGTTCCTTAACTGATAAAAAAAATCTAAAATCGTAAGTCACAATTTTTTTTTATAAGTGCTCAAAGTTCCAATTTATACGAAATATGTAAAAATCACGATAATTTGCAAGTTATTTTGTAGATAAAAATTCATAAAATTTTTTCTGTTCATACTTAAGGTTCAAAATTTTAACACTAGGTTATCTATAAGCTACTCTTCAAAAATCTTTAAAAAAATTTCTACCGGAATTTGAGGAAAAAATTTTATGACTGTTTGAAATTTAAATATTTACGAAATTGCATAAAATAGCGATTTATTCTCAAACGATTTTAAATATTTTTTATAATTCAAAAGTATAGCTCGCAGATTTTTGAAATTTCTACTAGCTGTTAAGATTGGTATTTCCTTTATGTCATATTTTTTTCAAAATATTATATTGATTTTTAAGCCACTTATAGGCATTTAAAATATTCGATTTTTTTACATTTTTTTTTTATAATCAGCGATAAAAAAAATTTGGCTCGTACAAAATACTTGAAAATTTAATAGAAGATTCCACAGAAGTAGTTCTTATTGTCATTCAAAAATTATTAAAATCCATAGGCACAATTTTTTTTTTAAGCGTTTAAACAGCGAATATTGACATAAAATTACATGTAAAATATAATATAATGTATAATATTCTAGACTGACAAAGATATCGGTTTTTTTTTAAATGCTCTAACTCAAAAACGAAAAACTGCAACAACTTGAAATTTTCACCAAATCTTTATATTGACGTTTTCTATACATAGTTAAGTTTTCAAAGTATTTTGACATATTTTGACTTATTTATAGACAATTTAAATTTTCGAATTTTGTAAAATATTTGTTTTTAAACATCTATAAAATTTAATTGGTTGAGCGAAAACACTTGAAAATTTTATACTAGGTTTATAATAAGTTAAACTTATCGTAACTAAAAAAAATCTAAAATCGTAAGTCACAATTTTTTTTTATAAGTGCTCAAAGTTCCAATTTATACGAAATATGTAAAAATCACGATAATTTGCAAGTTATTTTGTAGATAAAAATTCATAAAATTTTTTCTGTTCATACTTAAGGTTCAAAATTTTAACACTATGTTATCTATAAGCTACTCTTCAAAAATCTTTAAAAAAATTTCTACCGGAATTTGAGGAAAAAATTTTATGACTGTTTGAAATTTAAATATTTACGAAATTGCATAAAATAGCGATTTATTCTCAAACGATTTTAAATATTTTTTATAATTCAAAAAGTATAGGTCGCAGATTTTTTAAATTTCTACTAGCTGTTAAGATTGGTATTTCCTTTATGTCATATTTTTTTCAAAATATTATATTGATTTTTAAGCCACTTATAGGCATTTAAAATATTCGATTTTTTTACATTTTATTTTTATAATCGGTGATAAAAAAAATTTGGCTCGTACAAAATACTTGAAAATTAAATAGAAGATTCCACAGAAGTAGTTCTTAAAGTCATTCAAAAATTATTAAAATCCATAGGCACTATTTTTTTTTATAAGCGTTTGAACAGCGAATATTGACATCAAATTACATGTAAAATATAATATAATGTATAATATTCTAGACTGACAAACTATATCGCTGTATGCAACTGCCAACCCATCCTAATTGAAAAATATATTTATCGTTTCAAAATAAAATATACTTTTTACAATGTTTATAAATAACAATGTATTATATCCTAGACAAACATATGAACTCCGTTCAGAATCGTTATTCGTATACAATGATATCTATCATTGCATTCAAATTTAACAAATCCATTATAATAATGACCTATCCTATAAGCGAGGTGCACTCCACCCCTAACTGTACAGCAGAGCGAGGCCCATCCGGTTTTTTTATATTGCAATAGAATTCAAGGCACAAATATTTTTAATTTTCGTATTTAAATATGACTTGTTAGGATGTGGGTTTCTATGTAATTGAAAAAAATAAAAAGGTTCTTGATTCTTTTTTTCTTCTCGTTTAAATATCATTGATTCGGTTAGGTTACATTAGGTTAGTTTTAATAATGTATTTTTATGTATTATATAAAAATCGATTATAATTTGTTTAATAGTGACGAAGTGTTAAAAAGCATATGTCAAAACAAGTACATTGACAAGATATTTGCGGTTCTCATATCTTCACCTAATATACCAATTACAGTATCTATAATTACTTGGTTTAAAAATGTCTACTAAATTAAAGATTGAATTTTTCTTATGTGCAAGAATATAGTACCTTTA
>JASXSY010000557.1:0-261043 GCA_034509805.1 Sipha maydis | reverse complement strand
AGTAAACATACACTTATTCGCCCTCGCGGCGTAAAAACGACAGCGAAGCTAGTTCTTATCTTCGTTCGTCGAAAACAGAGCGCGCGATTATAAAAGTGTATTATGACCCGCATGCAACTCCATGATTCCAACGAAACGAACACCGACTTCTATTATGAACGGAGAGAACCGGTACGCATAAAAGGGCATCAAAATTGTCCATTAAAACACATTCCCCCCCTATCTGGTGTACTAGATATTAAGTGGACGAATACGATCGATAACCATAAAATCTCGTATTATACGTTATCACTGATATACCCGTACACCTGATACTTCCCCGTACAGTGAACATCGGTATATTCAGCGTACCACCATTCATCACAATCGAGGAACCCAGGAGCCATCACGATCAACTGAGTGAGCCGTCGCCGTCCGAGCCTGAACGCGCCACCTACGGATCCCGTGACAAGAGCCCGTCCCGATTTCAAACCGCTGCTGTGAGTGCCAGATCTAACTGCCCGGTGCGTAACCAACTTTATCCTCATACCCTGTTTGTCAGATCGTCTAGCGAATCACTCGACGCTGCCAGTTAATTATTTAGCGTAGCACACTTTGGCCAGCACGTTGACATCATTTGATAAATCTCCTAGTGCGACACCTGACACCACGGCGTCGTGAGTATTCCCCTGTGTGTAATGTTTGATGAACGTTTGTAAACTCAATAAAGAGTATTATGTATTTATAAATTATAAACCAGATCTAATATTGTAAAATAATTTGTATTGTATTTGTATTTTGTATCCAATTTGTAATTATATTATCAAAATATTAAAATAAAAGTTAACAAAATTACCAATAAAGCACAAGGACTTTATGTTTTGTTACAATACCCATTACGTTATATCTACTTTCTTATTTTACTTTCCGTAATGTAGGTAAATAATATAAAAACATACAACTATGAATTATAAGATTTAGGTATTCAAAGAAAATCGAGTAGTGAGACGATTTAAAAATATTATTTATATACAGTTTATTCGTATTGTAGGTATAACACAATTGTGAGATGGGTTTTACCAGCAGCGTTAGAAATCTGTCTGCTGCCAAACTGTCTAGCTGTCCAGATAACTGAAACTTAGTTTTATTTGTCTATTATTATTAGTAGCAAATACAATAAATTTAATTGATTTTTAACGCACATTTAGGGTAGGTTCACATGGACGCGCGTATACGCGCATCCGTTTATCGGTCAAATTTTGGTGACGTTCACATGGACGCGCGTCAAACGCGAAAATATTCTTTCATCATAATCTGTTAATAGTTATATAGTCATAAGCATAGTCTGTTTTATACATTTAACGAGAATGGATGTGTCTGATGCAGTGTGTTTATGGGTCACATACCGAAGAATGAGAAGACGAAGAGAAAAAGGAAATAAAAAATATTGGGTCCATCCCATTTTAACAACTAGACTTTCTTTAAGTCATTATATTACCTTATATCCGAAGCTCAGAGATCATGATGAAAAGTTTTTCAACTATTTTCGTATGTCCATCAAATCATTTGATGACCTGTTGGATACAGTTAAAAACGAGCTGGCAGCAAATAAACACGCTGTAAGATACTGTATTTCACCACAAGAAAAACTTATCGTTACTTTAAGGTAAGTTTATTTAAATAATTATATATACAAATAAAAATAAAAATTTATAAATAATAATTTTATTAATTGAAACTGAACAAAATAAAATATTAAACTACTTTTAACTTAAATATATTTTTTTCAACTTGTTCGGTATATACCTAAAAAATAATAAAAAAAAAAAAATAAATAAAGTAACAAAATAATCACCCTTTTTAGCAAAATTTAAACGTAATAAAAAATAGTTAACATAAATAAATTAAAATAAATCAATGTCGAATGACCCTTGTGAATTTTCAGTGATATCATATAATGGCGATGGACTTCCTGAAGTGTCTGCTTTTTGGTTTTTTTGTGTATTAACATAATCTTGACGCATTTCATACGGAATCGTAGTATAATTTGTTGGTACTCTATTTTGGTTGCTTAGTATGTGGTCATTGTTCCGTCGTGTATCATACGAAGTAGTTGTATAAGTATAATCATTTGTATGAGCATATTGTGGATACGCTAATGGACGATTTAGTGGTTGGACGAATGATGTGGATGCGTTGTTCGATGGAAATGACTCTGTAACACTTAGAGGTTGTGTTTGTTGTATAGTTTGTTTTTGTAAAATTAAATTATAAATTTCTATCTTTGTTTTCAAACGTATGGCCTCAGGTACTTTTTTAATTTCTTTGTATAAAGACATACAAAATAATTTATCTTCATCTTCTTCCTTTTCTTCGGAGATATTTCTATTGCTTAAACTTTTCTCAATGATATTTGCAAAATGCTCATCGGCTGGATGGAGTTTGATTTTTTTCTTTGTTGCTGTTGCTTTGAATTTTTGTCAGCCTGGTTCGGAGTTTTAGAACTGCTCTCCTGGTTTGAGTTTTCAGTTTCTGGGTTCTCGTCAATATCAAACTCTGTTTCAAAATTGCTTTCTGTTAAGTTTTTTTGAACAGTTGATTGCAGAAATTGTAATCTTCCAAAAAATAAATACGATGACTTTACGAGTGCTGCCATTCCAGACTTAAAACTTTTTATTTTTTTTAGTTCCTTTACATAGCCATCTCGAAGACTTTTCCATTTCTTCTGTAAATCGAATCCTAAAATGAAAAATTTAATAAGGTAGGACTTTTGTAATTTTACTAATACAAGTATTTTTTAGTGACTACGAGCAGTGGCGTATTTAGGAATTTTTCATGGGAAGGGTCCAGATAATTTTCAGAATACAAAGCCGTGGGGGTTTCGTCAGCTAAGATTGAAAAGCATTTAGAAGAATTTACTTTATCAACAATCTGTTTGAGAATAATTTTATTGCACGCCTCAATAGTTTGGTTTTGAATTATAGGACTTGTGTATTTGTTCCTTTTACCACAACCTTCCAACACATTTTTTAAATGTTCATCGCCTATTGCTCGATATTTTAAAATGGCACGAAATTTACCTTCTCTTGAATTCATATCTGTTGATTGTTGAAATAAATAAATTTAATTCAAATTATATATACAAATTGAGTTATTATAATTTCAATTACCATCTATCACTATTTTACCAAAATCCAGATGTCCCCGTAAAGGAATTTCTTCTCTACCACACAACAAAATACACTGAATAATAGGAACAAGTCTTTTTCTATTTTCTTTGACTTGAGCCAATCTATAATGATGACATTATTGACAATTTAATATAATATATACGCACTTTTGTTAAAACAGTTAAATCATCTATCAGTATCAATGCGTTCTACTATTGATGGCTGTTTATGATCAAATAAAATACTTAGAAATTGTTGAGACTTTAAAACACTCATTTCGTGATAAGCAGACTTTGTATGATCTTGAAATGCCTATAATGGTTTTATGTTATACAAAATATTATCATAATAGAAAAATCTAAACACAAATAACTATGAGTGCTAAAGTGCACTAAACTGAAATCCATTAAACTATAAACATTTCATAAATTATTAAAAGCGATTATTACTTTAAGAGCTTTTTTAAAATTTCGAAATACAGTTAGTACAAGCTGTCCTAAAGATTGGTTTCCAACTCCTCCATAATTTGCAAAAACTACTCAATATCGGCAGTAAGCTCCATCTTCTTTTTTGGAATATACTAGCCATGGAAATCTTTCTAACCAAGTATATTGAAATCGCAAATTCTTTTTTGTATACGTATCCAGTATAGGAAAAATAAAATCTTTTTTAGGAATCATACATTTTTTAAAACATAAAAATAAATAAAATAATATTGTGTTATGCCTAGAACCTACTTTATTACAATTCTTTGTAAGAACTTAGTAGTTAATTAAGTCAAATACTAGAAGCGTGAGAATGCTGTACCTATTTGTAGTTTGTACCATTATTACGCTTAAAAAAGTAAGAAAAAAACTACCTTAATTCTTACCTCAATTTTCTCTTTATCAGTTAAGGAACGATTTACAAACAAACAAATATCATTAGGCGGAGTTGTAACTTTGTCATTTTTGTTTACATTTTCATTCTTTATATATTTTAATGTCAAATACCGCCAAGCAAATTTCATAAGGCACCCAGTAGCATAAATACCATAGTCCATCCAAATTCCACATATTATATAGTATACAATATAAGACATAAGTAGAAGCATTTAGCAAAATATACAACTATGGTCTATGAGGAAAGCAAGCTTAACAACTATAGATTTCAATTATATAATCAAGATAATAATAAATTCAGATTTTAAACAGTAACATACCTAAGAATTTAATTTCTTATTCAAACTTTGCTCACCGTCTTCGTCGATAGACCATTTCAGATTTAAAGTCTCGGCAGTCTCGCTAGGGGTCTCACTACTACAAGTGGACTCTGTAGACCGAATCGCAGTGAAAAAAGTTGTTATTTTAGGTGTGTTGTTCATTTTGAATTTTTGAAAGATTAATTAAACAAAAAACAACACAGCGAAGTTTCGAATTCGAACGGTTTTGAAGATCATGCATAATCATAAATAAGAAAAACCGTCATCATTGTTATCTACCGGCTACCGCTATCATTTAATTTAATTTGATAAGAGCAGAGCGTTTGTTTAATAACCAAGAACTCGGTATTTTTCAACCATGTTTGGTTCCAAACTGATAACGAAAAATCGTGATAACAATTGAAAATGTTGATAATACTGATGCTTCGAAATTTTTTTACAAAATTGTTCATATCGACATATGTCATATCCTATGATATAATTTGTTTTTATTAAACATATAAAATCACAAACATTTACATGTACGAGACACGAGTCAATGGGGGGGGGGGTCCGGACCCCTTGGACCCCCCCCCCGTAAATACGCCACCGACTACGAGAGTATTTCCCATCTGATAATAACTATATATTACTTAACTTAACATGAAATTATTCTATTAATACCTACTTCTTAAATTGTAAAATAATATCTAATGCGGGATCTTCCGGATATGCCAGATACGGAATAAAATTAATTCTTGGATTAAATAAAAATAGATCCCGTAAACTAAATATTTCCACGAAACCAGTATCATAATTTATAACTTTTGTTAAATAATTGGAAATTAATTATTTCGTTCAAATAAAATACAATATAAAAATCGTTAAAATAAAATACATTATAATATATTATACAGTTTTGCGTTATGTTTTGCTTAATGATATATATATATATATATATATATATATTTTTTTTTTTGTGTTATTTGTTTATTTATGTTTATCGTTTTCCGTTATAATTACGTTTACAAATTTCAATCGTTTTTTGTCAACTATAACGTTATAATCATAACTTTTGCAAGCCCTGATAATAATACAAATTAAACAAAAAATACTATAAGATATTATTTTGTCTTTTATTTTTTAGGTACTTGTCAACAGGTTGCTCAATAACCGAGTTACATTACAATTATAGAATTGGAAAATCTACGCTGAGCGAAATAATACACAAGGTATGCCAAGTATTATGGGCAAATTTGAAGAACGTTGTAATGAAGGAACCTAACAAACAGAAATGGGTAGATGTTTCAAATGAATTTGAAAAACGTGCAAAATTCCCAAACTGTATTGGAGCGTTAGATGGGAAGCATATTCGAATGATTCAACCACCAGACTCCGGTTCTATTTAATATAATTATAAACAATTTTTTTTCTTTTGTTTTAATGGCTTTATGTGACTCAAACTATTGTTTCGTATGGATTGATATTGGAGGTTTTGGTAAGGATAGTGACTCGGGAATTTATAAAGAATCTACTTTGTATATTAAATTGACCAAAAAGAAATTAAATATTCTGTTATGGGCCACCATACATTATGTAATATATTATGTACTAATTAACTATTAGATATATTTAGAATACCGGGAATGATTATTAGATAATAAAACCTAAGTCTGTCATGTCTAAATATAAGTATTACAAAGAGATCAAGAAGATGCGACTCAGCACTAGATCAGCAAGGACAACAGTCCACAGAACCATAAAAGGTCATAAGCCTATTCCTGGAAATCACTAACGAGTGCCAATCAACCGGGTGCAGCTTTCCAATGACGTCAATCGAGTCATATAAAAGAGGGTCCGAATCAACCACAAATCAGATGAGTTCTAGTCACGGAACTGCAAGCAACTTCACGTCACTCTGTTTTATGAATTGTTATAACACTTTGAATTATTAAATAAACGTATTGTAAAAGTTAAAGTCTCACATTTTATTAAATTAAAATTCATCATCGACTGCACAAGTTGAAATCTAGCCGGTGGCACGTAACAATTGGCGCTGTGGACAGGGTTCTTCAAAAAGAAAAATATTTATATTGTTTTTTATTTAATAAAAAATTATATAATATTTTACGGAGGCAGTTCAATTCAATTCGAATCACCGAGAGAAGAAACTGATCACTTTTTCTCCAACTCCGAAGGAAGAACATACACTCCATTGTGCAAAAATTTCAATTTCAAACAGTCAGAAGATGTCTTTTGGATCGTCCAACTCCGCCTTGTTGTAAGAATTATTATGTTATATTATATTATTGAAGTTATATTGGGAATTATTATTGAAGTTTATATTGTGAATTATTATTGAAATTATTATTGGGATTGCTGTTGAATTATTATTGAGAATTATATTGAGATTTATTATTGAGAATTATATTGAGATTTATTATTGAGAATTATATTGAGAATTATTGAGAATTATATTGAGAATTATTAATGTGAATTATTGAGAATTATTGTGGATATATATTGAGAATTTTATTGTGAGCATTATTGAGACTATTATTGAATTATTATTGAGAAAATTATTGAAGTTATTATAGATGTATATTATTGAAGTTATTATTGAGAATTATTTATGAGTAACCGTGACACATTAGGCTCATCTCCATTGGAAGTAGCTAATCCAGTGAATAAAATTGAAGAAAGTTATAGTGACGAAGAATTAAATAAAACGTTTAGAGAAAGTATCCCAGAAAAAGAAAAAAGTGATTTAGAAAAAGAAAAAATACGTATAGGAACAAGAAGTCAGGTAGACATTGAGCATAAAGAATTAAAATTTGAAAGAAAACCAAAAATGAGTAACACTAACGTAGTAATCAGGTTAGAAGAAGCAGTAAAATTAATACCAAAATGTACAGGAGAAGATGACATATATCAATTTACAAATGCATGTGATTTAGCGATAGAGTCAGTAGAGGAGAAAAATGTACCGATTCTAATAAAATATATAACAACTAGATTAAGTGGTAAGGCATTAGAAGCCATAAAATATAAAGATACTAGTAAATGGATATATATAAAAAAATATTTAACTGATACATTTGAGGTACAACATTCAATTTCATCTTTGCAATTAGAATTAAATTCCGCTAAAATGAGATTTAATGAAGATGTAAATACATATAGTGATCGGGTAGAAAAATTATATTATAAATTAAGTGATATGAATACATTAAATAAAAATAAAGACGATGCTAGGATAATTCATGAGGCACTTAAAGATCAAACATTAGCAATTTATATGAAAGGATTAAAAGAACCAATACGTACTATAGTAAAATCGCGTAATCCAAAAACTTTAGAACAAGCTAAACAAATCGCGAGATCCGAAGAATTAGAAATTAATTCCGATAAAGAAGCTCTTAATAACATAAATAGAAATAAACATTTTAATAATCAAAATAATTATGACAGATCTTACAAACAAAATTTTAATCCATCGCGTAATAAAAACAGAAATTTTAATCGTAATAATTATAATTCGCGACCAACTTATAATAATCAAAATAACAAACCACCGATAAAATGTTATAATTGTAATGGTAATCATTTTGCAAGTCAATGTAGGAATAATTCGCAGAATTACGGAAATAATAATCGACCGCCTAATCAGAATAATTTTACGAGACCTTCAACTAATTATAATGTAAGATTTATCGCATGCGAATATTGTAATAAAAATGGACATAACATTAACGAATGTTATAAAAAACGTTATAATGAACGAAATAATCGAAACAACGGGAATAATAATAATTCGGGAAACGCGCAAGTATCGGATATGGTCAGCGGTACACGTTCGATAAATCAAATAACTACCGCCGATGTTTTCACATCACAACAGGATTAAAAGAAAATCATATTAAATGTAAATCAGATTTCAGTAAAACTAAAAATTTAGAATTATTAATAGATACCGGTAGCGAAATAAATGTAATAAAAATTAACAAATTAATAGGAGAAATAATGGTAAACGAAAATAACAAAATTAAAATAAGAGGAATAAATGATAAATTAACAGAAACTATTGGAACAATTAATATAACAATTGAAATAAATAATGAAAAAATAAATGTAGAATTTAACCTTGTCAAAAACGATTTTCCAATTTTAAAAGACGGTATATTAGGACAACCTTTCTTAACTAAAAATAAAGCCGTAATTGATATAAGTAATAATTTAATTGTGATTAATAACGAAAATAAAAATAAAAAATTAAATGACGATAAAGAATATTTTTCATTAAATCCGAGAACTGAGACTATTGTAGAATTACCGATAGCCGAACCTAAGGTCGAAGATCAAAACATAATTATACATAAACAAGAAATAATTAAAGACGTATTTTGTAGCAATGTGATAGGAAAAGTAAAAAACGGTAAAATAATAGTTAGCATATTAAATATATCGGAATGCACGCAAAAGATAAGATTAAATGATTTAAATAAAATATTATATGACGAATCTTCAGATTATAATTTATTCAAAATAGATACGATAAATAAAAATGAACCGTCAACGCGAATAGAACGAATAAAAAATTTAATTAGGAGCGAACATATGAATAACGAAGAAAAACAATCTATATTTGAATTATGTGAACAATATTCTGATGTATTTCATTTAGAGGGGGATAAATTAACTTTTACCAACGCCGCTAAACATGAAATAAAATTAAAAGAAAACCAACCGCCTATATATAAACGACCGTATAGATTACCTCATTCACAACAAGAGGAAATAGCTTCACAAATTCGTAAAATGGAAAATGATGATATTATAGAACAATCTACGAGTCCTTGGAATGCACCATTATTATTAGTAGCTAAAAAACCAGATGCTAGTGGGAAACAGAAATTTAGAATTGTTGTAGATTTTAGAGCATTAAATGAAGTAACATTAAATGAATTTCATCCACTTCCGAACATAACCGAAATATTAGATCAACTAGGGCAATGTCAATTATTTAGTGTTGTCGATTTGGCATCAGGATTTTATCAAATACCATTAGAAAAATCATCACGTGAATTAACGGCCTTTTCTACTAATCAAGGTCATTGGCATTTTAAACGTATGGCAATGGGTATGAGAACTTCACCCGCAACTTTTCAAAGATTAATGAACAACGTATTAGCAGGCATAATAGGAATAAAATGTTTAGTATATTTAGATGATATAATTGTATACGGTAAAAATTTACGCGATCATAATAATAAATTAAAAGAAGTATTCGAAAGATTAAAAGAACATAATTTAAAAATACAACCGGATAAATGCGAATTTTTAAACGCGAATGCGTATATTTAGGACATGTAATATCTGAACATGGAATAAAACCAGACGAAAAGAAAGTAAAAGCTGTTCTAAATTTTCCAAAACCAACTAACGTAAAACAGATAAAATCATTTTTAGGATTATCAGGATATTATAGAAAATTTATCGAATCATATAGTGCTAAGGCAAAACCAATTACAAATCTTTTGAAAAAAGATGTTAAATTCGAATGGACAGAAGAATGTCAAAAATCTTTTGATTCATTAAAACAAGCATTATGTTCTGAACCAATTTTAAAATATCCAGATTTTACAAAACCATTTATTTTAACAACTGATGCAAGTAATAAAGCATTAGGGGCAATATTATCGCAAGGGGAAATAGGAAAAGATTTACCTATAGCTTATGCTTCACGAACTTTGAATAAAAGTGAAAACAATTATAGTACAACAGAGTTAGAATGCTTAGCCATTATTTTCGGTGTAAAACAATTTAGACCATATTTATACGGTAGAAAATTCATAATATTAAGTGATCATAGACCACTGACGTGGTTATTTAATTTGAAAAATCCGTTATCAAAATTAGCCCGATGGCGCATACAATTAGAGGAATATGATTATGAGATTAGATATAAACCGGGAGTACAAAATTCAAATGTAGACGCTTTGAGTAGAATGTATAATATAACTGAGATAAGAAATGATAATTATTCTAATTTTCTTGAAAAAATGGAAACACAATTAATTTCAAATAAAAATGTAAAAGAAACGGTAGGAAATTTATTAGACGTACCCATTGAATATCATTTAGTATCGGAATCCGCTAAACAATATAATTTCACGGAAGGAATAAATAAAATATTAAAACATAGATTTGGAAATAATCAAATACTACCACCGAGTAAAGTAATAGGTGATATAAAATATTATAAAGTAGACAATCGATATATAATGTTTTTAATAACTAAAAATAAAGATAAACAATTATCAACGTATGAAAATATGTACGTAACGTTAATGAACTTGAAACAATTTTGCGAAGAAAATAATATCAATAAATTAGCAATGAATAAACTAGGTCAATCAGATAACCTAGAATGGGAAAAAATTAGGTCAATAATACGATATATATTTCGGAAAACTGATATAGAAATATTAATATGTACTGAGATAGAATATACTGAAGAAGAGAAATTAGACATTTTAAAACAATTTCATGACTCAAGATTAGGAGGACATTTAGGAATAAATAAAACTATTAAAAAGGTACAAAAACAATTTAAATGGAGAGGTATGAAAACAGATATAAAAACGTATATAAAAAATTGTACATCGTGTCAGAAAAATAAAATTAATAATAAAAAGATAAAACAACCCATGGCTATTACATCAACTAGTTCGAAACCATTTGAAAAAATATTTTTGGATATTGTAGGACCACTAACAACCACCTTATCGGGGAATACATATATTTTAACAATGCAGGACGATTTAACTAAATATTCATTAGGAGTCCCTATACCAGATCATCAAGCTAATACTGTGGCAGAGGCTTTCGTAGTACATTTCGTATGTATACACGGAATACCTGAAACAATACTAACAGATCAAGGTACCGAGTTTCTTAGTAAAACTTTTAGTGAAGTATGTAAATTGTTAAAAATAAATAAAGTAAATACTAGTCCTTTTCATCCGCAAACGAATGGAAGTTTAGAAAGATCACACCGAACTTTAGCCGAATATTTACGACATTATGTAGACAAAAATCTTAGCAATTGGGATCATTTATTACCATACGCATTTTTTGTATATAACTCAACTGAACATTCATCTACTAATTTTCAACCATATGCATTAGTATACGGTAGGACGTTAGAAATACCAGTTAAATTAAAATCTGAACCAGAACCGAGATATAATTACGATAATTATTTGTATGATTTAAAACAAAATTTACAAGAGTCACATAAAATTGCGAGGGACAAATTAATAAAAAGTAAAATGAAATCTAAAGAAGGGTATGATAAAAATGAAAATACAATTGAGATACATGTAAAAGATTTAGTATTATTAAAAGATAATGCAAGTAAAAATAAGTTAAATTCATTATGGACAGGACCATTTGAAGTAATAGAGATATTAGGAGAAGAAAATATAGTAATACAAAGAGGAAGAAGGGGAGTAACAGTACATAAAAATAATGTAAAAAAGTATTATAATGATAACATATAAATAATTAATAAATAAACAAATAAATAAAAAAAAAAAAAAAAAAAAAATAAAAATTGAATAAATTTAAGTATTAATTATTGCAGGTAGAAACTGTAACGAAGAAATTTCAAAAAAAAAAAAAAAAAAAAAAAAAAAAAAACAATATATATATATATACATATAGATAAAATCATTATTACCATGGAAAGAGCGAAGGAATTTATGAGAAAATTGCGAGAGTTTTTAGGAGGTGAAAACCATATAGAATTAGGAATACGAGAATTAGGAAGTATTATTGAACTACCATGTTTTAATGAACATATAATGGATGCTAATAACTTAATGACAGAACCATATACAGGCAATCAATTATTAAATATAATGCTTGGATTACAAGAATTCACGCAAGACGTCATATATGTAAATTCAGCAGGACCCACCTGTAATGAATTGGGTAGAATTATAGATGAGCTGATTGAAGACGGGCTTTTCTAATAAATATTATATATATATAAATGTAAATTGTTATGATGTTAATTTAACTCATAGTCACATGATGAGATAATTAAGCAATATTAATTAAAAATATTTTAACGTTGGAATTAAGTAAATCATATTGAACACCATTACATGGGAGTAATACATATAAATGTAGAGGGTCCTGGGAATGACAATTTGATTTCACGATTATAAACAATAGAATATTTAATAGTTAGTCTCAATTGATCACAATTTTAGTAGACTGTAATCAGAAGAATAATTCAATGATAATAATATTATATTATATTGTAAAATAGTAAAGGGGAAATAAACACTAATATTAGAATTTAAGACTATTTTATTGTAAAATTATGCAAGTATGCAACATAAAAAAAAAAAAAAAAAAAATTTGTAATTACTAACCAAAGATATAAAAATATCATTAAAAAAAAAAAAAAAAAAATGTAATTTTAATCTAATTATATTCAGAGTGTTAAAGCAATAATTGTCAAAGTAATATGTATTAATGTAAACATATATACTATTGTATAAAAAAAAAAAATGTAAGGAAGTTTTATCTAAAGAATAAATTGTAAAAGATTTCTGTCTTGCAGACCGAAACCTTTTTTTTAGTGGGGAGGTGTTATGGGCCACCATACATTATGTAATATATTATGTACTAATTAACTATTAGATATATTTAGAATACCGGGAATGATTATTAGATAATAAAACCTAAGTCTGTCATGTCTAAATATAAGTATTACAAAGAGATCAAGAAGATGCGACTCAGCACTAGATCAGCAAGGACAACAGTCCACAGAACCATAAAAGGTCATAAGCCTATTCCTGGAAATCACTAACGAGTGCCAATCAACCGGGTGCAGCTTTCCAATGACGTCAATCGAGTCATATAAAAGAGGGTCCGAATCAACCACAAATCAGATGAGTTCTAGTCACGGAACTGCAAGCAACTTCACGTCACTCTGTTTTATGAATTGTTATAACACTTTGAATTATTAAATAAACGTATTGTAAAAGTTAAAGTCTCACATTTTATTAAATTAAAATTCATCATCGACTGCACAAGTTGAAATCTAGCCGGTGGCACGTAACAATTCCTGACCCTAGACCTATAACAGATAATGGAGATATCAAAGTTCCATATGTGATAGTGGATGACGAAGCATTTGGTATGACGGAAAATTTGATGAGGCCTTACGGTGGTAAAATGTTATCATATGAAAAAAAGATTTTCAACTATCGTTTAACTTTAGCACGTCGCTATGTGGAATGCACATTTGGAATTATGTGTAATAAGTAGCGAATACTACACCGGCCACTCGATGTAAAAATAGATTTTGCGGAAAATATTGTTAAAGCCATATGTGTATTGCATAATTATGTCAGGATGAGAGACGGCTTCACAAATATGAGGATACACTTCATACAGCGCCATTGTCAAACCTAAATCCATCTTACACTGGACGGGCTGTAAAAGATGCAGATGCAATTCGAAAAAAATTCACTAGTTACTTTATAAATGAGGGGAAGTTAGAGTGGCAAGACAGCATGATTTAAATAATTTTGTAATAATTTATACATTTGTGAAGAAACTAAATCAATAATATATTTTAAAATTAATTTTTGTTTACCTAATTTTTTTTTTTTGTCTTCTGAATCTTCTGTACTGCTGAATAAGAGATCCAACTCCTCCCAAACTTTCCTTTTTGAGGCTCTGTTAGAATACTCACTTGTTTTCATGTTCCAAATGGCCGGCCTTTTTTCTATTTCGCTTATAAAAAAATCAGTTTCGATTTCCATTATTACAAATTTAAATTTAAAAATTTACAATATACAGGTAATAATAATTACTATTTATATTGACGATAAATAGGTATCGAAATCAGGGACTGGAACCTTTTGAATTTATCGGTATCGGTTCCGATACAGGTTCTCCAAAAAATGAAATAACGGTTCCGGTTCGGTTCTGGTTCTTTGATGAAAAAAAATAAAGGTACCGGTTCCAGATAATTTCGGTACCGGTTCCACCTAATTTTTAGTAGGAACATTAAATAAATATTATTATTATTATTAATTTGTACTTATAGATAATAGGTACCTATGAATGTAATTTTCTAACAAAAATATGGAAAAAGTAATATTGAACTAAAGTCTTTGTGATAAGTGGGCATCTGAGAACTCTAAAAAATGTTATGCATGTTGCTTATTAAAAATAACTGACAACAATTTTAACATGTTTTATGAATGCAAATATCAGTCAGTGGTCCAGTATAGACCACTCTCCCAATGGTTACATTCTTTGTTGTAAATGTAATGCTTCCTAGTAATTATGCTAAAAATTTACAATTTTGCAGGTATATCATAACATTTGTGACTGTAATAATTGTAAAAAACATTTAATAAAACATACAAAATATTAAAATATTGAAAACAGAAATAATTGTAAATAAATTCTGTAATTAAAAATAAAAATAAATTAAGTAATCATATTGGTTAATAACATTTGTTTTTTTAACGTTTCATTGCTGGACTGGAGTTATCATGATTTTGATTAACAATTTGTTCAGTAATTGAATTTCCACTCATGAATCTGCAAAAATATATAATATAAATATTTATTTGTGTGTATTAACAATTTTGATATATTCATACTTTACGGTCTCTTTTTTTTCAAATAGCCTATTGGTCCGTACAAGTAATTGGTCCTCCAAATTACTTGAACTAATGTTAGTTCTGTAAGGTGACAAAATGAATTTCAGACCAGAAAATAGTCTTTCCACACTGACCTGCGTCCCGGGCCCGGAAAAAACAACTTTTGCTAATTCATGTAGCTCAGGGTGAATTGATTCCATGGATTTCCAAAATTTTAGAATGTTAGTTTTGTTTCCGATTCTGTTTTGATCGATATGGTAAGATTTTAAAAGAGTTTCTATTCGTGTTGAAATAGTAGATTTCTGGGAGTTACTCAAATCGTTTTGATCAGATGATTCATTTGAAAAGTTAGATTTTAAAAATTCTTCAATTTCATCTCCAGATTTTGAATTACAGGACTTTTCAGATTCAGATAAATTATCGGCATTCTTGTCATCCATTGTTAATTCTTCATGTTCTTTTTCTAACATTTTCATATGGATCCATATGCTGATTAAATGGTTTATTACTGCCATGAACTGTTCTTCAGTTAAAATTATTTTATAACGTGGGTCCATAAATATTGCAGAAATAAATGCATTATTATTCATTATGTGCATTTCTCTAATACTCATACTACTTAAAAACTTTTTGGCGTAAGAATTTGTCATTTTTTGGATTTGGATTTTGCAAGTTATTCATGCACCATAGAAATCACTAAGTGTTAGTTGTTCGCTTTGTAATTTTTTGGTGCAAATTTTAGCTGGTAAAATTACTTCAAAAATTGTTTCTATTTGCTTCCATTCAAAGTTACTTAAAGAATATTTTTTTAATTTTTAGTCATTTCCTGACATGTTTTGTATAAAATTTTTAAGACTAATTGTTCTATCCAGCATATCAAATGTTGAAATGTTGAACGTGTATTGCAATCAAGAATTGGCATTTTTAATCCTTCTTTTTTTAATATATATATATATATATATATGTAAGTTTGATTTCTCGACTTGCGAACCAAAGCTCTTACTTTAGTTAATATATTTGTAATGTTTGAATCTTTTAAAGTATCTAAAACAACCAACTGGAGTGTATGAGCAACACATCGCATACCTTTAAAAAAAAAAAAAAATATATATATATATATTAAGAAGTTACAATGAAAATAAATTATTTTTAGGCAAAAATGTATGTGTATTTTAAAAATGAAAATGTAGAGTTTATAATTTATAAAAACTAAACAAACCAAAAATTAATATATTTAAAATAAATATTAATATGACATTTTGAAACATAGAATTTAGATTTTTTTTTCTTTTTTTTATTATAACTAACTCACCAGTGAATATTGTGCTATCTCCAAGGTGCAATGTTTCCATTTCCATATCAAAAATTAGTTTCTCGCTTATATCATTATCTTTTTCTGTGTCTTGTTCATCTGCAAAATTAAGTATAGAATTTATTTCATCATCATCAATTATACATTTATCAATCTCCAAACTAAAAAATAAAAAATAAATAATAACAATAGTACCTAGTTAGTAAAATATTTAATTTTAAATTTTTATATCATAGATTATACTCTACATTGAGTAAATCAGAAGTAAATTTAAAAACCGTGCATTTTATTTCATAATATTAACCTATTTGTTTCACTGTCAGTACTGGAATCACTGTTAATATCATCTAATGAAATATCTGGATCTAAGATTTCACCAGAATCTTTTTGGTTTTCAGGTCGATTCCTTTAGCGATAAGTACAACTACCATGTGGAAACAAAAATACGAAGAACGTATTCGACAAAAAAAAAAAGTAATCATTTAGGTAGGAAAATAATTAAAAACAGATTTTCAACATTTTATTTTATCACGACAATAATATTATGGTTGATTGAACTAAAGTTTAATAAAATACAAACATAAATTATTAAAGAATCATTCCGGGACAATTGGCTATCCCGAAATAAATCATCGGGACACCGGGACGCCATACTCAAAATCGGTACTGTCCTGGCCAAACCGAGACGTATGGCAACCCTAAGCTAGTATAATATTACTAATTAGTATAAAGTTATATAAAAATTGCTTATTTGTAACTTTTTTGAACATTCTTTGCATGTTTTACATTCTTTTCATTTTTCAGGCGGTCTACAGTAATCAAAATATTTATTTACTGACGATTTAGTACGACCCATTATTAGCAAATAACATCGAGATCAAACGTTAAAAAATTTAAAAACAAACCCACAATTCATAAATCAATCGATTAGAAAACAGGAAAATATTGTATAACAATAAATATGTCCGGTACCTAGACAGATCAGTTTTGACAATTTGTTGGTTAATACTTATTTACTTATTACTTGTTTCATAGAAAAACTTATAAATAGGTTAATAGGTTATAAATAGGTGTTTAATCGTTTAATGGTAACATTGTAAAATGTACAAAATATAATATTACTATCGTAAACTATTCTGTACTTCTGAGGGCCCGTTTTAAAATCATAGTTTAAGCCTTGGTTACGCTTGATCCACTGATTTAACCGGCCGAATTCGGTGGTTTAACCTTAGTTCAGCTGTTGTAATACGGGCCCTGAGTCATCTGAGTTTTTACTATTATTTATAACTCAAACACAAAATAATATTGTATTACCATTTACCATACCTATTATATTAACATTATTACGTAATACGTAGGCACTAACTATGGGATATATTATTGTAATTCTTTGATTGATATTTTTTTATTTGTGAATTGTGAATGGTGAATTGGTGAGATATTTATGATTATATTATAATGTATATACTATATAGACTTGAATTTATTACACTCAACGAAAACTATCAACTGACGAGGTCATTTCTAAAAATAAAATTGATTTCAATTTTCAATATATTATGATTATGATGTTCACTGTATAGGGGAAACCGGGAAAACATCCAATAATTCCAATTAATATTATTTTAATAATTTTTTTTTTTTATCTTTATTTAGATCAAATTATACATTACATATTATGAAATATTTACAGCTTGATTAATTTAACCCAGAAAGTAAAGCTTGTGGCGGGTTAAATGAGTTACAGTATACAATGACTAGTAAATAAAGTAAAATACAATTTTACACGTTGACATATATCACTAAAATAATTACATATTACTATCTGTAGAGTATACAATAAAGTTTTCATTTACACAAATTCACTTAATAACCAATTTTTAACAATTTTTTTAATGTACTTAATATTATTAGATTTTATAGTATAGTGATCAAAAATTTTTTTTTAATATTTAAAGGTAAAGAGTTATACAAAACTGGACCTAAGTAATCAATAAATCTTTTGCTGAATTGTTTATTTGTGTACTTTATACTTACATCATATGCTCTGAATTCTCTTTTATTTTCAGATTTATGTACACACTGTTTAGAAATATTAATAATTGCAAAAAACTTATACAGAACTTTAATTGGCAACACTCTCAATGTTTTGTAATTAAGTGAAGATGAGCCTTGTCTTTCTTTTTTGTCTAAACATATTCTTACCGTTGAGTTCTGTTGTACTATTAGAGGTCTTATTGCATTTTCCGCACATCCTCCCCAGATTATCAAACCATATTGCATAATAGACTTATACAGAGCTTCATATACAGTACGTATGTACATAGGTAAAATTTTGTTCAATTTATAGAATTTGAAAATTACTGATCTCAAGCGCATTACTATATTATCAATATGTATATTCCATCTCAAATTAGAATCAATAATTACACCCAAATATTTTATACGTGTTACCCTTATTATTTCCTGACATTTGCAAATATAGAAGTTAACATTACCACATGTATGTATTAGAATATTATTTATGGGAATTATGGCGTTATTGATAGAGAAAGCAATAAAATTTGTTTTTTTAATATTTAAGGTTAGTTTTTTATTATTTAACTCTTGGAATACTCTGTTTAAGCCTATTGTAGTTTTCTCTTTTACAGTTTCCCAAGACTTTCCCGAAAAAAGAAGGCAAGTGTCATTAGCATAAGTAACCACTAACCCGCCTGTATTTAAGTCACAAATAGTATTAATATATAAGATAAATAAAATTGGTCCTAACACACTGCCCTGTGGGACACCACAGTCTATTTTTTTTTTACTACTTAATTCATTATTTACTGAAACTAACTGTGTTCTATTTTCCAGATAGCTAGAGAACCAGCTTTGACTTTCCTCATTAATTCCAAAACCTGGCAAACAATTAATTAATTCCTCATGGTCAACAGTATCGAAAGCCTTAGCCAAGTCCAAAAATACTTCTATGACTTTTTCATTATTATCTAATTTATCATAAATAAATTGTGTTGTTAAATACAAAGCATTAATGGACACATTTCGGTAAACACAAATTTTTGTAACGAGGATTTGTGCATTGAAGATTGTGTCCGTACGAGTCGACAAATGGTACCAAGATGACTAATTACAACTGACGAAGAAGGATGTACTACAGTACCAATGTTGAACTTATCAGATAATGATTATTTGGTAAAAAAGGGTGAGACAATAACAAGAGATGTACTGTTCACGGAACCGAAGACAACAATAACCCGGCGTGAATTCAATATAGTACCGGTTGAATTACACGAGATTACGAGTGACCTGGATATTAACGAAGTGGTACAAGTTCGGGATATACTAAACGAATATAAAGGGTTAATCGCTCGTGAATTACGCCAGATAGGGTGTACTAACTTGGCTGAAATGAAACTCGTCTTGAAAGACGCTCGACCAATTGTGTATCGACCATACCGCCTGTCGTATTATGAAAGAGAACGTGTTCGGGATATGGTGGAAGAAATGAAAGAAGCTGACATCGTCGAGGAGAGCGACTCAGAGTATGCCAGTCCAATACTGCTCGTAAAGAAAAAGACCGGAGACATACGGATGTGCGTGGACTATCGTGCGCTCAACAAGAAAACTGTTGCCGATAAATACCCGTTGCCGCGGATTGATGACCAGATCGACCGTCTACATGCTAATAAATACTTCACCAGTTTAGATTTATTCAATGGATATTATCAGGTACCTATTAATGATCCTAATACGCGAGCAAAGTTATCTTTTGTAACCCCTGATGGTAAATACACGTTTAAACGTATGCCGTTTGGACCAACTAATTGTCCAGCTATTTTTTCTCGCATGATAAGCACCGCGTTAGGTAAATTGTTGTATTCTGTCGCGTTAGCTTATTTAGATGATATTATAATACCGAGTAAAAATGTCGAGGAAGGTTTACAAAGATTAAGACTAGTGTTACGATCGTTAGATGAAGCAGGTTTGACAATTAGGTTGGATAAATACAAATTTTTTATGAGAAGGATTGAGTATCTAGGATTTGAAATAAGTGCGAGTGGTGTGGAACCGGGTCGGAGGAAGTTATTGGCTGTTGAACATTTCCCTATATCCAAAGACGTGAGAGCAGTAAGGGGTTTTATTGGTCTAGCCAGCTATTTTCGTAGGTTTGTTAAAAACTTCGCAATTATTATACGACCTTTAACGGACTTGTTGTGTAAGAATAAACGATACGAATGGGGAGAACAACAAGACGATGCGTTTAAAACAATAAAACAACTACTGATTAGTCGACCTATATTAGCGATGTATGATCCGAATGCGTATACTGAAGTTCACACTGACGTGTGTTTAAATGGTGTTGCGGGAGTACTAATGCAAAGAGGAGAAATGAACAAAATGCAACCAGTTAGTTACTACAGTCAAAAGACATCGAAAGAAGAATTAAAATATCACTCCTTTGAGTTAGAAGCATTGGCGATAGTGTGTTCATTTGAACGGTATCGGGTTTACCTAATTGTCAGAGAATTCGTTATCAAGACTGATTGTAACAGTTTGAAGTTATTGGCCGAGAAAAGGGATTTAAGTCCACGAATAGGACGATGGTTCATGAAGTTATCGGAATTTAATTATACAATAGAGTATGTGAGAGGTTATAAAAATTTAATACCAGACGCTTTGAGCCGTGAACCCCCGGCTGAGACTGAAGTGGCCAGTCTACATGTGTTTGGTATACGTGTGAACACAGATTGGGTAGCCGTGTTACAGAGAAATAACGATGAAGTGGCTGAATTAATTACGAAGATAGATACGAAAGACCAAAGTGTCGCTGAGAAGTATATTATAGATGGTGGTAGACTATACCGACGTACGAAAGGTAGGTGGAGGCTTTTCTTGCCAGAGGACCTAAGGTATGATGTAGTCAGTAGCTCATAGAGAACTATCACATTTAGGAGTCGATTAAACGTTGAATAAAATTAAAGAAAATTTTTATTTTTCTAAAATGCGTGAATTTGTGACCAATTATATAAACCGGTGTATTAATTGTATGTATTATAAAACACCCAAAGTAGGAGAAGTGTACTGGCATCCGTTAGATAAGGGAAGTGAACCGTTTCATACTATCCATTTAGATCACGTAGGTCCATTCATTTTAACCGAAAGAGACAATAAGTATGTATTGACTATAGTAGATGGGTTTAGCAAATACGTTGTGTTGAAGGCAGTGAAAGACGTAACGGCGACAGAGACTATATATTATGTGACTGAGTTTATATGTAATTATGGTAAACCAACTAGGATAGTCACCGACCGAGGTACAGCATTTACGGCCGTCATCTTTGAGCGGTTCTGCCGAGATCATAATATAGTCCACGTGAAAGTTTCGACAAAGAGTCCTAGAAGCAATAGAGAGCGGTTTCGACGAGAAAAATGACGAAATATGGTTGATCGGTCAGATGTCATCAAATTTGAATGAAAATATATTACCTTCAAAAAAAGAGGTAATGAGTTTATTTTTTTATCATAAAAATATTAATAAGACAAAAATTAGGGAATTTGCAAGTTTTACTGCTATATATGTAATGACAATTTGGAATAATGCTAGAATACCCACAAGGCTACAGAAACATGTTATAAATCTTCTTCTTCTTCTTCTACTTCGCCTTCCTCCCAACTATTTGGGATCGGCCACCCTTGTCCTACACCTCCACTTTACTCGGTCAATCACATCTCCTCTGCACACACCGACAGCCCTCATGTCATTCTCCAAAGTCTCCAACCATCTCTTTTTTGGTCTTCCTCTTCCTCTTTTCCCTTCAACGTCCATCTTCATAACCACTCTTACTGCATTCGTTTCCTCTCGCCTCATCACATGCCCAAACCATCTCAGCCTATTTTCTCTCATCTTGTCCACAATTGGCGCTACACCAACTCACAGCTACACTCCACTCAACCATCTAAGCATTCTCATTTCCGCGACACTCATATTTTGTTCTATTCTCCTGGTAACCGCCCAACACTCTGAACCATACAGCATAGTTGGTCTCACTACACTTTTATAAAATTTACCTTTCAGCCTAATTGGAATTCTCTTATCGCATAACACTCCCGATGCTTCTCTCCATTTCATCCACCCACACTTAATCCTATGTTTTACATCCATGTCAAAGCCCCCGTCCTTTTGAACAAAAGATCCTAAATATTTAAAGCTCTCAACTTCACCTATCACATCACCATCTATTGTCAGTTGTCTCCTCATTCCTTCAACTTCTTGGTCTCTTTGTCCAAAATCATACTCAATATACTCAGTTTTATTTCTACTAATTCTCAATCCCTTTTCTTCGAGGGCTAAACATGTTATAAATAAAATCGAAATTATTTTTAATGAATGGCAAAAATTAAAAAAAAAATGATAATAAAGCAAAGCGATCTGATGGATTAAAAGAAAAAGAAAATAATTGCTAGAAGAATCTCGATGAACTTTTTGATATAGCCCATGCTGATGCATTAAATAAAATTCGTATTCTGGAAGATAAAAAATTTCTACTTTTGCAACGAAAAGAAGAACGCCCTTAAAAATTGGTAAAATTGGAAATATTGATAGAGAACTCACAAAAAAGAAAGCCGAGAATAAGAAGAAAAATGATAATATTAAAAAAAGGCCGATGAAAGAAGACGAAAGTATTAAATCACTGTCAGGGTAATCACACATGTTGCTATCTTCTTGTTCAAGTGAAGACGATTGTGATATATCTGACGACAATACCTCTACTGTTGAAGACTCATCAATTAATAAATCACCACCGAAAAAGAGAGGTAGAAAGAAACTTCTTGACAGCAATTTGGCTGTTAGTCTCGATGTTGCTAAATTAAGCGATCGAAAAACTGCAATAGTACTAACAAATATTATTAAGCGACTTGGTACTAATCCTTTAGAATATAATGTTAACATTTCATCTATTCGTCGTCAACGTATACAATATCAACAAGAGATTGCTGAATCTTTGAAGAATGCCTTTATACCAGAAGTTCCGCTAACAATTCATTGGGATGGAAAAATCATTGAAGATATATGTGAACATAGAACAGTAGACCGTATTTCAATTTTAGTATCTGGTAAAAGTGCTGACCAACTTCTTGCTATTCCAAAACTAAATTCTGGCACAAGGCAATCAATAGCTTCGGCAGTATATGAAACAACATTGAATTGGGGACTTTGTGATAAAATTAAATGTATGAGCTTTGACACTACTGCAGTAAATACTTGACCAAGAAATGGGGCATGCATTTTACTTGAGCAAAATATGGACAAAGAAATGTTATGGCCATTATGTCGACACTATATAATGGAAATTATGTTAGAAGCTGTTGTTGTTCATGCCACTGGGTGTTCATCAGGACCAGATATATTATTGTTAACCCGTCATGACTCGCACGTATAATTTGAACACCGTTACTTGCGCGTAGAGCAATTCGCTCACCTAGTATATTTCATCGTGAATGTAATATTTTAAGAACAAATAATTGATAAATCATAAAATAAACCAATGTTGAATATTCTTTATTAATATATTGAAAAAAAATTTAAATAATTATACTGACTTATGTGCTATGAAATGTTATTTTATAAACTGTTTTCTGCAAAATCATAATGAGAAAATAATTAAAATATTATATGTACGCATGAATTAATTTACAAACTTAAACAAACTAATCATCTAAATCTTCGTTGTTTCCGTTGCATAAACTGCATAGGGCTAATGTGTGTTCTTTAAATAATGGCACAGAGCACCTTGTACATTTTACCTAAAATATAAAATAATTAATTGTATATACATATATTTGAGCTTAGTAGTGTATCTACTTACCACGGTATAACGATTTTTCCTTGCAGGACAGTAAGCACATTTAACTCTTTCTGTAGGTCTTGGGTCCTCTTGAGTTGGTGTGGAGATTTGACCGGTGAAACGATTTATTTGTTTTCGAAGATCAAAAGACAAATTTTTACAATTCAGTCGTTGTACCATAAATGGTTTACATAGATCTTGTCCAAGAGATTTTAAAAATTGACGTCTACTTATAGTAGTATCAGTGTTGGCTTTATAAATAATTTGGCTATTTATACCAGCTATATTCATAAGAGAAAAAAATATGGTAAGAGGCCATCTACAACTAATCCTTGCTACGGAATATTCAGCTTTTAGTTCGTCAACTACGTCGACTCCTCCTTTGGTAAAATTATAAAAAGTAATTACTTCAGGCTTACGTTGTTCTCCGCTTTCTACATCAATATCTCCTTGCTTGTGCATTGTTGACAACATCAGTACATTTTTATTTTTTTTTGGTACGTATGATACTAATAAACATTCTTTACTATATCCAAATTTACTACTATTCACTTCTCGTTTCTTTGTGTCCAAAAAAAGAGGAGGTATTTCTCTTTTATTTTTTCTAATTGTCCCAACCATAGTAATTTTATGATTTTGTAACAGGTCAACGGCCAATGGAACAGATGTAAACCAATTATCAACGGTCAAGTTCCTACCCGTTTTGGAAATTGGAGAAATCATCCTCTTGACAATACTTGATGCACTATTATCTTGATTATAAGGACCATTAGGTTGTTTCCCTACGTAAACCTCCATATTTGTTGTGTAAAATAAACGAGCATCTACGAGTGAAAATATTTTTATACCATACTTGTTGGGCTTGTTAGGGATATATTGCCGAAAATTACATTTCCCTCTGAAACCTTCAAGCATCTCGTCAATGGTACAATATTCCCCGACAGTATAATTTAATTTACAGCGATCAACAAATTCATCAAAAATAGTTCGAATAGGTGCTAATTTATCAATTTTTTTTCTTTCACTGCGAGTATTTATATTATCAAACCTTAGTGCTCGTAATAATAAATAAAAACGCGTTTTTGACATAACAGCTCTAAAATACTCCGGTGATAACCCATCATTTGACCAAAGATCCGACAAATTTAGATGATTACTTTTCATCATACCAGCTATGTACAAAAGACCGAACAACGCTCGTATTTCTACTACACTCGTATCCAAGACATCTCGTTCCCTACCATAATTTATTCTAATTTTGGTCAAATAGATATTAGTACATGTAACAATTTCTTGAATAATGTTGTCAGGAAAGAAAAGTGACCAAGATTCTATAATTGTTTTTGCATTTCGCGCATGAGGTTTCACTCCCGGTAAATGAGTAATTATATTGCAATGAGCAGTACGGGTATTGCGTGGAGGTGGATTTTTTTTCCATTTGGTAATTTTATCCTTGCCCAAGTAGTATTCATTCTCACCTTCATCGTCAGGTTCTGATTCATCGCTAGTGTTTTCGGTAGGTTCGTCGCTCTCGTAGTTTTCTTCATTATGCCGTTCTACAGATATTGTATTTTCATCATTTTCACTATCATCACTACACGAATCATTTAGTGATTCCATATCTTCATTTAACCACGAACTAATTAACTCACTCATACTTTTGAAAAATAAAATAAACGGCAAAAAAAGTAAAATATTGAATAAAAAAATAAACAAGTAAAAACGAAAATATGAACGCGAAATTAAAACGCTGTTACTCGCGCGTCGAGGGATTCGCTCACAAAACACGACTAGTTGATTTCGGAAAGCAATAGGTATCGTTATCGGAACGCAATTGTGCCAGTCAACTGATAAATCTATTTTTAAATACTTCGTCATAAGGTACTATGAATTTGGGAAAAATATAACAACCCACAAGCCAGTGGTTACCAACCTAAAAACTATGTGAGGGAAATTCTCACACGCGAGCAATGACGGGTTAAGTCACATCTTAAAACTTTTAGTACTTGGTCTGATAAGGAAGTGTACTTGGGACAATTTCCGTGCTCTACAGGCAGCTGTAAGAGCCTATATATTGTTAGACCGTTTACATTAAAAGCGGCAATACCAGTGGGTGCAGCTACTGCAACTAACTTATTCATTCGCTTCTTAACCCAGTTTTTAATTGTATTGATTAAATAACTTTTTCCCGTGCCACCTGTCCCACTAACAAATATTCTTAAAATTGTAGATTCATTTAATAAAGTCTTACAGATCTTGTCGAAAATACGTTTTTGGTCTACATTTAAACCTTCTATCATTTGTTCGAGCTCATCTTCAGATAAAAAATCTTTAGCATTTCTGAAATCTTCCATTGCATTTACAGCTTCAACAGGTAAGAAGTCTAGTGGATTCTCTAGACCATCATCATCGTGATCTTCCTGTCGATCTCTTTCAATTTCCGCAACTTTTTTTTCAATCATTTCAAATGCTCTTTCTATGTTATTTAAGAATTCTGTCTGCATTTCTCCGTAATCAAGTCCGTCTTTAATTTGATCTTTTAGAAAATTGAAGGCTTCAGTGTAAGTATTTTGTCCAGATTTCAGTAATGCTAAATCTCTCCATGGATGAAACATTAACAAAAGTGAAAAATAATATTTTTCTGGGTGTTTATTTACGTCGTAAGTATAGTGATTTATTAAATAAGGTCTCTGTCGTTTCTTTAAATATTTATTTGACGATAATTTATAAACCTGTGGCGTTGATACCGAAAAGGGTGGTCCTGTAACTATGTCAAACCACCGAGCAAAATTATATAAATTTATACTCTCCAAGTCTTGAGGACGTTGAGGATAAATATTATCAACCCAAGATTCAAAATAGATGTCAGTAGAATCTGATTCAAGTTCGATTATCTCTTTTTTAGTTTTTACTCTTCGATTGCGATATATATTTACATCGAGCCATCGGATTGTGGTCTGTGGATCGGTACCATTAAGAGAAATTCCTAACAGTGTATCACTTGCTTCTAATGCACCACATTCTCTGTTATTAAGCGCTCGGAAACCTACGTTAAAAAGCCTACTAGCAAGAGATTTGGTAGAATTTATGTTGTCAAAAGTGTCTACTGCGTGACTTTTTTCACTTTTAGTTGTATATTTGGTAATATAATAATTTAGTACAGCTGTCTTTTCGCCTACATACTGTAAATCCATGTTGCCATTCCAAGCGAGAAGAACTGCTGGATTGTAGTCGTTAATATAACGAGATTCTTCTTTGCGAGGTATATTATAAAGTCTACTAGTTTTTAAAGTTTTCCTAGCCGCTATTGATTCGGTTACACTATTAATCATTACAGATTCGGTTAATGGTCGTGGAAATCCAAATCTGCAAACCGTTGTAAAGCTTGATTTTGTTTTTTTCTTTCGTATACAGTATGAGTTATGTTTATGCATCTGATAATTTACAATACGATGGTGTAATACTGGGGATACTTTTTTATCCGGGACAGAACATGTAACGTATTTATTAATAAACTCTGCCACTTCCTCAACAGTTGAAACTTGCAGTATCGGTGCATCTTTTACCCATAACATCAGATGGAAATGCTGTAAACCCCTTGACTGGTATTCACGACGCCAGAAATAATGTTCTATTTCACCTAAAGGAGCCTCAGGTGATGTTAAAAAATCCAATATTGATTTAAATCGTATGTCGATAAACCGCGACGCTGAAACTGGGTCCATTGCTACTAACTCACTAGTAGATTTATTCCTTGCATCTGGATCATTGATTAGTTTAATATAATCCGCGAGGTCCGTCCATCTCCATTCAGAAGGACTGATTGTTAAAAACCAAGTAGCCGGTCCGTAATGACGAGTCATACACATAACATCGCTTCTAGGTTTTTTTCAGAATTGCTCGGTGTTCCGTAATCTACTGAACATTGCCATTAAATCTCCTTCGAGCTCGCTTTTCTCTATCTTCTCTAAATACTGTTGCGCTGTTAATTTTTGGTTTAAATTAGTTACATTTAATTTATAAAATATACCTGCATTTAATTGTCTAATATTTGCGTCATTCAACAAGTAAAATAAGTATTGCTGGTTAAGTCTGAATCTCGAGGCTTTTGAAGTTAAGCGAGATTTTATGAATTCTGCACTTGTAATTTTTTTTTCGCGACCATAAAACTGACCATACTTGCCCTCATTAAATAAATCTGGAAAGCATAAAGTATCTATATCCTTATTGCGATTATCAATTGGTGCAGCATTCACTTTCAACATTTGATATAGAGCGCAAGCTGTACTATTTTGTTTCTTTTCATGTAACGGGTATATAGTATATTGTTCGTAAATATCTTCATTATCTTCGGTTACCTGAGTTAGAAAGGCAGACTGATTTTGTAACTCCTCTTCGTTATCATTTGGCTCGACTCTATGGTTTAAAATTTGGCCAATGTTGTCTAATAAATTATCTAAATTCTTCGGTAAAATGATGTTTGTGTAATGAAAGTTATTCTGTTTTATATATAGTAATGCCCTGTATATATTGCCGATATCTACTAAGTCTTGCCACATTATTTTAGTTTTAGTCGGGCAGCTTCGCACGAGTATAAAGAGCTCTTGATTGGGGTTTAGAGGTTCTTCGGGTTTTGGCAATTTATTTAAAGTAGATTCTGTAAGTAATGGCAAATGAAATGTTCTACCTTTAACTTTTTTTATCATCTGTCTACTAGGTATATTTTTATTTCCCACTGGAATCAAGCTAGTTACTACTTGAAAAGCTTTAGCTCTTTGTATCAACATTTTTTCATAGTTATTAAGATCACTTAATTGCTTAGATACGTCGCTGTAATATAAACTATTAAGTATAGAATTAGAAGGTAAATCATTAGCTCGGATTTTTTTTAAACATAAATGACAGATAAACGGGCTGGGCTCAATATGAAATGTTTCATTGAAAAGTTGTAACCTTTGCCACATGTCAGTGTGGATAGGATTTCTTAGTTTATTAATAGCGGACAGGTCACTTAAACAAAGAAGTCTGTGGCAAGATATGCAATGGTGTATCGGTAAATCATCGCATCTTTTTTTAAAGCTATTATAAGCGCCTTAATATTTTTCTATTATTAAGTCTTCGTTCATTTCGCGCTCGTGCATATTTACTTCACAATGAGCATTTTTGATATTAAAAGGTACTCCTAATTCATATAATTTATTTACATTAACAGAGTTCAAATCACAATCTATTAAATTTATATTTTTGCAATAACATTTTAACTGATAGAGTTCTCTGACAATAGTTCGTATTTTAGGGAAATGGGTTTTAATGTTATAAAGTATTTTAATTTTGTTTAAAAATTCTGGACACCGATTAGATATTAAATTGAATACATCTATGGCTGACTTTGACTTCAAATATTTAAAAACATCCAATAAATTTTGTAGAATTGATTCATCTAATAATCATTGTTTGGGATTACAAGACCAAGATACGTTATTATTTTCATTCTGTAAATTAAATACCTCAGCTTGACCCTCGTCGTTTATTGGTACAGTTTCATCCGAACAGAACATTTTGTACGAACTTTCATAACAGTATGGTTCTTGAGAGCTCACATGTTTAGATTCTCCGGCAAGAATAATACATTTTTCTAGCATATCTTTGTCAGATGAAATACTTTTCATTTTTTCCATACTCATTGTAATTTTACTGTTAACGCGGTCGAAAACTTTACAGTAATTATTTAGTATATGTTTACGACGCTCAAGAACCCATTTTACAATTCTTTCAGCTTCTAACCTTTTCTGCTTTCCAATTTTATCTATTAGTTTGTTAATTATATCATTTTCATTAGTATACGATAATTGTTTCTTTGTGTAGTACAACTTTGACGATATTTGATCTATAACTGGATTTTTTTCAGTATAACGTTTTACGGCTGCCTGATGCACCTCGGGGTGTTTATCCGTATAACGTTTTACGGCTGCCAGATTCACCTCGGGGTGTTTGGCTGCATAACGTTTTTGAGCATTTTGAACTACTTCAGGATGCGCTTGTTTATAACGTAGATTAGCATCACGCCGTTGTTCCTCACGGGATTTCTCAGACGTTTTAGGTCGACCTCGTTTACGCTTTAGTGGACGGCCCCTTTGACACGAAATTTTGTTTTGTTTCAAGGACTCGTTCTCTTGAAGTGTATCGGGAGAAATAGACGCATCGTTGATGTCATGTTCCACTGGAATACAAACATCATAATGGCCCGAAGAGAGGTTTCCTGTAAAGAGCAAGTGCTTTGTAGGATATCTCTCTTCACCGAACAAACCAAGCAGAACACCATCCTGATGATACACTTCCATCTTAATATTATACAAATCTACTGCAGCCTTTAATTCAGAAGTAGCTCCATAAGTTGTCGAACTAAGCATGCTTGCTCGGTACTCTTCTACAGAGCGGTAAGGATCCCCGTTTTGAGCACTAGTGTAGACACTTAAATTTTCCCAGTTACGACATACATAATCTACTATAGTCTCACGCAACCTATTGGTTTGTTGTATATTACTATAATCAAATAAATAATATGCAATCGAATGGAATAGGCAGCTTCCATCGGGAGGCATTGGAATAATTCGATGCAAGGTAAATGTGTCACCCACCAGTAATTCTATTGAACGACTCATTGTACAATACACAAAAATATAATATGTAATAATAATATACGTCAGGAATCGACAACCAGCAACAAGACGGCGCTCATACAAATGATCGCGGTTACCGCCCGCTCAGCGCTCGCACGTTTCCGTCAAGGTTTTATCGCACCGCTCCCCTCCCCGCTACACCGTGGCAAATATTGTGTTCATTTTGACGATTCATTATTTTGACCGATGATGAGAATATTATCTATGTTTTGGAATATAAATAATATTTATATATATTATTATATGATTATCTAACAATTTTATTTGGTTTTTTTCTTTTTGTTTATTCTTAGTACTGATAATTTTTCCCCCGAAACGACTTCGTTTCGATCGTCGATAAAAATAATTTACCATGACGTATTCTATAAATACAGTTTATTACTATATACTATAATTCAGTTACTAACATTAATAATAGGTATTTATTATAAAATATTTTCTGTTTTATACAGAGTATTCTATAAAATACAATTTTTGCTATATACTATAATTCAGTTACTAACATTAATAATAGGTATTTATTATAAAATATTTTCTGTTGTATACAGAGTATAATACTATAATATATGTAAAGTTAATATAAAATTATTTTATCTTCTTTTGAGTATATTATTTTTAATTATCATAATTTTATTTACTATAATTTCTACTGATGGGTGGATAATTCATAATTGTAAGATTAATTATTTAATTATGGCGCGCGGGTCGCCAATATCGACACGACGACACATATCGACTGGACGTATTTTTGGAGCCGCGATTTAAACATTTTCAAGTTTCTGATTTTTTCCTTTATATTAACCTAACTACCTATTTGTATGCCAAATTTGAACTTTCTAGGTCATCTGGAAGTGGGTTAGAATTTTGATCTATAGGTGAGTCAGTGATAAAAATGACGATTTTGGGACGTTAATATCTAAATAACGGTTTGAGATATGTTTATGAAATTTGGAAAACATATGTATCTAGTAAGTCTCAATATATGAGCCAAATTTGACATGTTTATGTGGAATAGTTTTTGAGTTATGAAGGGGTCAAAAGTGGCTCCAAATGGTTCGTGTAATATTACACACGGTGCTGCTCGCCAGTTCTGTTAGCTAGAACTTGGCTTGACACGCTACCGCGTGTCTAGATTTGGCCAATGGATTAATAAATAACCTGTTAGCAGCCGAAATCATTAAATTGAATGAAGAAAAAAACGAATTCGACCCTGTAAAATTATTAAAAACGAATAAAGAGCGCGAAGAACGTAAAATAGCTATGCGAGCTACAACACCAACAAAGTACCAAAAAGGCGATTTAGTATTAGTAAGGTGGGACGCGCCATCGACTGGTCAAAGTCGCAAATTAGAGCCAAAATATAAGGGTCCTTATCAGGTTAAACGAGAGTTGAGGTTTGATAGATATGTGGTGAGCGATGTTGACGGAGAGCAGTTAGAAAGAAAACCGTTTAGCACCGTCGTAGGTTTTGATCGTTTGAAGTTAATTAAGAGAAATAGTTAAAAAAAAAAAAAAATGTATTTATGATTTATTCTGTATTATATATATACTTGTATTTTGTATTTAAATGTAAAAATATGTTTCATTATCAATATTATGCTATATGTAATTTTTTTTTATTATCATTAATCAAAAGAAAGAAAATGTTGTCGGGACGACAAGTAGGTCAGGAAGGCCGAATATGGTAATATTTATTTATGTTCCGTTGTTATTTGTATTAATACGTACCGACTTAGTCTTCTGAATGTCAGTCGCTTATCGCGGACCAATCAGACGACGGGGAAGTATGTACGTACAAATTATTTACTATTGTTATTTTGAGTAGGGTAAAGTAGGCAGTTATTGGCACCTTAAGGAAATTTCGCTCTTTACCTAACCTATATCTTGTGTTTAACCATGGTTAAAATTACTGAATTCTCTTTGACTTTATTTAAAATGTTTTTATCTTTCTAAGTTTACTGTCAAAATTGGTTTAGAAGTAATAGGTTTTTTATATTTATAGTTCTTTACAAAAATATCAAAACATTTAGTTATTGGCACCATTGTTGAGGTTATTGGCACTCTCATCATTAGTTATTGGCACCCACTAAAATTATATGACAAATTATGTTTTAATTCTTTAGAGACTATTAGAAACTTAGTTATTTACTATTTTTTTGTTAAGAAAAAATATCTACAGGTATATAGGTATTGATAAATTATTTATAAAAAATGCTTTATACCAAGTAATTCCTAAAATAAATAAATTATAAAAATTAATTTAAGCTAGGGGTGTCAAATACATGACATACAGTACCTAGGTATTCAATAGGTATACTAAATACTTTATTTTTCAAAATTATAAAAATAATATTCATTGATAGGTACATAAAAATATAAAGAAGATAAGTAATCTTAGGTAGTATTAAAGGCTTATACATGTAAGTATAAAATTTGAATTACTTAAATTAATAAATCCTTCCATTTTTATATTTGTTTATTAAACAAAATTATTTTTATAGAAACAAATTTACTTTTTTAGTGTACCTACATAATATTTATATTTGTTCAAATTATTTGACATGAAATATCCCACACTTTACTTATAATATAGGTATAATAATTACCTACTAATTAAAATATACTTTATAATTAGTTACCAGGCAAATTATTAGTAAACGGACTAGATCTTCCTTGGTCATCCAAAAACAATTTAATACTCTGTTGTAGATCTTCACGTCGCCTAGGAAATCCTTTTTTAGAACAATCTAGAAGCCATTTAACAAGTGATTTCTCTTCTTCAATACTCAAAACACTTGAAGGTCCACATGAAAATGTTTCTTTATCCCTATGTTTTATTCTAAATTGTAGAGTTGACCTAGCAACTCCAAATTGTTTGGCAGCAGCTTTTTTAGAAATTCCATTGTCTACTGCCTTTATGGCTTCTATCAGATTTAAATCAGAAAATGAATTTGATTTTTTTGGCATCTCTCTAAAGCAGTTTACATTGTAAATTAATAACTGCATTATTTGATTAAAATAGTAATAAATTAAGTATCTACCTATAGTCTAATTAAAATCTCAATTTGGTTATATAGACAATTCTGATAAATCTTAATGCCAATAATGTAATTATGTATTTTTAATGTTGATTCAGTTATTGGCAGGCCATGACAATAACTGAAAATCATGAAAAAAGCATACTAGTTATTGTCAACTTCTTTAAAACAAATTTAAAAATTAAAATTGATTAAATAAATTTGTTGATTGCATTCTAAATATTCTTAAAATTCATTAAATAATATCACTAACATTTAACGCTATTATACAATGGAATAAAAGCTTAAATTCATACCAAAATATATTACGAAAATAATTAATTTCTTACTTGTTTCCACGGCGAGCTGAGGCGTAGTTTTGTCTTTGTGTTTTCAATATTAATCAGCAATCATAGAATGTTGATAATTTTTGGAGCGAAAATTAATCAGTTTAACCAATTGATAAAAAAAAAATTAATAATTTAAAAGATGAAAACACTTATTTATCAGCAAAACAAATTCACTATGCCAATAACTACACCAGTGCCAATAACTACCTACTTTACCCTATGTGAGCCGCAGTCGTCGCCGCACCGTTGTAGTCCGCGAACATTCGCCTTTAAATGTTTTTGTTTTTGTTTTACCGATTTGTTTTTTTTATATTTATGCTTATATTTTGTAACCGCCAATAAAAGTAATTTGTAATTGTAATATAATTATTTACTGTTTTGTACTTGTTTACCCGTTGGAATAAACGTTTCCTACACCTATATAAAATAAAAATTTCGGTTCGGTTCTGGTACTTTTATATATTAAAATAAAGGTTCCGGTTCCGGTTCCGGTTCTAAATATTTTAAAGGTTCCGGTTCCAGAACCGGTTCATTTAGGTTCGGTTCCCGTCCCTGATCGAAATAATGATAATAACGAAAAATGACAACAATTCGGCAATGTATTCGTCATAGACACTCGTGTCAACTGAACGAATGAACTGCCAGGTGCGCGTGTACGCGCGTTCATGTGAACCTAGCGGAATCAATCAACAGGTTGTCAATCGTTCCGCGGTGTCGGAAAAACAGACCGTTATCGATTTCGGAAATATCCGACGACCGGTAGGCTACGTTCAGACGACCATATTTTTCTCGTATACCGTATACGGGATTTTATCGAATAGAGCAGTGGCAGCGAGTGTTATATTTGTACGTTCACACGAAGCCCATGCGGGAAAATACCGTATTCGTGAAATAATTTTTTCCGTATACCGTACGAACTTGTCACTACGATTCGATAAATCTCGAATGTATTTTTATCGTATACATGATTAGTAGCGCTTATCTTTATATTGTGTCCTTCACATTATTTATTTCATTAATTGAAGAACGTCCTAATTTATGGGATAAGTCACTGGACATGTATAAAAATAAAGTTGCCACGCGAAATTCGTGGAGAGAAATTTTAATAAATATTTATCCAGGCTTCGAAACTTGGGAAGAAAAAAAAAGACAAAAATATGGTGAGTACTAAATTTGTTTTGCCTTATGTATATAGTTCAAATACGAAATTTTATTTAGCATATTTTTGCATATTTAAAGGGTCAAGGCACATAAATGCATGTTTTCGCGATATTTTTGTATTAGCGCATTTTCTTAATACCTATTTAAATTTTTTCAGTCAACCTGGTCTAAATTTTTTTGTTTATTATATATCTTTTATAATTTCAATGAAACTATTCTAATTTTAGTTGGGTAAATTGTATTAATTATACTATGATTGTTAATATACCAAGCGTATATGGCCAGCGATAAGAGATATAAAGATTTTTTCTGTAAATCATTTTTAATTATTTATTTCAAAAAGGTTTTTAACAAAGACATTTTTATAATTAAAAATAAAAGACATTTTTTGGCATATATTGGAAATTTTATTATTTATCATTATTTTTCAGTAAATAATAACTTTAGTAATAATATTATAGATTCAAATATTATATTAGGTATTATTAAATAAAAGTAGTAAATATGAATAATTATGACATAAAATTAAATATATTCATTTTGCCACGGCACACATCCCTCATGTGATACGAAATAATCAGCGAATATTGAACGAATATTATTGGCTTGAATTCCTCCCCGTGGATTCCGCTCGTTTCTCAAATTATCCATTGCCGGCGTTGTTTCATAGGAATCATCAAAATGAAAACCATCACGTTCACGGACGAAATTGTGAAGTACAATGCAAGCCTTTACAATTTCGACAGTTAAAGTAGTTGAAGTGTTAATTTCCCTTTGTAGAATTCTCCACTTAGCGGCCATGATTCCAAACGCGCATTCGACATATCTTCGGGCTCGGCTTAAGCGATAGTTGAAAATTGTTTACGTTCATCTAAGTAGGTTCCTCCGAAGGGGCGTAATAGATTACTGTGAAGAGCAAATGCTTCGTCTCCTACCAGTACAAATGGTACACTCTCTTCGGATTTCGTAAGTGACAGGGGGTCAGGTATTGGCAAAGAACCATCGTTTAGTTTCTTCCAAAAATCGGAGTTTTTCAAAATGTAAGAGTCAAAATTTTTTCCGTAAGAAACTATGTCTACATTTATAAATTTATAATCTAATACAAAGATCCACTGTGTTCCGGTTTCTTTGTTCGTATATGCTTTCCGTCGATAGCGCCTATACAATGCGGGAAATTCGCCTTTTGCTCAAATCATTTTGCAATTTCTTCCCATTTTGTTTTAGTAGGTAATGGTAGGAAATCGTCACGTAAAACATCCCAAATCGCCGAGCATACATAATTCCACTGATCGTCGATAAACCGACTTTAAATGTAAAATGTAGATCTTTCATTGAACAACCCGTCGCCAAGTACCTTAAATAGAAAAAATTATGGTTATACTAGTACATAATGCAATGCAAAGCTCATTTCTGGGATGCGTCTGTAGAAATTTAAATTTTAACGAAAACCTTGTTTATGAGTTTATTTACTATTTCAGCCAAGAAGACTATTAAAAAATGGACATATATTAGAGATACTTTCTTGAAGTCGGAAAAGAAAATAGAAGGCCAAAAGATGTCTGGAAGTGGAGCTAAAACTGCTAAACCTCATGTATATCATAAACAACTATCTTTTCTTAGGAAATTTGCAATATCTAATATGACAATCAGTAATATGGCGTCAGGAGATACTTTAAAGTGCAATGAAAATGATGGTGGTAATGAAGACACGAGTTTCAATCAATATGATGATTCCATGGTTCAAAATAATGAAGAACAAGTAGATAAATTAACAAAACTACCACTTCAACCAAATAATGTCCAACATAAAAGACAATTAACTTCGAAGTTATCTCCTATAGACGCTAAAATGATGAAATTTATGGATTTTTTTCCATCTCAAGCTGAACCAACTAACAGGCACATCTCATTTTTTCACGGTTTAGTTCCAACACTGGACAAATTCAATGACGACCAAGTACTAGATTTTCAACTAGGAGTTATCAAGCTCATGAAGGAGATAAAAAAGAATAGTACCACTCAACGACAGACAGTAGAGACTCAAGCTTCTTCATCATATTACTCAACTAATTACTACAACATAATGTTGTCGGTAAGGAGTTCGAAACGTCGGGTCTCTAGGTAGGGGCGAAATTTGTCGGTCGCCCAGATTGCTGCTAGGCACTCGCGTTCAACCGCGTTTGTGTCGCATTTAATTTTTTGCTTGCGTATGACACGAAGCGTAGTCATTGGACTATTTTTTAGACTGAAAGGAAGGACTCGGAATTGAAAAAGACCCCTACGCATCCGAAATCCGTGTATTTTCGTGAATTTTCATGCAGTGGGACTTGCCAGTAACCACTTCGCAAATCAAAAACACTGAAAATTTTTGCGCCCCGCATTTGCCTAATCATTTTATTTAAATCTGGCATAGGATACGCGTCGGATTCGGTTACGTCGTTGAGCCGCCTGTAGTCGACACAGAGTCGGAAAGAACCATCCTTCTTCTTTGCCAATACTACTGGCGCGGCCCACGGTGATGTGCAAGGTTCAACGAGCCCCTGGAGTTCCATATCGCGTACCATATCATCGATAGCAGTTTGTTTCTGTTGCGGATATGGGTATGGTTAAGGCGCGATAGGTGATGGGTCTTTAAGCAAAATCTCGTGTTCAATTAATTTGGTACGTCCTACTTTTTCACTGAAAACTACCGCGTATTTATTTAATACATTGACGAGTTTCTCGCGAGTTTCGGAATCGTCCCCAAATTCTAATTGTGTTAGGTTGGGACTAGTGGTAGGTGGTTGTGCTTTCCCTTTCCAACATGTCGACGTACGAATTTGCCTACCCATGTGAATTGTACACGCGGCGTAATCCCAAGAGACTTCATTGTTGACAAGAAAGTAGTGTCCGAGTAACGCGTCGCAATACAAGTTATCTAAGATAGTTGCTTCGAATGTGATGTCGAGTGCTCCTATCTTGGCTTCGAATGTGGAGGTACCACTGGTGGTCGCAGTGTGACCGTCCGCCATCCGGACGATGTTCGATAGTCCGTGAGGGGTCGATTTGCCGTATTTACGGGCTATCGTTGGATTTACGTAAGATCTTTGCGCTTGCGAATCTAATAGAGCAGTTACAAAGCCTGATGGAAATTCGAGTTCGACCACAGGGGTCGGAATTTTATCCGGGCGTTTTCGTTTACTATTATTAGTCGTATTGCAATCGGTAGAGCGGGACAACTGGTTCTGAACCGCGACGGAAACTGTCTGGTCTACGGTGTTTACCACCATAACCATATTGTCCCTATCGGTTGCCTCTGTGCTCACCGTTTGCTTAATGCGCGCAGACTGACCTACTGCGGTGTTGTGCGCAGTGTGTGTGCTAGCGCCCCCGTCACCTGTGTAGGTGTACACCCGTACCTCTGTTTCCTTCGTCCCTACACTTGTGGCTGCCCCATGAGCTGGTTGTTGAACATACGTGTCACCCGTGAGGTGAGTGTGTTCGGTGATGGGGCGGTGTAGGTTCTGGATCTGTGAACAGGTGACGATTTGTGCTGCGACGGAAAAAATTTTCGTAGTTGGCTGTTCGATGTGTCGAGTTGCCGAACTGCGTGCGTGTGTACCGCGTAATTTATTTCCGTGATTACTAAAGAAATTTAGTGAAGATGTCTGGGGGGTGGTGATGAGTCGAGGGGGGGTCTAGAACCCTTCGACTCCCCCTCCGTTTCCCGATGAGGTCGGCCTATGTGGACACTTGCTGTGCCAATGAAGTTCCCCACAGAATTTGCACGGTCCCGGTTTTGGACGTTCTGTCACATTATCAAATAATTTATTTTTGACCGGGGGGGGGGGGGTGGCCACTGTGGGGTGCTCGGCGCGACCTTCGGTTTTGGGAACCACTCTTTAGTGGCTGGAATTGTGCCAGTTGTTACTGGGTCCAAAACGCCTGCAATGCGTCGAAGCTCGCTGACGTTAATGGCCGATGTAAACGAATGTGCGTACGGAACGTGTCGCGCGTTAACCCGGCGATAATACCTACCAATTCCGGTTCGGATAGGCCAGTATTTACGCGGCGCGCTAACTGATTTTTAATCAGCACGAAATCCGTTAACGATTGTTCGGGCGTTTGACGTATTGACACAATGTCGGCGCGCAATTGGGATTGAATTTCGGAGTTGTTAAAATTTTCTAAAAATTCCACCCTAAATTCTTCCCATGATAGGTCAAGTATTTTGATAGATGTATACCATTTACCCGCCATTCCTTTTAACTGCGGCTCGACTGTCCTACACCAACCGGATGGGTGTATACGTGCCTGCACCAAGATCGACTCGGTATTGTTAATAAACCTGACGGGGTCTTCGGCCCTTGTTCCTGAAAACTCGAATAATGAGGACCTTGCTGTGCGCAAATCGTCCTACGGAATTAATACCGATCTTTCCTGATGCTGTGCATCGTATGGAGTGTAGTTACCCGAATGGTCTACACGTGTGTCGCATGCGAAAAACGGTCGGTCGTTCGCTGCGGGGATATGTCTGGTGCTCGGTTGTGCACCGCCCTCATTGTACGCGTAAGACCTACCCGACTGGTAGTTCTCGTGTGGACGAGTATCTACGCGTTCGGGTGGCGGGTGTACTGGGGAACGCGAGACCGTATGAGTGTGTGGCTGTTGTGCAGTTACACTATGCGCTTCTGCAAAGAAACGCGTCATGCTCGCTTCAAGTGCCGACAAACGTGCCTCGAACGACGATGTGTCATTCGATTCTGGCAACGTATGTTTTAGCATACTCAACTGGTCCGCTGCGGTCCTAAAAATATCGGCGCTTATTTTGTTAACAGGTTCCCCCTGCTGTACAGACGGCTGGAGCCCGCTGTGTACTGGTCTGCCACCCGGGAGCGACTGCCTTACACTAGGGCTGGCAGTATTACTATCGGATAGCTGCCTGCTTACCCAGGTAGCTTCTGCGTCTATTCGTGACGAGGTAGCGTACAGCTGTTCTCCAGTACCGTCCGTCAATATAGTGATTGACGGCTGCACTGGACAGAACCGTATGCTCGTGGGATCCTGTCCGTTCTCTCGAATGTTATCCTCTAGCCTAATAATAAAATCCGACTTAGAACCGGATATACTTAATCCGCGGGCCGTACACTCGCAACGTAGCTCCACTGCCGTCTACTGTTCCAACGTTTTTCCCGACATAATGTATTTTTAATTAATAAAAATTTCAAATGTGGCCGGCGGCGATACTGGTTTAGGCCTGCGGGCTGCGTTGTTGTCGTTGTAACTTTTCGGTAAGAAAAGGTGGGTGTAGCGGAGGGTGGCGGTTGTTATATAACTACTTCCCAATCCGTATCACGATTATGCACAGTTGCGTGGAATTCCCCTTACTTTCTAAAAGTAAAATTTTTTTTACGTAATGTTCACTGGAATCCCAGCTAACCGGCAAACACACTCCTGGCTAAAAGTCTTAATACTTATTTGATATAAACAATTTACCGAGGTATGTGTCAGCGTGAAAATAAAAACCCTTACCTTTCCGCTGTCTTGAGGTTGTTCAGATTCCTCTGCGGGAAGCCAATTTGACGCGGTACGCGAGGTAAAGGCCGGCGCACACGTCAAGAAAAATAATAAACTCAACAATTTTGCCGGAATTATCTATTATTTGTTTATTGTGGTGATGGTACCGGATGTGTACACCAAATGATATACATACACAAACTAAACAATTTAAATATTGTTGAAAAAAAAACAATCACAAAAAAAATAAACAATATTCGCACAAATAGCGACAACGGTTGTCAATCGTTCCGCAGTGTCGGAAAAACAGACCGTTATCGATTTCGGAAATATCCGACGACCGATACTCGTCAACCCGACCTGTCTTCCCGTCCCGCCCTGTGTCTTTCGACAAGGTGGGGAGAGTTGACTGCATCGCGCTGTCGTATCCCGTGGTGGTGGTTGACAAAGTGTAGCTTAGGTCGCGACGGTACCTGTACGGTGTACTGGTTGCCGTCGCGTACCGTATCATGGTTATGGTCGTATACTCTCTGTTGTAGTAAAATTAATGTATACAATTATATACATTTAAGTGTATGCAAAGTTAAAAGTAATTAGAAGTTAAAGTAATAATACAACAATATTAGGTAATATAATAAATAAACCCAATGCTTACATCCCCTAACATTTTCCACACCTCTACTGGTACTCCATCTGGTCCTACCGTTTTTTTTCTTTTTCATCGCCTTCACCGCATCTCTCACTTTTATATTAGGTACTCATATAAATATATAGTATAAATAATTATTATTGCAATTCTCATTTATAATTAAATTATTAATTCAAAACCTGAAACAAGTTAACTAGTTTGATATTTTAAAGTGTATTACTTAATTAATTTGGTTGTCTTCTAACTTACTTAATAACTATAAGAATTAGTAATACTTAACCCTTCTCCAGTTAATTTGAAAATAAAATAAAATAAAATACAAAATCATGTTCTAGATAGTAATTCACTTCAGCTAGAGTGTAATAAAAAATAATAGGGTAAATATAATTATGATTCATTTAAAATATTTAGTTATTATTTAAAAAAAAATTAAGTTCATTACATGTGACCCAGGTTGCGATTTAAAACAAATTAAATAACTTTTTTGAGGTTAGTTAATTATTTTCAATACTTTAAACTTTTAGATTTAAAAATATTAAAAATAATCTTTACTAACTATTAATTTATTACCTAACCATTACCTTTGATTAATTTTGTCGTTATAAAAACTAATAAGGAATAACACAACAAATAATAATCCAATTTCATTTATTTACATAAATAGTTATAAAAAATGAGTTAAAAATACAGAATTAGTTATACATTATTATATTCTATGATTTAAGCAATAGCTTAAAACAATTAAATCACAAATAATAAGAACATAATATGTATTATAATTAATAATATAAAAAATTAATATACATCAATAAATTTGTAACTTTATAAATGGGAAAGAATATTAAGTTTTCGATTTTTCCTTGGTGTTGTTAGTAGATCTCTATTGATTTTTTAATTGCATGGTAGATTCTAAGCTGGATATAAAGATTTTTAAGAAAATCAAAACTAAATGATTTGCATGGATGTGTAAAAGGTACATTGTCAATCAAATTCTTCATTTTTTTTCCTACATTACTTTCTATGGAAATTATAGGAAAATTTGTAATAAAAACATCATCTAGAGCAATGATACAATTAATAAAAATATCTGGTGGTACATTTAAGTTCCCATAATTTGAGGCAACTTCATTTTGATATGCTTTCAAGTGTATAAATATAAAAGCTTCATCTATGCTTTTCTGACTTTTAGCAAAATCTAAACATGTGTTAAAACTGTGTTTTTCAATACATTTTTTAATTAGATAACCACTAACATAAGTTAATGCATTTTTAGAAGTTAATTGTAATTCTCTATAATCCAAAGTTCCTACATTTAAATTATTAAACTGAAATGGGGTCTTCTCCAGAAATAATATATTTGAGTTAAATAATGGTGGAGAAATCTCTCCAATGTTTGTTAAAATTAAGCCCAAATCTTCAAGGCAATTTGATCCATCAGAATGTTACAAATAATTCAGAAAACATTTTTTTTTGAATGACCAATAAAACTGAATAGGAGTAGGATTAATGTTGTTGCCATTTTGATTCCGGAAATTGACAAATACATTTTCAAGACAGTTTTGTTACGTGCCACCGGCTAGATTTCAACTTGTGCAGTCGATGATGAATTTTAATTTAATAAAATGTGAGACTTTAACTTTAATACGTTTATTTAAATAATTCAAAGTATTATAACAATTCATAAAACAGAGTGACGTGAAGTTGCTTGCAGTTCCGTGACTAGAACTCATCTGATTTGTGGTTGATTCGGACCCTCTTTTATATGGCTCGATTGACGTCATTGGAAAGCTGCACCCGGTTGTTTGGTGATTTCCAGGAATAGGGGTATGACCTTACACGATGCTTCGTAGAACTGCCGCACCTGATTATCTGGTTAATTCCTTTTTTATGGTGCTGTTGCCCTCGCTGTTTAAATGCTGACTCGACCTTATCATCTTTAATTAGTACATTTTTAATACCTAGTATTCCTGATTAATTTAATTACCCTTTGTCATTTATACATTTGTATTACACAGTTTTAGATATGACCAGCATATAGATTATTCTTAATATAAGGTATATATCATTATTCCCCGTATTCTAAATATACACATAGTTGTAATATATTACATGATGTATGGAGGCCCATAACTGTAAAAGTGTCTTAATTGTAAATTGCCATCCATTTATAATTTTAGTTTCTATAATACGCATGTTTTTAAAAACATTCAGCATCATGATCAAATGATTTTTTTGTTTTATACTGTTTTTGAATGGATGATTAAACTCTTTATCTCCTTCACTTGTTGGTTTTGAATAAAGTATATCAAATAATTTATCCATGTTTTCAATAAAATGTGCAGTACTCTGCAGCAATAGGCAAAATATTACATTTTATACAACTACGCATACCTGCTGCTGGTGATGTTGAACTAAACACTTGTGAGGCATATCGAACTTTCATCTTACGAAAAGACCCTAAATTTATATGAGCCTCAGTTAATTTAGGAGCACAGCGATTGAGAACTTGATCAGCTTTATAAAAATCATCAAGGAATTTCTTGTCTGTTGTGCTATCCAAAATTTCAAACTTTTACTTAAAAAAATTATTCCTTGTGGACTTTAACAAATGTGGAGCATCAAATTGACACGGTCGTGTCTCACGGATACCGCGATCTCACCCGTTACACCCTCTTGCTACTGTAACATCGTACGTTCGATTATCAATCGGGACGCCCGAGCGATTAAAATAACCAGTTTTGGAGAGGGCGATGTGTCACGAAGCGTTCGCAGACGGTGAGCCGACAGCCGCGAACGGCTGACGAACTGGTCTGCTTTTAGCCGTCTTCGTGGCCTTTTGCTTTGACGTACTTGTATATTATTTCTCGCGCCTTACCTTTGTTATTATTAATATTATTTTTGTGCGTCTTATGACAATTTTTTATTATTACATTTTCTTTTATTTCTTTATTACTATTATAATAATAAATTTGATAATTATAATTTTTGATAATTACTTTTATTATTTTTTATTATGATTATTATTATTATTATTTTAAATTGTGCTACGTGACAAAATACAAAATACATTTTTTCGCCATTTACAAAGAAGTATGGGCGCCCAATAGAAACATGCATTTTGTTGGCAAAACTATGAAAATTTGATCCTTGATCGGTGGTAAACACTTAAATATTGAGTGAAATGCTTCGAAGTCGATAAATAACAGCAAATATTGTATTTTGCAGGGCCATTCCTGTACAACTATTATTTATAAAAAAATATGCAACTGGTTGCTTCCATTTGTAGTTTAAACTCCGTATCATGAAGCACAAAACATGTTTTACATATTCATATGTTTTTGTGTCGTAAGAATTATTAAAACCAATAATATAATCCTTGGACAAGTTATAAAATAAATTGGTTTTGATTGCCATTTCATCCACACACAGATCCTTAGCATCGTCTTTCAAGTTTTTCATTTTAATTTCTAAACAGTTAAATAAAACATCATTCAACCCTGGTACTATTTCTACTTTTTCTGTGACTCTGCGTAGTGTTCTGGGACTTGGCAATTGTAAAATATTTTTTAAAAACCTATTGGCCATTGGTCCAAAAAAATATATTGTAAGTGCCAATTATTTCAGTTGGCTAGAGTAACGAAAACCTTTCTTTGTGACATTCCAACATAATTTTTTATAACCAATGAAAGGTTGGGAGGCAAATGTGAATCACAAACTTTATAAAAATGATATACAGAAGTAATGGTTCCATCAGTTGTTTTGACTGTATTTTAAATTTTTCTTCTAATTGATCAATTTTTTTTTTTTCAAGTTCACTTACTTTGGCTTTTAAACTACCTACGTTTTCTGGGAGTGTTGAATGACAGTGCCTTAGTAGTTTGTGTAGAAGTAGAACTAGTAATTAAACTCAATTCAGTTGAACTTGTATCTGAGAATATGCTAGTTGTATTCGCTGTAACTGATTGGTTGGATTTTAATGGTTTACTGGAATTGGTTGGCCTTTCTAAAAGTTCTTCACAAATAGCTTCATCTTAATGCATTTAAGGTACTGGGCCATTAGAGTTAGCCTCAGTTGATTCTAAACAAATATTAGGTATCATAAAATTATTAATATAACTAAAAGTATATCTAGGTAATATACTTAAAATTTAATTAAAAGAAAAAACTATAGAATCCAAGAATACAAACAGCAAATGTGAAGTTCTGTAATTCGATTTCCATCAAAATATGCCACTTTCCCAAATACTAAGTGGAGATGTTTATTATAAAAGACAGCTTTGGGTATACAATTTTTGTATACACTCAGGGAAAACGGGTAAATCATATTTTTATATGTATGATGAAGCTACAGGTCACAAGGGGCAAAATGAAGTTATAAACTTTATAAATCATTTTTTTTGCAATATATTAGATAAAAGTGTTGAGACGGTGTATTTGTTTTCAGATAACTGCAGTGCACAAAATAAAAACTTTGGTCTAACACATTACTTTTATACATTAGTATTAACAAAAATGTTTGGTATAAAAACTATTGTACATCGATATCCTCAACCTGGGCATAGTTTTTTACCGTGTGATAGAGCTTTTGCGTTAATCGAAAAAAATAAAATAAAATTGGAATATGTTTTTTTACCAGCCACTTACCAAAATCTTGTCAAAGATACCTGCAAGAGCTTTAATGTAATTGATGTAAAACAAGACACACTGCTGATGAACTATACAAATCATGCTAAACCTTTTTTTAAAAAAACAGTTAAAAATTTTTCAATTTTATCATACAGATTTATGGAGTATACTAAAAATGGTTTATATGCAAGTATATCAGTTCATTCCACTGCCAAAGAACTTTTTATATTACATAAATCAAACTCACAGTTAAGTTAAGTAACTTGTTTTATATGTCAACAAAAAAAAAAAATTCTACTGTTTTCTGTTATTTATATTTTATATAGTTTTTTATGATAAATATTATAAGTAATTTGTTTTGCTTACTAATGAAAGTTTATTAAAGTAACATTTCTTTTTTTATGATAAATAATTTAAGTAATTCGTTTTGTATATCAACAAGAAAAACATATTTCTACTATTTTCTGTTATTTATATTTTAAACTGTTTTTTTTATGAATAATATTATAAGTAACTTGTTTTGTGTATCAAAAAAAAAAAGATATTTCTACTGGTTTCTGTTACTTATATTTTATATTGTTTTTTTTTTTTTCATGATCAATATTATAATATTTTGTTTGATGTATTAAAAAAATGAAGGTAACATTTTATTTTAACAAAGACAAGTATTTTATTGTTTTTGGTATAATATAATATAATATATTGTTTATTTATTTATAACTTAATAATTGTATTTACATAGAAGTGTAACATGCACCATTATATGTAATATAATTGTAATGTAATTACTAACAAATAATAATACGCATATTTCCAAGCTATCAATATCTAAAAAACATGCATAAAATATTATCATATTGTATTATTAGCGATACAAACATTTTTGGTGCAACAACCAGACATCTCCAATTTGTTTTTGGTTTTGTGAGTTTAAAAATTTTTTTATGAAAATTTTGTTGTTGGTATCAATTAAAAGGCCAAAATTGGATTTTAAATATATTTTTACTTAATTTATTTAGTTTTTAGAAATCTTATAAAACAGTTTTTAGTCTCTACTGAACATTTTCATAATATGGAGGTGTCTGGTTGTTGCACCCACGTCTTCAATTGCCCTTAGTGGAAGCTTTGGCATTAACAGTACACAAAAGTCAAGGAGCCACGTATCAATCCGTAGCGTATCATATACCCAAGAAATATTTGAAGTGTAATATGTTACTCAAGGAGGCATTTGGAAGTGATAGCGGATCTGAAGAAAGGACCGAACAATGGAACGACACCAGTAGGAGTGGGAACATCAGCGATCATGACACGGATATCATCGAATTGGCTTACAGCGATATTGAGGAAGAACCAATCCCTATTCACGTCAGAAGGATCGGGGTCGAACCAGTCATATGTGATTAGAGAAAACATGCCAAAGAGTTAGCTCAGTTTCAAAGGCAAGTGGCTGCCCGCATTAACAAACGACAATATAATGAAGAAATTGATCAATATGGGATGGAGATATTCCAACAAGCTGAGAATATACTTAGAACAACGAATTTGATAGAAGCTACGATTGCATCGTTGCCAGTGGAATCAACCATGACCCAAAACCCACCAACGCCACCCCAAGACCATGATCAGACGGAAGCTATCCCGAAACGGACCAGGGCCGAGCGACGAGCAGCGGCCAAACGTGCTTGGTATAAACGTAAGAGGGAAACGTAGATGATGTAACGATCCAATAGCTATAAATAACCGTAAATAAACTGTAAATAATGTAAATAGTTTTTTTTTCTTCCACTTTTTCCTCTTCAAGGAAAAAGTACACAAAAAAAAAAGTGGGACTATGTAACGAGTACGAAATATCACACGGAAAAAAAACCTCACGACGTGACCTCCGACGCACCATAATATTGCGGAACACTATGCACATAGTGTCCCGCAAACGAATATAGAGCGCGCTGTCTCGGGACTACAATTGACGCCCCTATACCATATGCCATACACTATAGCGCTATACAAATATCTCTGCACATGACCAAGAGAGATATCATACATATAACGGGCCGCGACCGGCCACGAAAAGTGAGTAAGCCATTCGCTTTTGCGAGTCAGTTCTACGATAACTGGTTAGTGTTAAAAGATTCTCGGCCACCTACGGGCAGGTTAGAATCGGAAGACATTCGGCCTATACCGGACGAGCTGATTTCAAGTGCCAGTGGTCACCGTACATTACGGGTCATTACGGTGAAATTCTTCACTGCCGCCGTCGCATTATACCGCGTTACCACCACCGCGTACCGCTCCTCCACGTTCTCGGCTACCCTCCGTGGGTAAGCTAGCACGTGTCGACCATCAACACTCACCGCTCCACGTCTTCGGTCACCTATCCGCAGACGACCCAGAGTACTGTTCCGCGTGTACCCTGAGTCGATTAAAAAAAATCATAATTGTGAATGGGAAATATTATTACTGTCTATTTTGCGAGCCATATTGTAAGCGTCTTACTATCGTGAAAGTAGACGTATAAATCTTATGCATCTTATTATTTGTTGTATACTATGTATTGTAAATAAAAATAAACCTGATTATTATGCAAATTAAAATATTGTTATAAATATATTTGGTAACGATTAAGGCTTATAAACCTATTCGTCACATGTTAAAGAATCCATTTGTCATAAAGTAATTACTTCTAATACAACAATGCTCCAAGATAAAAAGAAAAACACTCACCTAGAAGCAATTGAAGTAATCGTTGAAGATATTACCTACATTGGGATTTATTCATCGCCAAACTTTCCTGTACAAAACCTTTGTGATTTCATTGAAACAGTAGCTTTGACCAAAATCAATGTTGTTGTCATTGGGGATTTCAATATAAACTTCAACAAACCGCCTAAACAACTAGTTGAAATATTAAAACAGTTAAATTACAAAGTATTAGTGGACGATATTACTACAGATTATGGTACATCCATTGACAATGTCATTACAAACGTTGACATTGCTGCTTTGGTCTACGAGTCCCTCATAAGCGATCACAGACCTATTCTGCTTATGGACATGGATATTTGCAAGGAAATAGAAAAATATTCCGAAACTGTTGATGACCCAATTGTACAAGAAGACGTCGTAAACAATTTGGTTAAACCAAATATCACAATTGATGGAAGTCCTGTGGAAAACGATATCGGATTCATTGCCGATAGTGACACTTATTTGGTCCCAAAAACCAAAACAAAATCAACCATAATACTGAATGTGGAGGTGCAAGATGATATTCAATTTATACAGATTGATAGTGATACTATTATGGTTCCAGTAAATCTCAGCTTAAGGTCACTTTTTGCATTATAAGAAACACAAAGTGATGTTGCATCTGAGTCGGCAAATGAAAAACAAAATTCAAAATCTAAAAAAGTATCAAGTATTAAGGATGTAGTTGGTATTACATCAAGTGGTATTTGTGGCTTTACTAATATTGATGGTGTATCATGTTATGCTAATTCTGTCATACAGGTTCTTTTCAATTGTCAATCTCTTGTCGATGAAATTCGCAATAATCAACTCGGACCAACATTTCAACAAAGCCTACGCGAATATACAAGTCACAGTGTTTCATGTGATACTCGAACAATCAGACAATATTTGGACAACGAGACTACATATTATACTCTGCCAGAGCAACAAGATTGTGTACAATTTTTAGAAGCACTTATGAACCGTAGTAGACTTACATTTGATTCCTTATTTGGATTTCATGAATTGTATAGTACTCGTTGCAATACTTGTAATCATACAACGACTTACAATACACCTACAAGTTTGATTCTACATTTGGATATTCCACAACAGAGATCACAAACTTTGCAAACATCATAATTTTCAGCCGATCAAGGTGTATGGCACAGAATAAGTGACTACAGACGCAATAATTGTAATAACATCTGTGGTTATGAAAATAAGCCGGACGGGTCTCAGAATACGGTAAATTTATCAAATTTTCATTAGAATATTAGTTATTTGACGTACCTAAAAGCTCTGGTTCAATATCTTCATTAAGTGTTTGGTAAAAAACTGGTAAAATTAAATCTTGGTCATCATTTTTCCAATTTAATTCGTCATCCGAATCACCTATGTTACAATTTTCGTCTTCACTTTCGATAGGAATATTTAAAGCATTGATAATTGTGTCAATGTCGTCGGCAATGTTGTCCATTTCGAAGAAAAATATCGACTGATTAAATAATGTAGAAAATGTTTTGATCGACAGAAATCATTTCCATCCCAAAATTCTATTTCTTAAATTTTAAATCGTAATTTTTATAGTAAATTTCAATCGCGTAATTATCTGCATGATGTTCCATAAATGGAACATTTATATAAATGGCGGTAATACTACATTATCGATATAAGAATACAAAACGATTATTCCATTATGTAAACCATATGATCAATAACAAATCTATATTTTTACATATTGATAGTAATGATGGTGAATTGTATACGATTTTTAAAAGATTATAGTTTTATGTTTATTTGTACTATATGAAAATGCGATGTTCTAAGTACTATTTCTTATCGATTTAATGCAAAATAGTTATATATGATATATTAAAATAATCGTCTTTAAGTCTTGAATTAAATAAAAATAATTTCATAACCATATTATATAATTATTGATTATTAACATCGTATTAAAATTGTAACATAGGTGATTCGGATGACGAATTAAATTGGAAAAATGATGACCAAGATTTAATTTTACCAGTTTTTTACCAAACACTTAATGAAGATATTGAACCAGAGCTTTTAGGTACGTCAAATAACTGTAATATTCTAATGAAAATTTGATAAATTTACCGTATTCTGAACCATCAACGTCAAAATCTGAAAATGTTCCAAATAATGAATCTGATCTTGATCAATTACTTAAACAATTTGATAGAGATTATTTATAATCTCCAATATAAATTGAAAATATCGTAAACATTAAACAATTTGGTTAGGTTATTTACAATAATATCCAATAGAAATTGAAAATATCGTAAAGATTCCTAATTCTGTTGATAAACCAATTAATTCAAATAAACGTTCAAATAAAAATAAAAAAACTGCACGTGATGATCCTGTAAAAAAGTATAAAGACGTAAAATGGAAGTGTGGAAATTTAATATTTGATGATAATTTTTTTAAGTTTCATGGTAAAAAGAATTTTTCAAGTCATTTATTAAATTGAGACACTCCTTTACAATACTTTTCATACTTTTTTGATGGTGAACTTATACAACATATTGTTGAGCATACCATACTTTATAGTGTTCAAAAAAATCCAAATAAGCCATTAAAAATATCAGTTACAGATAAAAAAAAATTTATAGGTATTTTAAATTTGATGTCAATAATTAATTTGCCCAATTCCAGAAGTTTTTGGAATCCAATAATTGGAAATCGAATTATTCAAGACACTATGAGTTTAAATAAATTTGAACTGATTAAACAATTTCTTCATTTTAATGATAATACTAAAATGTTACCGAGTGACCACGAAAACCATGACCGTCTTTATAAATTACGACCATTTTTAGATTACCTAAAAAGGAAATTTCAGACTATTCCGTTAGAAGAAAATTTGTCTATTGACGAGCAACTTTGTCCTACGAAAGGAAGAAGCTTTTTAAAACAGTATTTGCCTCTAAAATCACACAAGTGGGGTTACAAAATTTTCGTTCTAAGTGGAATATCTGGTTTTATGTATAATTTTGAAGTATATACAGGATTGGAAAATAATTCAGAAAAACGCTTAAGTACAGAGCCTAATTTAGGAGTATGTGCAAATGTTGTACTACGATTATCAAGAATCGTTCCTAAATTTCAAAACTTCAAAATATATTTTGATAATTATTATACCACATTGGCACTAGTTGTTTATCTCGCAAAACAAGGTATTTGTTCACTTGGCACATTAAGAAGAAACAGAGTGGCTGGTATAAAATTATCAGACGAAAAACAGTTAAAAAAAAAAATAGAGGTTTTTTTCAGAATGTCTTACACAGATCGACGGAGTACCGGTAACAGCAACGGAATGGAAAGATAATAAAGTTGTCACTTTACTCTCAAATTTTTCTGGAGCAGAACCAGCAAGTGAAGTAACACGTTTTAATAAAAAAAAAATGAACATATTCTGTTCCATGTCCAAACGTAGTTAAAATTTATAATCAGCATATGGGTGGAGTTGACCTTTTAGACTCTATTATAGTTCGGTATCGGATCGCTATGCGAAGTAAAAATTGGTACTTTAAGCTGTTTTTTCACTTTATGGACGTCACAATGGTCAATGCTTGGTTATTATATCGAAAAAGAAAAAAATAAAATACTATGTCGTTAGCAGATTTTCGACGTGAGATCGCTGTTTCACTTTGTATGCAAGAGAGCAATTTGTACGCCAACTACAAGAGGAAGAAAACGAAAAATTAGTGAATCGCCAAGTGAACCAAAAAAAAAAAAGAGGTATGTACTGAAAACTTGTAAGTTAATTTTTGATAATAATTAATATTTTGTGATCATAGGTATTCAACTATATATGCCACCAACAGATGTTCGGAAAGATCAAATCGGCCACTTTGCCATTGTTACAAATTTAAGGGAAAGATGCAAACTTTGTGGTTTGAAAAGTTCAATGTACTAAGTGTCGAGTATTTTTATGTTTGAACAAAAAAAATAATTGTTTATATAATTTTCAAAATTAATTTGTGTGTTCATTAACAAATTGTGTAATTTCATATAAAATAATAAAATTGAATTATTCAACATTTAAAATTCTAAATATTATATTGTAAAAGTATGTATTATCTAATATATAAAATATAAGAAATATTCAAAAATGTATGTATTTTGTTTACTTGCATGATGTTCCATTTTTGGAACAATTGAACTTTTAGCTTTTTTAAGTAAAATAAAATTCAAAAAAATTTTTTAATATTTTTTAGAACATATTTGTACACCTAGCAACCACATATAATTTTATTGTTGAAAATAAAAATGTCATGCAGTATAGGGTTAAGTAAAACTTTTTAGAAATCAAAAGTTACTTTGGGAAGAGAAAAATTTAACCAAAAGTCTTGCTTATTGCTTGGAAAACAATAAATATATGATTTTGTGCATTTATTTGGTAATAAGCAAAACACTAATAGAACGTTATGACCATAAAAAAATCCATAAATTGAAAAAAATTGTAATAAAAATCGTTCACGATAATCGAAAGTCCCGTCCATATAAATGCTTTAACAATTCAATTATTGATAACAATCTAAGATTTATTTCACAAGAATATATTATTATATTTTCTTTTTCATCATTTATCAATAAGAAGTTTTCATATTGTTTAATTTTCACGTCAATTAAATTTAGTACATCATGGGCTTTAGCTGTATAAGTAGGAATTTTAGGCATCATTTTACGATGTTTTTCATTTATATTTTTCCTAAATCTATTTATTTCAGAAACCATATTATACCATAAGGATTTTTTGGACGTATAGAGATTTAGCAGCATAACTTAAGGCACTAGCTAGTGTTTTATTTCTATTTTGATAACCACAACCATCTGAAATCAATACAATTTGTTCATATTCTTGATTATTAACTTTATATGATTCTATATAGTCAATTATACATGATGTGAATTCATTTGCAGAAATTGATCCATTGGTGAAGCCACACATATAACATAACATTATTTGGATTATTTAGCTCATAAATAGTAAAGTTATGAATCTGTAATTTCTGTTTGTAATACATAGATGATGCATTTGTCTTTGGACACAACAATACACTTTCCAGATCCATTGTTAAAACTAATGCCCAGACAGCAATTCGATAACATCAATATTATAATAACTTAAATAATTCGTTAAAAAACAAATATTACTATTTTTATGTTATTACAACGTTAGCCATAATTGAAAATTGTAATATTAAATTCGAAATATTTTTTAAATATGCTTATTACATTTTTTTTATAATATTAGGTTAAAAATCTAACAATAATATTACACTAACATTACGTTATTAAAATAATATAACATTATTTTTCCAATATTTATTTAATGTTTTAAATTGATTAAATTGACAATATTTCTATTATAATTACTATAAAATATTTAAGAAATATTATACAAATAATCGAAAATAATATTAAATTCTTAATAATATAATAATGTCCTATATGCGTATTTCATAATTCAGTAATAATGGTATTAGAAAATAGATTATTTATAATACGAATACGATAGTAAAACCATTGATTATAAATACTATATTATATATATATATATATATATAATATTTATATATTTATAATCAATGGTACTACATACGTGCTGACTGAATTTTGTTAGCGTTAATACGAAAAATATATATTACAAAAAATATATTTTTTTGAAGACTAGCAGCGACTTGCAGCTAGATTTAGACATACGTGTCGAGGAAAATAGATAATGCTGACGGATAGTCGTGTCTTGGAAATCGTATATACAACAGCAAACATTACAAAATACGAATTTATTATATTAATATATTGTTATTTCACGAAGAAATTGTTTGAAATTGTTTTTGTGTATTGAAAAATAAATTTAAATAAATTTTGACTATAGACACCCCTATGCGCTATGGGCAACAGACCAAGTCACCTATAGATTTGCTGGCCCTGGTTATTATGTACGCGAAAATGGTGCTTCGTAAGTTATACAAATAATAAGACGCGTTATTCGACGCCGCTATAATAAAATAGACGGTCCAAATCTCGCGCAATACGCTATGCAGTAGGCTAAATGTCTTGTACGTTGACTCTGTCGTGATTTAAAAACGCGAACATTATCAAAAACGTGTACTATGCTGTCTGTAATTGTGAAACCAAGTTAATCTGTTTGACTGTTTTTAAATTCTCAAAATACTTATAATAGCGTAGAACTGGAATAAAGCGATTACAATACCGAGATGATGATAATAATATTCTTATATACGAATATTTATAATTCATTTATTATATTAACTGCATGGGGAAAACTTGCTTTGGTGCAACGGTCGCAGCCTGCCGCGATATTAATATCTATTACGGGTCTTATTCATTTACCACTAAGATTACATCCGTCATCCATTCGCGACATATTGTTACTGTGCGTGCGTTTGGAAAACAGGAAGAAGTACCATTTGGCTCGATCGCGGCTCACTTTTAGCGTCGCTTATGTACGTACTACAGTAGGGTCTAGATAATTCGAACGAGATTGGGGAAAGGGGTCGTTCGGATTACCGATTTGTTCGGATTACCTATGACTTAATAAAAACAACAATTTTATTGTAATTTAAGTTATGAAATTTATTTTTATCTGTATTAATCATTGAATAATGTATAATTATAAATGTGTATATGCAAATTATATATGTATGTGTATATGAACCTTATTTAAAATATTGATTTATTTTTTTTTGTACACTGGCTCCTATTTGGTGATTAAATGCCTTGTCTCGCAAACGTCTCAGCAACATTACTTCTTCGCAGCTTTCAACGTTTTGTTCAGCCCACTCGATGGCCGTAGTCAACGCTTTTGTGGCTTCTGAAGCAGATACTTTTGAAGGAGGCGAAAATTCTTCATCTTCTTCCTTCTCAATATCTTCTTTGGTCACTGCCTGAATGATTTCATCATCAGTTAAAATGTCTTGGTGCTGTATCTCTTCATCGCAGCCCCCTGATGCCCACTGTTGAATTTCATCCTCAGAGATGACTGTGTTTGGAGTCAACTTGACTAAAAGTGGGGTGAAGATAATGCTGCCTTCCTGAACTTCAGTAGTTTCGTTTACAGCAACCAGGTGTGGACTAAGGTTTTTCCATGACATTTTTATCAGATGTGACGAGACAGATAACCAACAGTTAGCCATGTTAAAATCAACATCTTTAAGATTGATTTTTTTCAAAGCTACCACCAAGTCATTTCCGTTTTCTTCGTCCGCCAAAATGTTCGTAAGTAAAGTTTTTCGGTAATTCAATTTTATGTTTTGGATAACATTCTGATCCATTGGTTGAATACGAGCAGTTGTATTTGGTGGAAGAAACATCGCAAAAATTTTGCCATCTTCACTACGAAGTTCTTCTACAGATGGGTGACCTGGGCAGTTATCCAATAGCAATACAGCTTCCATAGGAAAATTAATTGAAGAAAGATGACGACGAACGCTAGGAACAAATTCAGTGTTGAACCAATCTAAAAATAAATCTCTTGTAACCCACGCATTATTCTGCCCTCGGTAGTACACAGGAAGTGTAACCGATTTAAATGCATGAGGCTTGTGAGCTTTTCCTACAACAAGTAAACGAAGTTTATGGATGCCTGTCGCATTTGCGCAAGGCATAAAAGTGACTCTTTCTTTCATAATTTTTCTACCGGGAGCGGCCTTTTCTGTAGATGACACTAAAGTGTGGTCAGGCAACATTCGCCAAAATAATCCAGATTCGTCAGCATTGTAAATTTGTTCTGCTTTAAATTTTTTTTGTATGACAAGTTGTTCAAATTCTTCTTGGAACGGTTTGATGGAGTCTTCTTTACTCGAAAGTTTTTCACAGGAAATTTTGAGACGCCTTATCCCATGACGCTTTTTAAAGTTGTCTAACCAACCTTTGCACGCATTAAAAGCATGGTTATTTTTTGAGAATTGGCGGTGAAAAGATCGTGCTTTTTCACAAAGCATTTCACCACTCACTGGAACGTGTAAACGTCTTTGTTGAATAAACCACATGCAAACTGCACTCTCAACATTTGGATTCTCTGGTTGTTTTAACGTTTTACGCTTACCTGGACCGTTTTCCGTTTCACTGACAAACTTCTCTAATTTTTCCTTGTTCTTTTTAATATCACTGATGGTAGATACACCTATACCAAATTGTCTTGAGATGGCACTGTAGCTGGTCCCCTTATTAATTAACTTTATTACTTCTAACTTATCCTGTAATTTTAATGTAACATGCTTACGTGGAGCCATTTCAAGAAAAACACGCAAATAAATGTTCCAAATACGTACGATCTTTATGTACACACAATCGACACACAACTGACAAACGTAATCAACGTTCATATCTAACATCTCATATCTAAACGACGTACACGTGCGATGTTCTAACGTAATTGACAAATTTTATTATTGGGAAATACCGGCGATGCGATAATTTTCAAGCTCGTTCGGATTACCGCGTCTTTCGGATTAGCCTGTGTTCGGATTATCGAGACCCTACTGTACTATTATTTATTTACTCTATTTACATTAGTTTTTTGTGTAATTGTGTCTGATCATGCTATTATGGTCCATGTTTTTCAAGTAACGCGTAAGTATCATTTACAAATATTGATATTATTAGATATATTAATAGTATCTATGTGTCGACATATAGTTTTGGTACAATATTACTGTATAAAACATGTTATTATTTATAATTAGCCATTAACCTAAAATTAATAATCATTATTTAGGTATTATTAATAAATACTAATTATATATAATATATTTATTATTATTGGAAATAAGAGACAAATAATCTGTATTTATTTGTTTACAGAACTTAAATAAAATAATGTTGTCCAATATATTCACTTCCCACATTTGTGTAAAATCACAAAAGTTGCCTATTTGGTTCCCTTCTATAATTACAGCATCAAATAACAGTTTTAAATTTGAATTACATATATACATACAAAATTATTGTTTTCTAATATATAAATACAAATTAATACAAATTATCTGTTGAAATTGGTACCTATTGTTATTTTAATTTAGATAGTACATACCTACATATATAGTCATAACAGTACCTATTTTCATTAGTATAAAATGTTTGTAGATGTACCTACTAGTTATAAGTTTATTGCCTGTTAGTTTCTTTATATATTATAGTATATAATCTGAAATTAATAATCATGAAGTTAATATATAAAAATTTTGGATATCTTAAATTCATTAATTTTCATATTTAGAACTAAGACAGTAGGTGTATATTACATAATATTTTTATTTAGCATAATTAAAAATTTGAAACAATTTTTTATATTAACATTGTGAGTTTTTGGTATTATGTATTTCTAAATTCATGACTATTGTTTATAATATAAGATTAACTCAAAAAATCTAAAAAGTAAATAAAAATATTAGTTTAGAAATTTGTTAGGAAATTATTTAATCTTACATTTCGTTTTGTATTAATTATATACCTCTATGTAAGAATATATAGATAATTAAATAAATAAAAATGACTCATTGTAATTTAGATTTTTAATTAATAACTTTTTTGAATATATCATATATTATTGAATATAATAATTTTAAAGAAAACCACATTTTTAATAATTCTAATATTGCATGAAGAGAAAAACATAATTTTAATTATATTTGTTTATTATTGTAGGAGGATTATTTGATTTTATCAATTGATCTGTTCGTCATTCGATATTGTCTTTTTGCATCTATTATTGTTAATAAATATAAAAGTTAACTCTCATCAGTTGTCTGCAACACATTAAGTATTAATTTTGTACCTATTTATTTTTGATTTGTTTTTAATTGTACTTACTATAATATATTATTTGTATTTGTTGTTTTCTATATGACAGATTTTTACTTATATTAATATGATTAAAAGTGACCGTACAAAACGAAGAAAAATAAAAAACGAAGTTGACATTTTAAATGATATACATTTGTGTAGGTCTAGTGTAACTAAAATTCATAAGGTTTCAAATATATCTTATCAAGTCAGTGATGCTACATGTATGTCAAAAAAATCAAATATTTGTATTTCAACAACTCCAACCTTAAATACTTACTCTTCATCACCTAAATCATTATTACAATTAAATAGTAACATAATTCCAACACTAATTGAACATAATCCTAATTATAACTGTCTGAATAATTCTATACTTGAATTTTTGTCCCAATGGGCAATAAAATTTAATATACCGTAGAATGCACTGAATGGATTGTTAGTAGGATTAAAAGAACATAAATGTTTTAATCACTTCCCAGTTGATAGTAGGACACTTTTAGCAACTCCTAAACATATTTCTCGTACAATTCAAACAGTTGAACCCGGGTTATACTTTCATTTTGGGTTAGCCACTGGTATATTCAGATATGCAACACCTAACTTAAATTCAATAAAAATTGCAATTGGCATTGATGGACTACCAATTTCCAAAAGTAGTGGCGGACAGTTTTGGCCTATAATGGCATACATAATTAATGATTTATCTTCACCCAAAAAAGTTTTTCCAATTGGAATTTATTATGGCTTCGAAAACCCCAATGACAGCAATACTTATCTTTCAGAATTTGTTACTGAAGCTAAATATCTAATTAGTAATGGAGTTTTTTTACATGAAAAATATTTGAAGGTTTTTATAAATTTAATTTGCTGTGATACTCCCGCAAAATCATTTATATTAAAAATTAAAGGTCATTCTGGTTTTTCATCATGTACTAGATGTCATATAGAAGGTGAATAGTTAAATAATAGAGTATGTTTTCCTTATTCATCCTTTAAATCTGCTGAAAGAACTCATGATGCTTATTTATCTGGAATAGATGAAGATTATCATATTTCTACTGATTTAAAATCAAAATTAATAGAGTTGCCAAATTTTGACATTGTAAAATCATTTCCACTTGATTATATGCACCTGGTCTGTCTTGGTGTTATGAAAAAATTGTTACTTTTGTGGTTTAATAAAGGTCCACTTACAGTCCGTATCCGTGCCAAAAAGATGGAAGAGATATCAAATATATTATTGTCTTTAAATACATATTTTCCAACCGACTTTGCACGAAAAATAAGGGGTATTCAAGATATTATGCGTTGGAAGGCTACAGAGTTCCGTATGTTTCTTCTATACTTAGGACCCGTAGTACTAAAAAACATTCAAAATGAAGAATGTTATTCTCATTTTATGTCATTAAATATATCGATGATAATATTATTAAGTCCAGACCATGAATCTCTCATTGGATATACTCGTAAATTATTAGAATATTTTGTGCAGAATTTTCAACGTATATATGGTATTCATTATGTATCCCAAAATATCCATGGCCTTCTTCATCTTTGTGATGATTATAATCAATTTGGTCCTCTGGATAATTGTAATTGTTTTGTTTTTAAGAATTATATGAAAGAACTAAAATCAATGATAAGAAAGCATGAAAAACCTCTGAAACAAATTATTAATCGATATTTTGAAAAGTATTCAAATAGTATGCCAGATGATAATGCAAACAGTAAATTATTTTTTGCTGAAAACCCTGTTCTTCAACAGCCACATTCAAATGGTCCATTACTTGAAAATTTCACAGGAACTCAATATTATATTTTATTATTTAAGAGTATAAAAATTAAAATTAAAAAAGAAAATGATAGTTTTATTTTAACTAAAGACAAGAAAATTATTAGATGTCTAAATATTATATATACCAGTGATGATGATGAGATTGTAATTTTTGGAAAATATTTTGAATCATCATTGCCATTATTCACAGAACCCATTAATTCAACTGTATTGGATATATTTTTACTTGGAAATTTATCAAATAATATTAAGAGTTGGAAATTATCTGAAGTTACAAAAAAAATGATTATATTAAAACATGAAAATAAAATTGTGGCTATGCCTATTTTACATTCATCTATTTAATGTTGTTGTAGTATGATGATAAATGTTAAATAATGTAATACAATAATTAAATATAATAATATGTGTATATATGTAATAATACATAATGTATATACTCGGGTCTGTTATATCCTTCAAAATTCAGTTTGGCAATTATGTAATTATAAAATAACATTCAGTTTATTTAAGATATTATTAAAGTCTTATTTAAGACATAAGTTTATTATTTATTTACAATACATTTTTTTTGGTTTTCAGATATCTGGTTGGATAGTTGTTTGTTTTTTTCAAGAAAATAGTATTGAAGCTGTTCCAGATTTATGGTTTTTCAAAGGAAAATGTGCATGGCCCAAATATTCTAAATCGGTTAGAAAACTAATTGAAAAACGAGCTATACCCAATAAAAAAGATTTTTTGTTTTTGCCTGCTCGAAGACTTGGAAATCAATTATACAGTAGGTATTAGGTTTTGTTTTTTATACAATAAAATATGAATTTTTTTTGAGAATATTAAAATAATTGTATAATAACTTTTTGATTTAGCCAATTTATCTCTAGCCAGATTAAAACTCCAAAGAGCTACTCTTGTATCTGATCTTTCGAGTACTGAAGAAGATGAAAAATTAAAAAAGCGTTCCAAAAAAATTAAATCGTTAAGTATTTCTCCAAACAATAAATTTAAAAAAAATTATTTACAAGCACTAACCAGTAGTAGTTGTCCTCGTTTTGATGATTTCATTTCTGGTATGTATTGAAAAAAATTATAATAGAAATATATATAATAATATATCTTATTTTTTTAGAAACTAAGAAGTCTACCATAGTAAATAATGATGACGTAGTTTACTCAGATGATGATTGTTTAACAGAATTAATTGAATGTAATGATGGTTACAACTTTGATAAAGATCCTCCATGGGAATTGACTGAATCATTGAACCATGTGGAATCAAATCAAAGTATGAAAATTAAATAAATAGTATAGGTTTTTTTTATGTAAGGCAACTATTTGACTTATTAGTATTTATATTAAACATAGAGACATCTTGTACATAATTAAGTTCTATGGATACTTATTATTTTTAAATAAATACATATTTTTCTAAGTAAACAAATCAATAATTTAAAATATTGTTATTCAAAATTATAGTTAAAATTTTATTTATACTTGGTTATAATGGTGAATCATTATTTTGTGAGCACTATTAATAAGTCATCAGAATTTTTTTTTATTATTGTTATATGGGGAAACAAGATTTCATTGTATACAATTATATGTATGAAATTAATATTTTTTAATTTTTATGATGTGTTATTTACTGTATGTACATATGTATTATGTGTTATTACATTATTTACAAAATATTTTTATCATGATTTTTTCAGGTAAAGAGTTTTTTGTTACCAATCCTTGTAATTCCAGTCAAAAACAAAAACAATTAAATTTAAATACAGATTCAATATAATTAAATAATAATCAGATATCAATTATTGAAAAACAATTCAATTCACCAACTGGTACATGGACCGTAGAAAAAAATAATATACAAGAAAAATCACCTAATAAATTGTCAAGTAATGTTAAAAGATGTCTTTTTGAAGAAAAAACTTGTATGGATGAATTATTAGGTAATGCTTAATAATTATTTTAGAATTTTAATAATTAATTAAGTATTTATTTTATGACTTTTACTATCACAGATTTAAAGAGTTATCTAGTTAAAACTATGACACAAATGAGGTATCGTATTGATGGTATTGAAACATTAGTACAAACTATCCATTTAAATATTGAAAAACTAATTGACTTAAGAAACGACAAGTCATCTTCAACAATTGAGTATAATAGTATAGATTCTTTTGATATGGATACTATTTTTCCAATCAAAAATGAAGAAGAACTGATGCAATTTGAGATTTCAATAGAAAATAAAGAATATCGCAGTGTATTGGTAATATTTTGCTTATTTAAAATTTAATTGATGAAGTAATAATTATATTTTATTTAGGTTTGTAAGTTATCTTTATTAATTACAGCGGGAAGTATTGGAAATAGTATACGTCGAATTTTATCACGCATATTTCATGATGAGCTTTTAATCTATTATTCATTACTGGGATTTAAAAAAAAGAAACCATTTTCAAAATTACATAGCTATCGTTTATTAATTGGTAAATGATTAAATTATATTTAAAAGATAACTAGTATAAATATTACTCCTAAGGTTTTATATAACTTTTTCAGATATTATTAGATCAAATAATAAGTTTAAATTTATACCAGAAAAAGAAATTGACATACATATTTCTGTTTGGTTATCTCATGCTCCTTTTCGATTGAAGAAGACTCCTAGCAACTTGGAAACTAAAAGTTAATAATTATTATTTATCAATTTATAAATTGTATTGTTTATAAATAAAGTTTCATTGCAATTTTTAATTTGTCTTTCCTATTATTGTTACTTTTATGCAAATGGTTGAAAATATATTATAACTACTTTATTTTTTAAGTTTTGAAAATTATTTTATTATAATTATTAGCTATTATTAACTATGCCTTCACTGGAAGGTATCTTTAATCCGTCCTTCACGCCATAGTTATCTATTTCATCAATTTCACTTATTGTTCAAAATGTATGTAACGGATTGTGGAAGTATAAATAAAGTAATAATAAAAAAAAAATTATAATTATTATATAATCATATGAAATTTGTCAATGGATAATATAATTTAGATGTTTAAAAGAATATACATTTTAAGAATAGCATATATAACCATAATATACTATTAAAACTTTAAAGTTAATTATCATGAATATTAAAAATATACTGAATCATTATGATAATATTTATTATATGAAATTAAACATTAACACAATCTGCTAGATATAATATTATTATAGCATTGATATTTAAACATTATTAGAATGTTATGTAGAACATTGTTATAATGTTAAGTTATAACATTTCTATAACATGAAAATTGTGGCCAAAAAATTTGTCAATAATGTTACTTCAGCATTAAACAACTTTCTGGTAACTCAAATATAATATTTTATTAACTTCAAAGTTAATTTAATGATGTTAAATTAATATTTTAAGAATATTATTTTGCTGTCTGGGTGTAGTTTTACTACAAATAGATTTTAAACGATTTTTTTTCTGTTCTTGCTAAATCCTTTTTTTTACAATTTTCAAGATAGACATCTCTCTCTACAAGTTTTAGATCATATCCACATCAAATATCACATTGGTCTTTCCGGGGAATGTGAATTGAAATTTTTTTTTGTATTAAAATCTTTAAAAAAAATTTTTACAAGCACATAATTGATTATTTTCTTTACACCAGTCTTGATATACTCTATACATATGACTTTTTGATTTAAAAGTTGATTCAATATACAGTCTGTTAGTGGACTTCCTGCAATAATGACTTAGAACTTTTGGTATCATATCTAACCACATTTTAATACCACTGACATCATCCAAAGTTTTTTTTTTTCTTGGTACAAATTCTTGGGAATCTTACAATCTTTCCCAAATTACGCTTGTCTTTTGGATCATTAGGAAATTAAAATTCTTTTGAGGGACACCACTTAGACAATGTTAAAAACATTTCACGATCAATGTCAGTTAGAGTGTTACGAGAATATATGTATGCACCCAAATCACGATTATACGTACTACAATTAGTTTTGTTTTCCGTAGATGCAGTGTTTAGAGTGGAATGAGAGGATGTAGTATCAGAAGTTTTCGGTGATAAAGTTACTTGTATTTTAGTTTTACCGTTACTATCCAATTTAGTTGAAGTTTCATCAGAAATTTGTGACGACTTTTTATCTTTTTTCACCTTAATTAGGTAATCAAACATAGTACGATTAGTACGTTTCATAATGGACTGAAAATATTTACAAAAATATATCATTCCTGTAATATTAAATTTTTAACTGTAGGTACTGTGATAATATTGAAATTTCAATATTATTATTCGTATTTTAAAGAAAATATGAACACTGTTCTTACTATAGTGAGTGTTATACTCAGAATAATGTAAAGTAACTGGCCATTAGTACTTAAGAAAACATTTTTAAATGTATATAATATGTAACTATAACTTTATTTATAAGAATATGATTGACGAATTATTTTTAATTATTTTTTCTACATTTATTTTTTTTTAAAACAATAATTATACATTTTATATTTTATATATATATATATATATATATATATATATATATATATACTGTTATTATTATTTAAAATTCGCCAACATAATTATGTTGGCGAATTTTAAATAATAATAACAGTATGAAAATAAATTTCAAAATAATAAAACGTAAGAGTACAACAGATCATTAATTATGGTAAACACTAACTAAATGAAAGATTTTGCACAAAGTAAGAATAGGTTTATTTTACCGTTGATAACGACAAAATTAAATTGAAAGTACTGTGTCGATATTATCAGTTACAGAAATGATATGAAATATTACAAATAATTATGATTTGATGATAATAATATGATATGATAATAAAATTATTATTATGTCATCCATAAGATCCATACGGCAACGAGAAAACTGATTTCATTCAAATTAACGTAAAACCCAAAAACAGCGATAAGAACCTGCCGTTGTACCGGTAACCGGCCAAAAAAGCGAAAAAAAAATAGTGAATGGAAAAATAGCGAATTAAAAATATCGAAAATAAAAATAAGGAAACTAAATTATAGCGAAAAATAATATATCGAATGTTTAGGGGAAAACTCTTGTTTTTATAGTAAATATTAAACAGTGAATAGGGAAAAACTGTAGATAATATAATCTTTATTAGTCTGTCATTATTATTGTGACTCAAGGTAATATCCGTTATCGTTTTTATCGTGAATAGTCTACATCGTATACCTTTTATACTATATGGACATCAAATAGTTTTGTGCAACGTTCGACATCGTGACAATCGTTGACTAAGTGTTGTGCTTATATTATTTTATTTCTCGTAATTTATTTGAACTGTATTTTTTAAATTTGATTTTTGAATTATGGAATTTATTAAATCTAATAAAAATAAACTTTTACTCGTGTATAATAGTTATACTTATAGAATGGAAAAAATGTACAAGGAATCAAAGTATTGGAAATGTATAGATATGCAATGTAGTGGTCGATTAACAACTACAAGTGATGATAAAATTAAAAAAGAGCCTTCAGAGCATAACCACGTTCCAGATATATGCAAGTTAGAAGTAAAAAAAGAAGTCGAGGGAATGAAATCCCAAGCACTGACGTCACAAGATAACCCTCAACAAATAATCGCTTCATCGCAATTAAATCCAGTGATATCAGGTGCATTACCCGAAATATCTAATTTAAAACACACGTTAAGAAGAGTACGCCAACGTAATGATTGCGCACCGCCGAATCCTCAGTCACTTTTCAACCTTTAAATACCTGAAAGGTATACTTTAACTAAAGATGGAAGGCAATTCATACAGTACGATAGCGGCCCATCAGATGAACGTATTTTAATATTTTTTACTAAAGAAAATCTAGAATTAATGGGAAAAAGTAATAATTGGTTTGTTGATGATACATTTAAGTGCACTCCGACACTTTTTACTCAAATTTACACAATACATGTATTGACAACCAATTCGTTGATACCTACTGTTTACGCTTTATTACCAAACAAATCACAAAAAACATATGTATACCTCCTTAATCAATTAAAAAAAATTAAATCAACTTTATCACCAAAATTAATTATGTCAGATTTTGAAATGGCATCAATTAATGCATTTAAAGAAATAATTCCAAATTTAAAACAAAAAGGATGCCATTTCCATTTTTCCCAATGTATTTGGCGTAAAATATAACAAATTCAATGTATGGCCCAAAAATATATATCAGATTCGACATTTGCATTACAGATACGGCTCTTAGTATTAGCATATGTACCAGAAAATCATGTGATAGATGCGTTTGAAGAATTAATAGATTCACAATACTACACAGATAATGAAAACATTTTACAAACACTTATTGACTACTTTGAAGACACCTGGGTAGGCCGCCCAATGGGTCGAAGAAAAGGTCGTAGATTACCAAAGTAGGTATTCAATAAGTTTATGGAATTGTTACGAATCGGCAAGTACATTATTGCCAAGGACTAACAATGCAGTAGAGGGTTGGCATAGAAGTTTCAGTTCATAACTTAGTTAGTTTTTTAAAATATATTATTAAAAATATTTTATTAAATTTATAATTAATTCAATATAACGTATAATACAATATTACATTTTTAAGGTGCATATCATCCAACATTATGGACATTTATCAATAAGTTGAAATATCAACAACATTTAGAGGACATTAAACAAGAACAGTTCATTGCTGGTGCGAAAAAACATAAAAAAAAAAAAAATATAAAGATTGTCCAGAAAAAATACGTAATTTAACCTTATCTTATAATACTAACGACAATATTAATTATTTAAAAGGTATCGCTTACAACTTAACACTACAAATGTAACTTTGATTTTATATTATATATAAATATATATTAATATTTTTTCGCTATTTTTGATTTCGTAATTATATAAACTTCGCTTTTATTTTTTTCGTTATTTTGGTTTCGCTATTTTTTTTTTTTGCCATTATTTTTTCGATATAATGGCCTATAATCAAGCCATTGTATACAGCGCGTCGCAGTGACTATTGTTCTGTCTTTACATTATGTGAAGTTAACTATAGAAGCAAAACACATGTCTAGTAATTACTTTTACTTTATTATTACTTTAATTAATTGATCACTAACGATACACACTCGTACGCCGGCGGTCACATCATTACATTGATACGTTACAGTACTTGTTATCACTTATCATAACATAATTATTATCAATATACATTATCAATATTTATATACAACACTTCCTTCTTAAAATCGAGACTCAATATAATAACATTGTAATTAATTCTTACATAAACAATAAAAAATAATATATCATATTAATTAATTTTTATACAAACAATAAATAATACCTAATATAATACAATAGTTATAAAAAAAATATATCATATTAATTAACATAAGTGTTTAAATTATACATCAGAACAATAGTATAGGTATTTTATTTAATGTACATATTTCTTTTTTTTTTATTACAAATTTAATTTAATGGTTGGTTTTTTAATTCTTTTTGAACTCCTTACTTCTACCTGGTCTGTTACTTTAGTCTCATCCACTATAATATCTATATCTACTTCTTCACTTTTCTCAATATTTAGTTTTAATAGTTGATCTGTGTGCCTTTTACATACTATTCCACTTTCTAATTCAATTACATACATTACATTTCCTAATCTTTGTTTAATTTTCCCTTTAATCCATTTATTTGTTACATATTCTCTTACTAATACAATTTCATCTATTTCAAATTCTTTACTATTACTTCTGCTATTGATTTGTTTTTCCTGGTTTTTATGGACATTTGTTCTAATGTTTGGTTTCAGTAAGTCAAACCTAGTGCGAAGGTCCCTACCTAATAATAATTTAGCTGGGCTTTCCTTAGTAGTTGTATGTGTAGCAATTCTATAATCAAATAAGAACTGATCTAGGCGTTTATTAATATCAACCATATTGATTTTTTTTAAAAAGCTTTTAATTATTTTAACACCACTCTCTGCTTGACCATTGCTCTGAGGGTAGTAAGGCGATGATGTTCTATGGCCTATTCCGTTTTCTTCTAAATATTGTTGAAACTGCGCAGATGTGAAGGGGGGGCCATTATCTGTTACCATATATTCAGGTAACCCAAATCTTGCAAATAGATTTCTAAATATATTTATAGCCTCTTGAGCTCCTGTTGCACTAACTTTAAATACTTCCAACCACTTTGAATATGCATCCTCTATTATTAATAATTGATGCCCTTTAAATGGTCCTAAGTAGTCTGCGTGAAGCCTTTGCCATGGGCCATGTGGCCATTCCCATGTATGTAATACAGTTTTAGTCGGCATTGGTCTCACCTCACTACAACGCTCACAGTTTTTTGCTATATTTTCTATGTCATTATCTATACCTGGCCACCATATGTATCCCCTAGCAATTGATTTCATTTTCACTATCCCTAAGTGGTTATAATGTAATTTATCTAGTATTTTATTTTTTATAATTGCTGGTATAGTTATTCTATGTCCCCATAATATAGTATTTTGTTCTACACTTAATAGCTCTTGTTTTTGTTTGAATACCTCTAACTCTTTCCCAACTTTCTCTGGCCATCCATTTGTTATATAATACTTTACTTTACTCAATATTGGGTCTTTAATGGTTTCTTTTTGAATTAGTTTTGCATTTACAATTTTCATTTCATCTAAATAGTGCAAATATGATATTCCCTGATGTGGTTCTCTTTCTTTATCTACTGGTAATCTAGATAACCCATCTGCACTATTTTTATTAGATGTCACAAATTGTATTTTAAAATCATAACCTGATAGGAATACTGCATATCTTTGTAGCCTGCCTGCAGTCATTATAGGAATGCCCTTTTTTGGTCCAAATATGCTTACTAATGGTTTGCAATCACATTTAATAGTAAATTGTCTTCCCCATAAAAAAATATTAAATTTATTTATCCCAAATATTATTGCGAGTGCTTCTTTATCAACTTGACTATAATTTTTTTCTGCTGCATTTAATGTCTTTGATGCGAATGCTACAGGATGCTCTTTGTTTTCACTATCTACTTGTGATAAGACTGCACCTACACCGTATGCTGATGCATCACAAGTAAGAATTGTTACTTTGTTTGGGTCAAAATGTTTTAAAATCCTATCTGATATTATTTCACTTTTAATTTTATCAAATGCTAAACAACAATTTTTGTTAAAATTAAATTTCATATCTTTTTTTAATAGGTTTGAAAGAGGGGCTTGGATTGTTGATAGATTTGGTATATATTGTCTATAGTAGTTTATTGAACCTAAAAACGCCTGTAATTGAGTTTTGTCTTTGGGGTATGGTATTAATTTAATAGCTTTAATTTTTTCAGGATCTTGTTTACTACCACTACTGTTTATTATATATCCAAGAAATTTTATTTCATCTTTAAATAATAAACATTTTTCCTTCCGTACTGTTAAACCTAATGATTTAATTAGATTTAAGACCTCTATTAGAGTTTCTAGGTGTTCTTTTTCACTATCACCAAAAATTAGTATTTCATCAAAATAAACTCTAATATTTGATATATGCTTTAACCTCTCACCAAATCTGTTTAAAAATATCCCTACAGATGCATTAATACCAAATGGTACTCTATTGTAAACATATACTCCCATGTGTGTGCTAATTGCTGTCAACTCCCTTGATTTCGAATCTAATGACAGTTGAAGGTATGCTTGACTCAAGTCTATTATGGAAAATTTACCTTTAGTTTTAATACCTACTAATAGTTCTTCAATTCGTGGCACAATTGCTCTTTCTAGCTTTAAGAATGGGTTTACAGTTACTTTGTAATCACCACAAATTCGAATATCTCCTGAAGGTTTAATAATTGGAACTATTGGTGTCCCCCACATGCTATATTTTACTTTGCTTATTATACCATCTTTCTCTAATCTGTTTAACTCTGCTTCTACTTTAGATTTTAATACAAGTGGTATTGTTCTGGGTTGAAAAAATTTGGGTTTTGCACCATCTACTAATACTAGCTCAATTTCTTCACCTTTATATAATCCTAATTCATTACTAAATACTTCAGGAAATTTTTCTACAATTGCATTATCTATATTGTTTAAATCTATATTTAATAAGGGTTTATTTAATAATGTTTTTTTAATTGAGTTGTTGATGCATAAATCTGATAATGTACCCATTTCTTTTAACCATTCTCTACCTAACAACATAGGTCCTTGTCCTTTGAGAACATACCAATTCCCTTTGAATTTTTTATTTTTATATTTAATATTTACTTGAATGTGTCCTAATGTATCTACTGTTTCATTTGTATAATATTGTAGTTTTAACCCATCTGTCTCCAATTTAATTTCTCCAAACTTTTTCCTATATTCATACTCTGATATAATTGAAACTGATGCTCCAGTATCTAATTCCATACTAACTATTTTCCCTTCAATTTCTACTTCAACTTTTATTGGTTCCACTCTATTAATTAGTTGAACATTTTCCTTCAAATGAAATAATTTATTAAAACTTTCTGCTAATTCATCATCAATCATATCATTTTTATCGCTTTTTTCTTTAACAAAGTATGTCCTCTCACCTTTTTTATTACAGTTATACGCTAAGTGTCCCACACGTTTACATATATTGCAAGAGTACCCTTTATACTTACATTGAAAAAAAGTGTGATTACTCCTACCACAGCACGTACATTTCTTCGATGTCTTCGGTGTTTCATCTTTCTCTTTTGACTGGTGATACTTTCTTCCTTGATTTTGTTTTGCATTGAATTGTTCGCTCCGTCTGTTTGTTTTCCTTTTCATAAAGTTTACTTCTTCCGACTGGTGGACCTCTTCTGTGTCTTTCATAGCGAGTTCTGTTTGTATCGCTAATTCGCAGGCTTTGTCAAACGTCAAATTTTCATCCTTTTCAAATCTAAATTTACGTTTGACTTCATTGCTGTATGCGCCACTTACTAATCGATCTCGTAACCGCTCCATTAGTCCATCGCCAAATTTGCAGTTACTCGAGAGTTTTTTTATCTCTTTCACGTACTGTTGAATTGATTCATTTTTACTTTGTACTCTATTGTTGAACTTAACACGCTCGGATATAAAATATGGTTTTGGTTCGAAATAGTTTTGTAAACAGTCTTTGATTTGCTCGAATGTTTTTTGTTCTGGTTTTACCGGTGTACATAAATCTTTAAGTATTTTGTACGTGTTCTTGCCCATTAATGTTAATAATGTCGGAACCACTTGAGCTTTGGAGATGCTATTACATTTGACAAATAATTCAAAACGTTCGATGTATGATTCCCAATCATCGTCTTTCTCGTCGTACGGTTCCACGTGTCCGAGTGCAAACTTTGCCATCTTACTTTTTTATCCAATTTAATCGGATTTAACTTTTTATCTTCGTCGCCAGTTGTTCTGTCTTTACATTATGTGAAGTTAACTATAGAAGCAAAACACATGTCTAGTAATTACTTTTACTTTATTATTACTTTAATTAATTGATCACTAACGATACACACTCGTACGCCGGCGGTCACATCATTACATTGATACGTTACAGTACTTGTTATCACTTATCATAACATAATTATTATCAATATACATTATCAATATTTATATACAACAACTATCAACTCGCATTACTCATTTGTATATTGGCAATTTGAACTTTGGCAGACGCTTCAAGTCTGAAAACACCAGGCTCAGGATAGAATGGATAGTGATCGTACAGCAGCGAGCTCCAAACCAAAAACGGAATGCCCAGGCTGCGGTAAGAAATTCGTTTCTATAAACGGTCATTTAGCCAGGGCATCCGGTCCATGCGCGATAATCAGAGCACAAAGAATAATTGATAATACACCCGGGCCATCCAACCACTCTAACCAACCCGAAAACATAATTACACTTACACGCTCACCCAATACAACGAGTGATCCTTCCAAAGCTCAACAGATCCTTGAATCCACATCCGAGGAAAATCTAACTTCTATTTTAGTGAAAGAATCAGAGCGGTTCTTCATAGAGATTGATAAATATACATTACTACCTCCAACCCAAGAGAATTTCGATAGCTTCGATAAAATACTTAAAGAATTCACGGCTTTCCTGTTCAAATCAAATAGTCAAATTCCGGGTCCGATTCATCCTGTAGTATCTTATCATAGAAAAAGGAAAAATAAAAAGGACATTGTTTGTGATAGGGGAATAGCCATACATCGAACCCACAGAGATACTCTAAACGACGGAAAAAAAATCAGCGACCAGTTCAAATACGATCTAATACAGTGGCAATACGCGAACCAACGTCGAAAAGTAGCGCGGACTCTTTTAAACTCAAAAAATCAGCCAAACTAAAAATGGAAATATCGGCTATCGAACAATACTTCCGATCTCTCTACGAATCAACTAATAATCTAATACGCGATGCATACGAACCCTGCAAGGACACCGACGAGGCATTTGTATTGACAAAAGAGGACATTGAGCTTTCAAACAAAAAAATTTCGATAGACACATCCCCAGGCTCTGATGGAATCGTTCTTCACACAATACGTAATGTCAAATGTGCCAACACTATATGGGCAATCGGGAAAGTGATGTTAGAATGGAATTACATTCCATTAGCTTTCCGAACCGGACGAACCATCCTTATTATATACAAGGAAAAAGGGGACGAGCAAAACCCACACAATTGAAGGCTTATAACAATCTTTAGTGTAATACGTAGAATTATTGAAAGAAGTCTTGACTAGGCTTTGAGAGCACGTGTTAAATGCAGTCAAGTTCAGCGAGGGTTTATTAATGGAATGCCCGGAGCGCACATTAATACAACACTCGTTGATTGTTGCTTAAAAAGGGCAAAAGAAAAAGGCGACAATTGTTGCATAGTAATGCTAGACTTAGCCAAAGCCTTCGATATGGTAGGCCATGACCATATATGCCACACACTCCAGTCTCTATCGTTACCGAAAAATCTACAAAATCTAGTAATATCCCTAGCAACTTCAAACTCTACAAAAATCGAGGTGAACAAGCAAACAACTGACTACATCACACTACGTCGCGGTGTAGCACAGGGCTCCCCACTTTCTCCAACAATATTTAACCTATGTCAGGACTTCGCGCTGAAGTTAATTTCTGACATAGATGTAACTAAAGTTCATGGATACGAGCTCTCACCAACATTTGATAAATTGTCCGCCTTGGCATTCGCCGATGACACGGTTATTATAGCACGTAACGAAGAAAGTGCAATAATACTGGTTGAAACCTTGCAATTAGCATTCAACCAAGTAGGAATGGTGATCAATCTGGAAAAATCACTTATCATAAACATCAAAGAAGGACAGCTCTCTTCTAATAACCTCGTGCTATCAGACAAATCCTCCATACGAGCAATTACAGTAAATGAACAGACAGTGTCGGCCTGGTATATAGAAGGCCTCGGCCGCAATTTTTCTCTAGGGCCTCAATTTTTATTTTACATTCTTCATAGGATAATGGATTAATGTATATCCTCCTACCCCCCCTCCCAGCCAGCCGAAATGGTATATATAAAAAAAAAAAAAACGATTAAATAAAAACGACTATAATTGTATGATTAGAAGCAGACCGTTAAACACTGACTCCCCCCTTCCAAACTTTCCAACTAGTCACTCGATTAAACTGTTTTCACTTTTACCCTTCTTAACTAAAACCAAGTAGATATTCACTTCTGAGTTCTGACTTTCTTAATGACACATGCAATTTTTTAATAAGTTACCAAACAAATAATATAATACAAATTATGAAAAAGATATCACCCAAAATATAATACAGAAACAGAATACAAACAATGAACAAAAGTTGACACAACATTATTTTTAAAACAAGTAATATTAAATAAGTAATTCGTGTAACATTTTAGATGACTTAGCTATAGTATCAATAATTTGCGTTTTCTGAATTTGTATATCTTTTTCAATCGCCATAAGCATTAAAGGTGATAAATGTTGTTGACTTATTGTTGATCTGATTTTAGACTTTACAAGTTTTAGTTTAGAAAATACCCTTTCACAGGTCACTTGAGTTGAGGGTAACAAGAGTACATATTTATAAACTGTAAATAAATTATGAAATGAGTTGGAATGAAATGAAAGTTCTTTAATTATAATATAAGCACAGGCAATGCATTTATTACATTTATCACAGTCTACTAATTCAGTGTTGTCTTCATCTTCGCTATCATTGATGGTACTATTTTCGTTTAATTTACTTTCTGAAGCCATACATGGTTGAAAACTTTCAAACTGACCAGTAAACTGCTTCAGTTCTTTACAAAATATTTTACGTTCTACTCCTGCCAACTTACAAATGGTTTCTAAGTCACCATTAGGAAATACATTTATAGAATTAATTGATGAAAACGTTTTAGGATCCAACCAGTGACAATCTTTAAGAAGCCCTTCATTTGGCATAAATCTTGCTTCTATACTATTCAGAATAACATCTAAAATAGAAAATGCTTCAGATTTAAATCTGTCATATGAACTTAAACTTCTAGACTCATCTTGGCTATGTTCTCCGGGCATTTTCTTTTTTTTGGATATGCGCTTATCAGAAAAAATTTCTTCAATATCAACTAACTCTTTTGTAAGAAAATAAGAGTTAACATTTTTTATAAAGAGTTGACATTGTTTAAATAAAAATAATATGTAAGTATCTTTTCTTTTATTTTGGATCTGTTTTTTTAAGGTATCTATCATAGTCCATGCTTGAAGATAATTAATTGATTTTGTTTGTAAATATTTAGATACAGGACTTGTTACAGAAAATATGTCGATAAACAAAGTAGCTATAAAAATTGTTTAAAAATTTGACCAATTACCAATGAAAGAACGTGCCATGTATTTTGATGAGGTATTAAAATTTCCTTCATTAACTGAAATGAGAAACTCTAAAAATGTTAAAAATTTACTATTTTCCACATTTTGATTATTCTCGACTAAGTTTATATCTATTATGGATGACAAAGCTTTGTCCTTGCTCCACCATCGTGTAACTCCAATTTTTTGAAGACGATAAAGCTTATTATGAGCAACATGTTTGACTTTAGTTATGGCCATCCAAGCAGACATTCTTTTATGAGAATCTGATAAAAAAACTGCTGATGTTTCAACAAGTCCAAAAAGATTTTCAGCAAGTGAGATTTGGGTTGTACTTTCTGTCATCACAAGATTTAGGACGTGTCCCATACAATGTGTATACACAATTTTAGGATTGTTGGTTTTCAAGTGTGCTTGTAGTCCATTATAAATGCCTTTCATATTTGAAGCACCATCAAATGAACAAGCAACAATGTAATTTATCGATAGTCGTAGATTTTGTAATTCTTCATTTAAAAGTTCAAAAAGAGCATTACCACTGGAATCATGACAAATAACCAAGCTCAATAATCGTTCTTGGACCACTCCTCCATGAATGTAACGTACACATATTGCCAGTTGATCCATAACACTAACATCTTGCGTTGAATCAATCATAATGCTAAAATGTTGACATTCTCTGATATCATTGATAATTGCATTTTGAATAGCTTTTCCTATTGGTATTATTAATTTATCGTTTATGAAATGCTTTGATAAAAATGTTACTAACGATCCACGGCCTTTTTTGGATTTGTTTTTGTCACTAAGTTTAATGGAAGTATTCAGATGTTGTTGAAGAATTGCATCGTATTTTGAAATTAGAATAACAAGCTCTAAAAAATTCCCATGGTTTAGATTTTCATTATTTAAAGAATGAGCTCCTTCGTGTTTCCCTCGATAGGGAATACCTTGCCGGCCAATGAATAAAATAATATCAATCAACCTCTCTATAACTTTTCTACGGGTTTCAATTTCAATAGCACGTTTAGCCATGACGTCCCTGTTGATTATATTTTCTATATCTTTATTAAGAGAAAACCGTACAGCTGTAGATACAGATTCTTCATTAGCATTGGAATTTTCATGACTTTCAATATCTTTATACAGACTTTTGTTAATTTTAATATTTGCGGAGTAACCTGTTATAAACTTAGATTCAAATTCACTATGTTTTTTCAATGGACGGTAAGCCATGCAAGAAGAACAATAAAAACACATTGTTTCTGAACAATATGATATCCATTTTCGTTGAACTGCCTTATTATTAGGTAATGTTTTAAAGTATATTCTCTTGAAATCAAGTTTCCCATTACCTGACTTCACAAATGGCTGAATAGGATGTTTACTATAGAACTGATTTTTAATAGTGATACTATCAGTTCTACATGGCCTGATAAAATTAGCTATGAATGAACTTTGAGGAACATTTTGACAATCAAGATATTCTTTATTTTTATTTTCAAAATTAAAATCACTAATAGTTTCATCTTCTGAATTTGATTCCACAGAAATCTGGTATATAGTATATAGTGGTATCATAGTGTAGTACTGTAGTTCTTACTTTACTTCTTCATTTCGATATAGCAGTAATGTCTTATAATAAAATATTGATCAAACCTATAGTACGCTCAGTCGCTTGTACGGGAGCTCGCTGGGCTCGCGAGAACTTTGGTGGGCCTCAGGGCTGATCAATTCCGGGCCCTTTTACTTATATATACTAATTTTACACCTAACCGGACTGGGAGGCCCCCAAAGATCCATGCCATGGGACTCTGGTCCCTTCTTCTGTCCCATCTCGCAGGCCCTGACAGTGACGTGTCAGCATATTTTTAGTTCCACTAATTAAAAACTAAAAAAAAAAAAGGTCAGGGCCTCGGCCGCGTTTGCGACCCCGCGGCCCTGACCAAGCCGACACTGTGAACAGATAAAATACCTTGGAGTCAACTACACTGACAATATTGTCTTCGATAGGAAAAAATTCATCACTGAGCTTGAAAAAGACTTTAGGATGCTTATCACCTCTCCTCTATTGCGTCGCGACCAAAAATTAAATATACTAGAACAGTATGTATTCCCAAAATTAATCTATCCAATGCAGACAATTCCTTTGGACCTCCTAGAACGCCCATTCTTAGAATCAATTGACTCTATTATGCGACAAGGGGTAAGAGAGATAATAGGACTCCCTGCCGATACCCCGATTCCGGTATACTACACCAATCGTAAGCTCCACGGCCACAAGAATTTCAAAACCATACTTTCTCACTAAATTTTTCACTATGGAGGTTGCTTTAGTTCGATTGCAGGAAACATTTTTCAGAACCTCTGACTCCGGTGCTAAAGTTTTAACAAGTTGAACAAGGTGATCCGAAGTTCTGAGGGATATATTATGATCCGTGATAAACATTGACAAACGAATTTCTGCTTGTTTTCTCTTACTCTCAAGACTTTGAAATTTTGCAGTATTGTACATGGAATCAATGAGTGTTGTGTGAGAAATTACTCTTACATTTTTCATATGTTTATCAGACTTCGAATGTCGTGCAGCAGATAGCCCACCAAAAAAAATCACCATCGCACAACTTGCAATGAAAGTAAGTCTCACCCTTATTGCTAGATGAAATCTAAATCGAAAATTCTTTTATAGTTTGACATTCTTTCCGGTATTATGACGTGTATGGTTTCTTTTTTGGCCAACCCCTTACATTTCCAACTTCGTCGCTTGAAGACATTTTAACGTTTCTATGGATTAAATGTTATTATAATTAATACAAAATTTTACTTATTTCATAAATTGATCTAAAGTAATATTTAGTAGGTAAATAACTTACTTATAAATGTTATTATACAAAATAACAGGCGTATGGTGTAGGTATAACACTTTATACGCTCCTGGCTCGTTCACGAGTTTGCGTTTGTACGTCTGACTTAAATAAGAGTGAGCTGAGAAGATTCTTATCTATCTAGGGGATTAATACAATGATTAAATATACTTGTATCTATAATCATGATTAACACTAGACGTGTTTTCGCGATTAAACGAATATAACCAGGTTACTGTATTTTATAAACAATTTGTTTCGCGATTTTGATTATAGCTGTGGTAATAACTTTTGGTTATTGATATAGGAAATGTGATAACGTAATAATGGGAACACAGTGTATCTTCTCTACATCGTGAATGGGAATAATGAAATAGATTATTAAACTGGAATCCTTAAAGATTATGATTGTGGTTTTTTATATTTAATATTGTATTCATATTCACTAATTTTCAATATTTTTATGATTGTAGTAATAAAAATAAGTTGGAGAAAAACTGGGGATTTAGAAAAAAAATCGAGGAAATTCAAGGATTTAGAACTTAATTTGAAAAGATTTTCCGATTTTTCATCTGGCAACACTGGCCGAGAATCGATATCGATTAGAGTTGCTGATTTCGGGCACTAACTAGTGAAATTACTTACGACTTTTGATGACGAATAATCATAGACACCGTTGGAATAGATGCGTTATCACAAGCGAAACAATAAAAAACACAGTTAATAATAGTGTAAAAATTAGAAATGTTGTGACATAATTGTTATTACTTTATCATTTTACGATTTTTTAAAATAAATGAATTAGTGACTGCAGTGCCTGATAATAATTGAAAAGTCAATTAATGATACCATCGAATTGTTTTCATGAAAGAACTAAAGTAACGAGTTATATGATTTGATAAATCAATACCTTGTTTATTTTTGTTGTAAAATATAACAGCTTCTGGTTTTTTAATATCTTCACCCTTTTTTTTTTTTTACCAGTATTTACAATTTCAATACCATGTTTTGTAGGTAAAAACCTGACATCTCTTTTATCTCTCCAATTACCTACTTACTACAACACCATGAATACTTTCCTTAGTACCTTTCTCATTTTTATAATTTTGCATTCATATTATCTTTTTGTACAATTTTTTAAATTTTTTCTCAAAATGCCTACAATATAAATATGATGATCTAATTAAGTATGACCAATATACAAACTTGTATAGGAATTATCAACTATCAGAGTTCGTCCTTCATTTAAATAATTTTCTAACGGTGACATAACAACTCTACCAGCATATGGAGTGTTATTATCTAAATTATTTAAATTTTTTCTAGAATAAATACTTAAATAAAATGTATACTCCACACTATTACACAATTTATATAGTGTAATCCCATATTTTGCAGCTTTGTTAGGAATATATTGTCTAAATATTATTCAACCCCTAAATGGTATAAGCGTTTCGCAATTACCTACAACATTTTCTGCAGGTACTTTACAGTGTTTGAATAGATTGATAAATATATCAATTAATAGTTGTATTTTCCCTAACCTATCTGTTAGGTTAATATCGTTGTTTGAAACATGGAAAAATTTTCCAGTTCTTCGAATCTATTCCTAGGCATAATTTTAGGTACAAAACTATTTTGAACAATTTGCTGCTAACTCCAATAATCTGATAGTTTTGGATAATTAGTTAAACCAACATACATAACATTAGATCAAAATTTCTTAATATCAATACTATCTGTTTTTTTCAATTTGGTTTTGTACCGCTTAGCTTGTTTGTTCGTCTCAGTAACAATTAAATTGAGCATTTCATCGTTCAGAAACAGGTAGAAAACATCAATAGGTATGCAGTATTGTGCAATATCGCATTTGATGCCACCATCACCAGTATAATAAAATGTTTTTTATGCAATATTTATGTACAATTTCTTGATCAATATTTAAATTACCAGTTACGTCAAACCATGTCCACTGTGGAATCACATGTAATTGTACGCTTGTAGTATTTCCACCATCATCATTCTCATCGTGATCATAGTCTTCAGAAGAAAAATCTGATTCAGGATTATATTCACTTCCTGAATCCTCAAAATCTGTATCTAATGCTAACAGAATTTCATCAGAATCCATTTTACATTAAACTATATAACTTTTAAATAATTATAATTTAAAAAAATATGAACTTTATAAAAATATAAATTTTATTACAAATTGTTTAAGTTCGATCAGTTAATTTATTGTTGATTATTCTAAATTAATGAATTGATAAGTGTTATTTACTTTATCAGTTATCAGTAATAACATTTGGAACCAAAATATTTATTTGTACCTAATTTAAAATTTTAATTTAACAAATATATTCTATTGATATATAATAATATTCTGTTATCCCAAATAATATGGACGTGTGAAAATAATCTTTTTCCTAAAAATGAGAGTCACCGGTGATGCGCCACCAGTGGCGGCTCGTGGGTAAAATAGTTGGTGGTGAACATTTTTAACATTTATATATAATACTTTATGTACCTATAATAATAATTTATAATAGATTAAGTATATTAGAATAACTGAACATTTTTTTTTTATATATATTTATAGATATTTATAGTAAGGGAGACCAGGGTAAGTTGACGAATCTAAGATTCAATGTATTTTTAAAAAATAATACCTTTTTATAAATTTGTAAATTTCAAACACATAGATAGAGGAACTATTGAGGACTGTTCTAAAATAAAAGTTAAGATTTATTATTTTTCTTAAACAGGTTAAAATAATAATTTAAAAAATAATCTGGAATTCGTCATTTTACTCATATGCTGGAGTAAGTTGACGTTACATAATTTATATTATAATTTGATGAGTAAATATACTTTTTATATGTTTTAGTGTATTTATTTTAAATTCAAATAGTCTTAAAATCTTAAATAAAATCAAATCAAATAATATTATATGGCATTTATATATTTTTTTAACTTTATTTAATCTTTTAATATAAAATACAACAATAAAACAAAATTGTAACCTTTAGTTTTTAAATAAAATAAATTAATAAAATAAAATAAAACAATAAAATAAAATTATAACCTTCAGTCTTAATATAAAATATCTAAAACATGAATATAACTTGAAAATCAACTTATAAATTATGTTTTCTGTAAAACTCGCAGGTGAATTTTTGTCCAACATTCAACCCCTGCACAAATTTCATGAGCCCACCTTGTTCATTCGATACACTTTATCCATGATTCACCGTTTTAATCGTTACTATAAAGTTCTTGAGAAAAAATACATTCTTCGTCATACGTCATAACCTGAATCTTCATTGTTTGTATGTACATATGGAACTTCATCATCCGATTTTTTTGAAGATAAAATCAATTTGCATTTGATATTTTTCCCGCATGGTTTTTTATTTTTAAGCTTACTTTCTTTTAATAGCTTATTAAGCTTCCTTTTTTCTTGACGTTCTTTTTTATTTTGTGTTTATTTATTTTGTTCTGCTTATCATTAAATGATTTTTCTGTAACTTCTGCAGAAGCAATTATAATCCGAAAAATATATGGATTAAAGGGTTCTATATCACAATCACTGAAATTGTTTATGACATTTCCTACAGTCACAACTCAATTATATGATTCGCTAATTAATTTTCTGATATTTCGATCATTTATTACACGTCCTAGATTATTTACCATAAATGTGTCACAAGCTTAACTGTAATGTTTTCAAAGGCTCGAAAACTGCAACATCCAGTGGCTGCAACCTATGTGTGGTATAGGGAGGAAATCCAAGCATTGTAATATTTTGTTCACGTCAAAAGAGGATGGCTTGTAGAGAAAAATGTGAAACGTAATTATTAGTATGATGCTTAAAATTCAACTTTTAAAATATTATGGGGGCACCTTGTAAATTTGTTCTATATACTATTAAAAAGTCACAGGAAATATTTAAATTGACTTCATAAAGTTTAAGAGGTCGCTACCAGCAGATAAAAAAATCCAACGATTACATCAAAAATAGCCGTTTGCTTGAAAATTATATAGAGATAATTTCAGTCTTCTATCTCTATATTCAATCTATGTATTTAGTCGTTGGATAGTCTTATCTAAATTTTCTAAATTACTACAATACCTATATCGATAATATGGGCACAATATAAAATTACGGTTGTTACGGTCACAAAACCAGTCGTCATCGTATTAGTCGAAGTTATTGTGGCTTTTTAAATTTGATTTTGAATTCTTTTCTGTTTTGAATAGTTATTTCGCGATTTATATTGTTATTGAACAACCTTTATAATGGCAGCAAGTATTAATAGAGCGGTTTCGACGAGAAAAATGACGAAATATGGTTGATCGGTCAGATGTCATCAAATTTGAATGAAAATATATTACCTTCAAAAAAAGATGTAATGAGTTTATTTTTTTATCATAAAAATATTAATAAGACAAAAATTAGGGAATTTGCAAGTTTTACTGCTATATATGTAATGACAATTTGGAATAATGCTAGAATACCCACAAGGCTACAGAAACATGTTATAAATCTTCTTCTTCTTCTTCTACTTCACCTTCCTCCCAACTATTTGGGGTCGGCCACCCTTGTCCTACACCTCCACTTTACTCGGTCAATCACATCTCCTCTGCACACACCGACAGCCCTCATGTCATTCTCCAAAGTCTCCAACCATCTCTTTTTTGGTCTTCCTCTTCCTCTTTTCCCTTCAACGTCCATCTTCATAGCCACTCTTACTGCATTCGTTTCCTCTCTCCTCATCACATGCCCAAACCATCTCAGCCTATTTTCTCTCATCTTGTCCACAATTGGCGCTACACCAACTCACAGCTACACTCCACTCAACCATCTAAGCATTCTCATTTCCGCGACACTCATATTTTGTTCTATTCTCCTGGTAACCGCCCAACACTCTGAACCATACAGCATAGTTGGTCTCACTACACTTTTATAAAATTTACCTTTCAGCCTAATTGGAATTCTCTTATCGCATAACACTCCCGATGCTTCTCTCCATTTCATCCACCCACACTTAATCCTATGTTTTACATCCATGTCAAAGCCCCCGTCCTTTTGAACAAAAGATCCTAAATATTTAAAGCTCTCAACTTCACCTATCACATCACCATCTATTGTCAGTTGTCTCCTCATTCCTTCAACTTCTTGGTCTCTTTGTCCAAAATCATACTCAATATACTCAGTTTTATTTCTACTAATTCTCAATCCCTTTTCTTCGAGGGCTAAACATGTTATAAATAAAATCGAAATTATTTTTAATGAATGGCAAAAATTAAAAAAAAAATGATAATAAAGCAAAGCGATCTGATGGATTAAAAGAAAAAGAAAATAATTGCTAGAAGAATCTCGATGAACTTTTTGATATAGCCCATGCTGATGCATTAAATAAAATTCGTATTCTGGAAGATAAAAAATTTCTACTTTTGCAACGAAAAGAAGAACGCCCTTAAAAATTGGTAAAATTGGAAATATTGATAGAGAACTCACAAAAAAGGAAGCCGAGAATAAGAAGAAAAATGATAATATTAAAAAAAGGCCGATGAAAGAAGACGAAAGTATTAAATCACTGTCAGGGTAATCACACATGTTGCTATCTTCTTGTTCAAGTGAAGACGATTGTGATATATCTGACGACAATACCTCTACTGTTGAAGACTCATCAATTAATAAATCACCACCGAAAAAGAGAGGTAGAAAGAAACTTCTTGACAGCAATTTGGCTGTTAGTCTCGATGTTGCTAAATTAAGCGATCGAAAAACTGCAATAGTACTAACAAATATTATTAAGCGACTTGGTACTAATCCTTTAGAATATAATGTTAACATTTCATCTATTCGTCGTCAACGTATACAATATCAACAAGAGATTGCTGAATCTTTGAAGAATGCCTTTATACCAGAAGTTCCGCTAACAATTCATTGGGATGGAAAAATCATTGAAGATATATGTGAACATAGAACAGTAGACCGTATTTCAATTTTAGTATCTGGTAAAAGTGCTGACCAACTTCTTGCTATTCCAAAACTAAATTCTGGCACAAGGCAATCAATAGCTTCGGCAGTATATGAAACAACATTGAATTGGGGACTTTGTGATAAAATTAAATGTATGAGCTTTGACACTACTGCAGTAAATACTTGACCAAGAAATGGGGCATGCATTTTACTTGAGCAAAATATGGACAAAGAAATGTTATGGCCATTATGTCGACACTATATAATGGAAATTATGTTAGAAGCTGTTGTTGTTCATGCCACTGGGTGTTCATCAGGACCAGATATATTTAAAAACGATATATATTTAAATAAAGATTTAAAAACGCTTGGAACACAATTCAACAAGAACATTTTGAAACTATAATTTCTGATGCTTCAACTTTTTATGAAATCGAAAATATTTCTGAAACGATCACTTTTGCTTTAAAACAACTTGAAGAATTTCAATCAAGAGATGATTTTAAAGAATTATTGGACTTTAGTATCATTCTTGGGAAAAATTCCAAAAAAAGATATATATTTTAGAGCGCCTGGTGGACTTCATCGAGCTCTATGGATGGCAAAAGCTATATTCATTGAAGATATATTAATTTAGAAGACAATTTAAGCTGACAAAAAAAGAATACATAGGAATTCGTGATATTTGTATTTTTACTGTAAGAATATACATAAAATATTGGTTTCAAGCTGCTTCAGCAATTTATTCACCTAGAAATGATCTACAACTCTTAAAAGATTTAAAGAAATACGAAAGAGTCAATGAAATGATTTCTAAAAAAGCAATGAAAAAATTCCTTTGGTACTTATCAGAAGAATTAATTGCGTTCGCCTTTTTCGATGAAAATGTTTCTTTCGAAATAAAGCGGAAAATAGTGGATACTATGCATAATAATGAAGGAATGGAGTATCCAATAAAACGCATTAGTTTGGAACCCGATATTGTTATAAAGAAAAACCTTGAAGATTTTGTTACTGAAAATACTCGAAGATTTTTTGACATATAAGGAATTTCGACTCAGTTTTTTAATAAATACGTCAAACATTGGGAGGAAGACGAAGATTATAAGAAAAGTAAAGATATTGTTCAGTCAATGAGAGTTGTCAACGATATTGCAGAGCGAGGAGTGGCTTTGATGGAAGAATATAACAAATTACACACCACAAATGAAGAGCAAAAACAGTTCCTTTTCTTACTCATAAAACAATTTAGGCAAAAATATCCAGACAATAAAACATTAATACTAGAATAATATCAATATTTTAAGTAAATTTATATAAAAATATAGATAACTCATAATATGTAAAAAATAAACTTAATAATAAAATATGAATTTTTCTCGAGAATTATTAATCTTTCATTCCTGGTAGCAACCTTTCAAATACAATTAAAAAAAATATATATTTTTGTCATAGAATCTACTCGGAAGGTATAACATAATGACGGGGTGCCTTCAACCAAATTTAACAAAAAATTATTTTTCCCCAAATAAGCATCACCCTAGTGATTATCTAGAATTAATTATATAGGATTTCCAGGTACTGTTTTGATATGCTTACGAAAATGTTCAAGATAAAGTAGGAAACTGTCAGAAGAAATCCAACCATTATCATTACCTATGGTTTCTGAACTAGGAGGTGTTCTTTCTATTAATTGTTTATTCATTCGTTTTCTTGCAAATAAAAGGTTGGCACGTATACACCTGTAGAACTTATTCAAAGAACCACAGTGATATTTTTTCCACGTTCGGCAGATACAATTTTTTCATCTCTTCGTGCACCAGTTGGAGAAATAACTTTTGGTAATTTATTTGGCACGCTAGAGATACCGGATTCGTCCTCATTCAATATCTGGCTGGCATTAAAATGTTTTTCTAGGCTAATTTCTTTAAGTTTTTCAAAAAATGTACCAACATTGATTTTATTGAAGCCATAAGCCGATCAATAGAAATGGCTTCTGATTTTCTAACACTTAAGTTAATAGTTAAGAGACATAAAGATACTCATCCAATCATCACCTGCTATCTTAGTTTGTTTATTAAACCGGTGATGAATGCCATTTTCCTTAGCAAAATCATATATTAACTTCTGGCACTGTAATTTTGTCAAACCAAAAACAACGTCTATCAATGTCAGTAATATAATGTTGTAGTGATTGCAATGATCGTCAGTAAAAGTATTTTTAAACCTGCCTCCATTTGTCGGATAGTTCTATAGAAAATTAAAATATATAAATTGATATTTAAAATGTACAAAATTAATATAAATTTACTTCTGGTTTTTTTTTTTTTTTAATATCGTCTCAATGTTGGTTTTAGTACACCAAATTTTTTGGCAGATTTATCACATGAAGGTTTTTCATCATTGGTGTAGTCATTTATAGCTAATTTATAGATTGATTTATCCCACGTGTGTATAGTTTTTCTTTCATAATTCCTAAGCATTGTACCTTGACGTACATGAATAAATAGAAATATTTAATATAATAATAAGATGGGTTAAGTTGACGATAGTTATCTTACCCGCGTCAACTTGCCCCAATAGATAATATTTTACTCAAGATAATTTTTTTGTCCTTTTAATTTATATTATAGACATTAAGTATATATGAAAATGAAGCTTACACTATACTTTGTTGATTCAAAATAATACACACAAGATTTCACTTACCTTTTTTTTTAAAAAAAAACGTTATTTCATAAACACAGAAAATTAAACTGGTAAAGGTGATAACATAAAATCGTAAATTAAAACCGTGGACTTTATCAGGCTTATTAGTTATCAGTAAAATAGTTATTTCTAACATAATTCCTTCCATTTCTTGTAAAATATCAGACTGTGATATAATCTACTATCACTTATTATCAATTCGTCATCTTACCTAGCTCGTCTACTTACCCAGAGCTACCCTGCATACTGAAAAAAATATCATAATTATTATATTAGTCAGATACATTTTTATCGACTAACTCTATTCTTCTTTCTTTTTTCTCAGCAAACATATCAATAACCTTTTCATTAATATAAGGAATATTTTTGATCGTAAGTTTTTCAATTGATAACATAGACAATGCTGATAGCCGATCTTCTGACATGGTACTACCCAAAAAAGTTTTTATCCTCTTCTGTGTGGAAAATGAACGTTCGGCTTCACCGGAAGTCATAGGTATAGTTATAACAATTTTTAAAAGTTTTGAAGTTTCAGGAAATGTAGCAATTTATTGATTTTCTATAATAAATTTAAGTAAATTTACTGCTGCTGAAATGTTTTTATAATCATTCCGTTTGTAGATAACCTGTAGCTCAGTTTTTAATATAAATTTATCTATAGATGGGTATGCTTCTACAGTTTGATCGAGGTAAACTTGGGGAAAGTTTTTTCATAATCTTCGAAATTTTCTAACAAGAATAAGTTAGCTGCAATTAGATGTCCTTTGTACTTATACAGCTCGTTAACGTTTACAATAATCGTGTCACACATTTCTTTTGCTATAATATAATTATAATTATTTTATAATTATTTTCTTGTCTTCTTTTGGCAGATTCACCTCTATCTACTTGATTATTGTCTAAGTTATCCCTTTTTTTCTGAATATTAATTTCAAAATTAGGTATTGCATTATTTATTTCTACCGGGCTTGTATTTTATTTTTTTTTTGCAGTTAGTTATTTTTAGGACCGCAGCGGAACAGTTGAGTATGTTAAAACATACGTTGCCAGAATCGTATGACTCATCGTCGTTCGAGGCACGTTTGTCGGCACTTGAAGCGAGCATGACACGTTTCTTTACAGCGTAATGTAACTGCACAACAGCCACAAACTCATACGGTCTCGCGTTCCCCAGTACACCCGCCACCCGAACGCGTAGATACTCGTCCACACGAGAACTACCAGTCGGGTAGGTCTTACGCGTACAATGAGGGCGGTGCACAACCGAGCACCAGACATATCCCCGCAGCGAACGACCGACCGTTTTTCGCATGCGACACACGTGTAGACCATTCGGGTAACTACACTCCATACGATGCACAGCATCAGGAAAGATCGGTATTAATTCCGTAGGACGATTTGCGCACAGCAAGGTCCTCATTATTCGAGTTTTCAGGAACAAGGGTCCGAAGACCCCGTCAGGTTTATTAACAATACCGAGTCGATCTTGGTGCAGGCACGTATACACCCATCCGGTTGGTGTAGGACAGTCGAGCCGCAGTTAAAAGGAATGGCGGGTAAATGGTATACATCTATCAAAATACTTGACCTATCATGGGAAGAATTTAGGGTGGAATTTTTAGAAAATTTTAACAACTCCGAAATTCAATCCCAATTGCGCGCCGACATTGTGTCAATACGTCAAACGCCCGAACAATCGTTAACGGATTTCGTGCTGATTAAAAATCAGTTAGCGCGCCGCGTAAATACTGGCCTATCCGAACCGGAGTTGGTAGGTATTATCGCCGGGTTAACGCGCGACACGTTCCGTACGCACATTCGTTTACATCGGCCATTAACGTTCAGCGATCTTCGACGCATTGCAGGCGTTTTGGACCCAGTAACGACTGGCACAATACCAGCCACTAAACAGTGGTTCCCAAAACCGAAGGTCGCGCCGAGCACCCCACAGCGGGCTCCCCTAGTCAAAAAAAAATTTTTTGACAATGCGACAGATCGTCCAAAACCGGGACCGTGCAAATTCTGTGGGGAACTCCATTGGCACAGCAATTGTCCACATAGGCCGACCTCATCGGGAAACTGAGGGGGAGTCGACGGGGTCTAGTCCCCCCCCTCGGCTCATCACCACCCTACCAGACATCTTCACTCAAATTCGGTAGTAATCACGGAAATAAATTACGTGGTACACACGCACGTGGTTCGGCAACTCGACACATCGAACAGCCAACTACGAAAATTTTTTCCGTCGCAGCACAAATCGACACCTGTTCACAGATCCAGAACCTACACCGCCCTATCACCGAACACACTCACCTCACGCGTGACACGTGTGTTCAACAACCGGCTCATGGGGCAGCCACAGGTGTAGGGACGAAGGCAACAGAGGTACGGGTGTGCACCTACACAGGTGACGGGGGCGCTAGCACTCACACTGAGCACAACCCTGCAGTAGGTCAGTCTGCGCGCATTAAGCAAACGGTGAGCACAGAGGCAACCGATAGGGACAGTATGGTTATGGCGGTAAACACCGTAGACCAGACAGTTTCCGTCGCGGTTCAGAACCAGTTTTCCCGCTCTACCGATTGCAATACGACTAATAATAGTAAACGAACACGCCCGGATAAAATTCCGACCTCTGCGGTCGAACTCGAATTTCCATCAGGTTTCGTAACAGCTCTATTAGATTCTATTAAAGATCTTACGAAAATCCGACGATAGCCCGTAAATACGGCAAATCAACCCCTCACGGACTATCAAACATCGTCCGGATGGCGGACGGTCACACTGCGACCACCAGTGGTACCTCCACATTCGAAGCTAAGATAGGAGCACTATCTTAGGAGCACTATCACAAATAGAATTTGGGGACGATTCCGAAACTCGCGAGAAACTCATCAATGTATTAAATAAATACGCGGTAGTTTTCAGTAAAAAAGTAGGACGTACCAAATTAATTGAACACGAGATTTTGCATAAAGACTCATCACCTATCGCGCTTAAACCATACCCATATCCACAACAGAAGCAAACTGCTATCGATGATATGGTACGCGATATGGAAAGCCAGGGGCTCGTTGAACCTAGCACCCCACCGTGGGCCGCGCCAGTAGTATTGGTAAAGAAGAAGGATGGTTCTTTCCGACTCTGTGTCGACTACAGGTGGCTCAACGACGTAACCGAATCCGACGCGTATCCTACGCCAGATTTAAATAAAACGATTTGGCAAATGCGGGGCGCAAAAATTTTCAGTGTTTTTGATTTGCGAAGTGGCTACTGGCAAGTACCACTGCATGAAAATTCACGAAAATACACGGCTTTCCGGACGTGAAGGGGTCTTTATCAATTCCGAGTCCTTCCTTTCGGTCTGAAAAATAGTCCAATGACTTTCGTGAGACTCATGAACGAGGTCATGAGGGGGTACCAGGATGAATTCGTACAAGTTTACCTAGACGATATAATAATATTTTCAAGGAACGAGTATGAACATCAAACCCACTTAGACAAAGTTTTAGAGCGTCTCAAGAGGTTTGGACTTACGTGCAACACAAAAAAATGTAAAATCAGTTTACGCGAAATTTCATTTTTTGGGCACATTGTAGACGCGGAAGGAATTAAAAAACAACAGGAAAAATTGGTCTGCATCGACAATTTTCCGATTCCACGTAAGGTAAAGGATGTACGAAAATTTTTAGGAGTGTGCAACTGGTACAACCAGTTCGTAGACAATTACGCGGATACCATAGCACCCCTCACAAATTTATTGAAACAGGGGGTACGGTGGAAATGGACAGATGTAGAACAACGCGCGTTCGAATCAATAAAAAACGCGCTAGTCACATCACCAAAATTGTTGGCACCCGATTATAGCAAACCGTTTTGTCTACAAACCGACGCAAGCGAGATAGGCGCGGGTGCAGTTCTTTTCCAAAAGGGTGACAAACCTGAAGAAAGACGCATCGTGTCATACGCAAGCAAAAAGTTTAATGCGACACAAACAAGGTACGCCGCGGTTGAACGCGAGTGTCTAGCAGTAATCTGGGCGACCGACAAATTTCGCCCCTACCTAGAGACCCGACGTTTCGAACTCCTTACCGACAACTCAGCACTGACGTGGTTACATAGGGCCAAGGACAAAAATTCTAAATTAACACGTTGGTCATTACAACTAGCTAATTTAGATTTTAGTACGGTACATGTCCCGGGAATACATAACGAAGCACCAGATTTGTTATCCCGTGATCCGGCACCGGGCACACCCGTAGATGAGGAACGACTCGAGGAAAAATTGGTCGGAGCACCCACAACTCCAACGACAAATGTTGATCCCGAGTCCGACCACATCTTCTCTATGTTCAATAACCACGACAGCGACGACACCCCCCTCACTGCAAACACGCTCGAAAGGTGGCAGTCTGAAGACCCCACGATTCGCGACGTAATTGCCGGTTTCAAATTAGATGGGCCAGCGCCTAACACGAGGAATACCAAAACGGAAACCGACGCATACGTCTTTTCCGACAGGCTCTTACGTGCAAACGTCGGTCCTAACGCTCTCATCGTGATACCGAAGTCCAAAACACAACACGTGATTTGGAGGTGTCACGATCACGTCTTATCCAACCATCTAGGTTGGAAAGAGACGTATCGGGCGGTTCGACAACGGTACTATTGGAAAGGTCAAAAAAACGATGTCAGGTTATATGTCGGTGCGTAACCCGCATAATAATAAAAAAAAAAAAAAAAGGGGAAAAGAAAAAATAATTTTTTTTTTCAGATACCATGAGCGACTGGAACAACGCCAGCAAGTGGCAGAGGGTGGCTGACCTCATCGCCGAACTTGGGTTGGTGTCCGGACAACCGGAACCAATCTGAACCGCCGCCTAAGTGGATAGGATGTCGACACGTCAGCTGCTCCAGGATCCGGTGAGGGCGCGGATTTATTACCGGGGCTGGGCAGACAGAACCGCCGACATCCAGCGGTCGCTGAGGAACCAGCCACCCAACAAACCAACGCCATCACCTTCCCGGAAGTCGGCCGGGAACAAGGCGCCAGTTCAAAAATCGCTCCCCCCCCCCCCCCGCAGGCAAAACAACGGAGGAACGCTGTTCCGTGGCATCCAGGGAGCCGGCATCGGACAGCACCCATACCGGCAGTGATGGTAAGGACGGAGGCACAGCAGGCGCGGTTGAAACACAAGTTTCAACAGATGAAGGAGAAGAGGAAGGCTAGGGAGTGTAATGTCAGTCAACAACCACGGCTGGCAAAACTCCCAAAACCCATCTCCGATCTGGAGGCCGCCAGCGGACCTCCGCCCAAACCCACACCATCGGTGGCGATGGAGGTGGACCAACCTGCGCCCAAGGGTACCGAACCCAAGGAGCAGGCACCGTCCACCAGCCAGGAGCGACCATGTCCAGGTTCGGAGGATTCCCTCGAGGACAACTGGCTGGCCGCTCTGAATCCATCGTTGGAGGGGCCACCGGAGGTAGTGTTCGACAACAAGTCGTTCTTTACCCCGGTCGGGTCCCCCAACCGACCATAACGGCCACGCGGAAGACGAATATACCTCTAGCAACAGTTAGAGGTAGCACAAGCCGAATTAAAAATGTTTCCTATGCTATTGCGGGATTGTTTGGATCATTTTTAAACATTCCTGTACATAATATTGTTGAAATAAAAATGAAATTGTTTAAGATTGCTCGATTTCCATTAGTCTTCGGTGCATATTTAAAAAAAATCAAAATTTAAATTAATAAAACAAAAACTGACACAACCTCGTGTAGTCGTGTTCAACACAACGATTATCACTTAAAAACAAAATTATGTATATAAAGTTTTCCTTATCACATAACAGCTGATTACATTATTAACCAATGAAAAAAATTGTACTGTTTAAAATGATATAACTGATGGTTAGTAAAAGCGGTAACATTGTAATAATGGTCTGTATTAAACTCGTCGCAAAAGTACCCGCTACGCTAAACTACACGCTAGCTTAACTGACAGCTAGATAAGATTTAGCGCGACATTGTAATAACGGCCCTTAGTAAACGATAGTCACGCTCATATATACATACAATAAAACTAGATAATATACCGAAAAAGTTTATGAGATAAGTTGCTCATATCTGCTCTACTTCCGATAAGACATTATTGAATTAGACATGTACATGAAATCGAAAATGTACTTGATTAGTTATTCGCGCGTTCGATACAGTGTTTTTCATTAATATGGCTCTTAAACCTATTATTACTCGGTTAGATGTCCATGAATATGTTATTTTTAACAACGTGTCCGGTTCATTACAAGAAAAAAACAGTGCATTGGAATTAGTTTTAAATACATTTAATTTTGACGAACACAACGTTGAAATTCAAGTTGCTGTCACTGATATAAAAAAGTGTTTAGCTTTACAAATGTTCAATCGGTAAATAGTTAAAGAATAAAGGTATTAATAGTAGGATCATTATAATATTCACTATTTAAATGTCATTTAGGTACATACAGGAATGAAATAATAGTTAGAGATAATTGTCGGTTTTTAATAGAAAATAGCGATTGGCTTAATACAAATTTAAATTTTTCTAAAACTACTTACGAGCTATTAAATATATATCATTTCTGGGACATCTTGTAGACGCTGAGGGGATTAACAAACAGCCGGAGAAGTTAGAGTGCATTAAAAACGTCCCACGTCCCCAAAAAGTTAGAGACCTGCGGAGGTTCTTAGAAATATGCAATTGGTACAGCCAGTTTGTTGACGACTACTTGGATACCATTGCACCCTTAACCGACCGACTCAAACACGGAGCTAAGTGGCGTTGGACGGAAGTCGAAGAGCTAGCATTTGAAAAAATCAAATCCGCACTTTACGACACTCCAAAACTGTTCCCACCAGATTATGGAAAACCTTTTTGCCTCCAGACTGATGCGAGCGAGTTAGGATCCGGTACCGTCCTTTTCCAAAGGGGTGACAGACCTGAGGAAAGACGGATATTCGCCTACGCGAGTAAAAAGTTTTCGGAAACGCAAAAAAGGTACGCCACCGTCGAACGCGAGTGTTTAGCCAAAATCTGGTTGACGGACAAGTTCAGACCATACCTCGAAACACGCCGGTTTGAACTATATACGGACAACGCAGCACTAACTTGCCTACACAGGGCGAAGGACAAAAATTCTAAACTGACAAGGTGGGCACTCCAACTTGCAAATTTAGATTTTGAAACGATACATGTCCCCGGGGTACAAAACGAGAGACCAGACATGTTGTCGCGTAACCCAGCCCAAGGTCCACTATTAGATGAGGACGGTCTCGAGGACAAGTTAGTAGGCGCACCAACTACACCACCCACCACACCACTACCACCCAGGCCGACAACCTTTTCGCCAACACAGAAGTGGACACTCGTCCCAAAGACGAATCGTTCTCCAACGCACTACTTGCGTCTTGGCAATTCGAAGACCCCCCAAACGCAAGCCACAATAAACAACATACAGTCAACCCCGCACGGAACACCAGAAGCGTCAAAACGAGTACCGACCAACACGTCGTATCTGACGGCCTTCTCCGGATAAACGACGGGGGTCACCCAAGGGTCGTTATACCACTGGCCAAATCACAACAGGTGATTTGGAGGTATCATACCCATATTTTGGCCAGCCACCCGGGTTGGAAAGAGACGTACCGGGCCGTCCGGGATTGTTTCTACTGGAAGGTACTTAAGAACGACGTGAGATTGTACGTAAAATTGTGCCACATTTGTGCGTGTACGAAACCGCTCAACTCACGTCCGGACGACCCCATGACCAGCAGTAAACCACGACAACCGTGGGAAGTCGTTAGTATCGACCTTATGGGCCCCTAACCACTCACGAGTAAGGGAAAGTCATATATACTGGTGGCCACCGACTGTTTACCTCGGCCACCCCCTTGGAACAGCCACTACCAAAAATATAACCGAAACGCTCGAACGCGAATTCTTCTCCCGTTTCGGTTACCCCGCTTGTGTCTCAGCGACAACGGACCCTAATTCGTATCGAACGCATGATAAGCGCGATCGACCGTTGGGGGGCAGAGGGTTAGATGACACCAACATACCACCCTCGAGCTAACCCGGTCGAGCGGCGCAATCAGGACCTCAAAAAGGGATTGCGCGCAGTACTGTCGAATGAAAATCACAGTACTTGGAACACCAAACTGCCACCGATTTTGTTCGCGATTCGGGATAGGCGGAACGTCCAGACAGGATACCCGCCCTCGGTACTGGTACTCGGCAGAGAGTGCAAAAGGCCGGGGATTGGACACTGTCGCGGAACACGACCGTACCAATCGAAAAAATAATTTCGGAAAGAGCAATAAGGGAAAAGGAAATCCTACAAAGCGGCGCGACAACAAGTGGTCCGGAACAAACCAAGTTTGCGTAGGGCGATGTAGTTTACTACAAAGCACACCACCTGTCAAAAGCAAGTCACGGATTCCACGCCGGATTTGCCCCTAAATGGCGGGGCCCAGTGAAGCTGGAAAAGGGGTATTCCTAACCAACCAGCAACTGCCCCGGAAAATCTATGTTTCGTGCCTAAAACGCGCCAACATAAATATTAATTGTCTTATGCCCCATAGGAACTATGAACCAACGGCGAGCGCGACATCAACTGACCCCAGGGGAGGTTTGTGACGCACCGCTGATGCAGTTATTGGCCGATCCTCTTCTACGTGCGGCCTACCGGCGAGGTCAACAGGACCGGTCGGCGGAGGAGGCGCGGCTGATCGCCATACCAGCAGACGGGACAGGTCGACGCGCCGTGTACCAAGAACGGCAGTCGACACCCAAACTCGGAAAACCACACGGATCACCGACCAACGGTCAACGGGGTCGTTGTAACTTGTAATCTCCGATTTATTATCATTAATATACGCCGTTCTGTGCTAATTTTATTTTCAATGTTTGTACAGTTGAACAACTTGAAATTTTTGTGAATTGATATTTTTTTAAGTTGAGGCACAGAATTTTGGGATTAATTTCACTTATTTATTAACATTAAAATTCCATCTTTTCTCCAAATCGCTTCAACTTACGCACAGAAAGCCTTTTTTTACTTCACTGAAGTATTTTTTTGAGAATTTCAATTATTTTTCCAAAGCACCTTTTATATATCTCGGGACTCAGATTATTTTGTTTCAAATAACAAAATATGAGCGTTTTTGGATTTCTGGGGCCACTTGCGTGTTTCTGTGATTTGGTTAGTTATGTATACCCAGTTGGTTTTGTTCTCCCTGATCATTATGCTGTATCTGCCAGATTTAAGATTGTTCTCATAGAAAATGCAACTGTATAGCTTATAGAAGCGATTGTGATTTTTCAGTACAGACGTTGACAAAGCCTTTATTTTGTAATTATAGAATATATTATCGCTGGGGTTGCTTTTATCGGAGATTTCCAACTAATTGAACTATCAAGACATCGTTTGTAATTTTTGGATCGACCTGAACATTATAAGTTATATTTTTGTTACTCACAAAATATTTGTTTGAAATTCTTGAACAATTTTACAGGAATATACTGTAAAATACTGTTTTATTTTCCACAAAATGCGAACGCGAACGGACGTGTTTTTACGAGCTCCCGCGAGATCGTCGTTTTCGTCGAGAAAATGTGAACCGTTAATTACGCTGAAGACATCGGTGGATTCGTCTTGGGAAGCTCCGTGCACCCATACCGATTTCGTCGAAGTCGGACCAAGGGGTGAGAACTTACAGCGGATACAAGGGATAAAACAGGTCAGAAGTATAATTTACCTTAACGACAGAACGGGTGGGGTTATCAATCTTACCTGGACGGTCATATACCCTCGAAACTTACAGGGAGCATACCCATATTTGCTCCCTTTCTTTTGATACCGAAATCAACTCTCTAGACTTAAACGCGCACCCCCGGGGGTGGTTTTAACATCAAGAAAATAAAATGTTTAACAAAAAAATCCATTTATAAACGATAATCAACAAACTCGTTAGCAACCCGCGTTGCTAGCAGTTTGATACTTTCGATTATTTTTTTTTTTTTTTTTTTTTTTACGACGTTGCCAACCGGAAATCAACAAGTGATAATTATTTTCTAAACTTTTTTTTTTTTTTTTTTTTTTTCTAAGACCAAAAATAAACAAATACGATTTTAATCCGCGTTGTTAACAGACATTCAACAGGTTTTCATTTATTATCGAAAATTTTTATAATCCCCAGTGGAAAGGGGTGTCAGAATATTTCCACGGTTTCCACAGCCAGTCGTAAGGGGCGACTAATGTGGTTGCGTCAGGTCGACAACCGGTGTAAAATTATGTCAAATAGAATGAGGAGTCCTTATCGATACTTAGGCGGTCTGTCCCATCTCGGATGTGCGCGGGGACAACAAGTGAGAGGAAATATTATATCTAGAGGAGGAGGAGACCTGGATGTTAAAGTGTGTGATACCACCCGGACAGCCAGTGTGGTAGCTGTTCCACCAGTTATGTGTGCAGGTCTACCCAACACGGGTAATGTCAACGGTGTTGGGACATCACCATTGCGCCCCGGGTTAAATCTGAGTCTAGGTATGAGGGATAGATTTAAAGTAAGAATAGGCACGTGGAATGTTGGAACGTTGACAGGCAGAAGTAGAGAATTAGCAGAAGTATTGAAGAGAAGGAAAGTTAATATTTGTTGTGTACAGGAAACTAAATGGAAAGGAGAGAAAGCAAAAGAAATAGGAGAGGGCTATAAGGTAATATATTCAGGTAGGACTAGTACTAGGAATGGCGTTGGAGTAATATTGGATGATGAGATGAAAATTAAGGTAGTCAACGTAGGAAGGAAAAGTGATAGAATTATTACGGTAAAATTGGTATTCGAGGAGAAAGTATTAAACGTAATAAGTGCGTATGCACCGCAAGTAGGATATGAAGAAAGTGAAAAGGAAGAGTTTTGACGAGAGATGGATGAGGTGATGCAAGGAATACCAGGAAATGAGGATGCTGTGATTGGTGGAGATATGAATGGTCACGTAGGGAGTGAGAGGGTAGGGTATGAAAGAGTGCATGGAGGGTATGGTTTTGGCGAGAGGAATGAGGCTGGAGAAAAAGTTTTGGATTTTGCAGAATCGTATGAGCTTTCAGTAATCAATACATATTTTAGGAAAAGAGAAGAGCATTATATAACATACAAGAGTGGAAGAAATAGGTCGCAGATTGATTATTTTATGTGGAGGAGAGACAATACAAAAAGAGTAAAGGATTGTAAAGTAATTCCTGGAGAGAAGGTAATAACACAACATAGGTTGTTGATAATGGAAGTATGGTGTAGTGGAAAAAAGATGAACAAAAGAAGGAAGACAGAGAAGGAGATCAGAATTAGGTGGTGGAAATTAATAGGAAACAAAGAGAAGGAGTTTATAAAGAAATTAAAAGAAAAAGCTGTGTGGAATGTTGAGGGAGATATAAATGAGGTTTGGAGAAGGATGGTCACTTGTGTTAAGAACATAGCAAAAGAGGTTGTTGGTGAAACCAAAAGTAGTTTACCAGAAGACAAGGAAACGTGGTGGTGGGATGAGGAGATTCAGAGAGTAGTAGCGAGTAAGAAAAAGCAATTTAAGGTATGGCAAAAAAGTAGGAAGTGGGAAGATTGGATAGAGTATAAAAATGTATGTAAAATAGTAAAAATTGCGGTAAGAAAAGCAAAGCTTAATAGGTATGATGAGTTATATGAGCGGCTAGGAACACAGGAAGGAGAAAAAGAAATTTATAGACTGGCGAAGGTGAGAGAAAAGTGATCCAAGGATTTCCAAGATGTCTGGTGTATAAAAAATGAGGATAAGAGAGTTTTAACAAATGATGAGGATGTGAAAAAAAGATGGAAAGAATATTTTGAAAAATTACTGAACGAGGAATATCCAAAAGAAGCTTTAGAGAGTATGTCATGGAATGAAGGATTGATTGGTCTAGTGGGCGAGGAGGAAGTGAGAGATGCGGTGAGGGCGATGAAAAAGAAAAAAGCGGTAGGACCAGATGGAGTACCTGTAGAGGTGTGAAAATGTTAGGAGATATAAGCATTGGGTGGTTGAAAAATCTTTTTAATAAGGTACTGATAGAGGGGAAAATGCCAGAAGATTGGAGAAAGAGTTTTATTCTACCAATATTTAAAGGAAAAGGAGACATACAAGAATGTGGGAACTATAGAGGAATAAAGCTCATGAGTCATAGAATGAAGATCTGGGAAAAGATTATAGAGAAGAGGATAAGAAGTGAGACCTCGATATCAGAAAACCAGTTTGGTTTTATGCCAGGAAAATCGACAATGGAGCCATTATTTTGTGTTAGGCAATTAGTAGAGAAATACAGAGAAAAGAATAAAAAACTATGCATGGTGTTTATAGATTTAGAAAAGGCGTATGACAGGGTGCCAAGGGAAGTTTTAAGGTGGGCATTAATGAGAAAAAATGTATGTTAATTTGATCCAGGATATGTATGAAGGGTCGAGTACTAGTGTCAAGAGTCGAAGTGGAGTATCAGAAGGTTTCAGTATAGGAGTAGGTGTGCACCAGGGGTCAGCTCTAAGCCCCTACCTGTTCTCAGTGGTAATGGATGAGGTTTCAAAGGAGATACAGGGTGAGATACCATGGTGTATGATGTTTGCGGATGATATAGTTCTGATAGGAGAAAACCTAGAAGTTGTCAATAATAGGTTAAATGAGTGGAGGTTAGCCCTCGAAGAAAAGGGATTGAGAATTAGTAGAAATAAAACTGAGTATATTGAGTATGATTTTGGACAAAGAGACCAAGAAGTTGAAAGAATGAGGAGACAACTGACAATAGATGGTGATGTGATAGGTGAAGTTGAGAGCTTTAAATATTTAGGATCTTTTGTTCAAAAGGACGGGGGCTTTGACATGGATGTAAAACATAGGATTAAGTGCGGGTGGATGAAATGGAGAGAAGCATCGGGCGTGTTATGCGATAAGAGAATTCCTATTAGGCTGAAAGGTAAATTTTATAAAAGTGTAGTGAGACCAACTATGCTGTATGGTTCAGAGTGTTGGGCGGTTAACAGGAGAATAGAACAAAGTATGAGTGTCGCGGAAATGAGAATGCTTAGATGGTTGAGTGGAGTGACAAGAGAAGATAGATTAAGGAATGAATACGTGAGAGGTAGTGTTGGTGTAGCGCCAATTGTGGACAAGATGAGAGAAAATAGGCTGAGATGGTTTGGGCATGTGATGAGGCGAGAGGAAACGAATGCAGTAAGAGTGGTTATGAAGATGGACGTTGAAGGGAAAAGAGGAAGAGGAAGACCAAAAAAGAGATGTTTGGAGACTTTGGAGAATGACATGAGGGCTGTCGGTGTGTGCAGAGGAGATGTGATTGACCGAGTAAAGTGGAGGTGTAGGACAAGGGTGGCCGACCCCAAATAGTTGGGAGGAAGGCGAAGTAGAAGAAGAAGAAGAAGACTTGTGATGAAAAAATATATATCAAAACTCATGTTGACATTCAATATTATACTTTCTGTCAGTGGTCAATGAAATTTTTTAGATTATAGTGGTTTTTACTTAAAAAACAGTAAATATATGAAAATGTATTCGCATATTATGAGCAAAAAGTCAGGTAAGTCCATGTATTTCAAACTTCAAGAATATATATGGACTAGAAAAGTCAAATATTAAAAAAAAATAATGTGACAAATATATTTGTGTACTACTCAACATATAGAATTTTGTCAAAGCACATTATTTATTTTAATGTCATATGTGCTAAAACTATTTTTCCTTATCCTGAAATATTTTCAAAGTTGGACTTGCCTTGTTGTTGCAGTGAGCCCTTCAATTGTTATCGTTTATTGTTCAGCCTTCTATAAAATCTTCTTATGTTTTAAATACATAATAATTTATTAATCATAATACATTTCTATACTTAATATATTATTATTATGAAAGTGAAGTCTTAAAAATAAATTTATCCTAAGCCTATGACAAAATATCAATACCTATGACTAAATAATTAAGATATAACCAATAAAAATTCGATGATACTACTAAAAAATTTTTAAGGTGCTAATATAATATTTGTGGGTGCTAAGCACCCCCAAATTGCGCCTATGGTGAAATAATGGTGAGAGGTCAAGAGGGGTACGTGATTGAGAACCGCTGTTGAAAATTAAGCTGAGATGGTTTGGGCATGTGATGAGGCGAGAGGAAACGAATGCAGTAAGAGTGATTATGAAGATGGACGTTGAAGGGAAAAGAGGAAGAGGAAGACCAAAAAAGAGATGGTTGGAGACTTTGGAGAATGACATGAGGGCTGTCGGTGTGTGCAGAGGAGATGTGATTGACCGAGTAAAGTGGAGGTGTAGGACAAGGGTGGCCGACCCCATATAGTTGGGAGGAAGGCGAAGTAGAAGAAGAAGAAGAAGATACTGTGCAAGTTTTAATATAAACACCTTTAAACGTAACGATATCATTAATTGAGTTCCATCAAATTTAAAAAAAAAAAAAAAAAACATTTTCCTTCCCATTTTTATAGACGTAGGACTGTCTGTAACAACAAATTCTACTGATGTACAAGGTGGGGCGTGGTTAATTCCTTATCTGAAACTCTCGCAACTTAGCGGCTATTAATAGTAGAGCGTTGGTTTATGGCTTGTTCGAAAGCACGTTATCTAAGGTTTTAGTTATGACTAGTTCAGTGTCAACAATGCAGTGGACAAAGCAAGAGCGCGCGTTCGCCGTGGAAGCCTACTTTTCTTTCAGCCGTTCGATCATCGCAACTTAGCGTGCTTTCAGAAACCATTTCAATATCGCACCTGCAGGTCGTGTGCCTGATCGGAAATCGATTTGCTTGTGGGTGGAAACGTTTAGGGATACCGGTAGTGTGCAGAAGAAACATAATGGACCTTCCAGAACCGTCAGGACGCCAGAAAACATCGAAAGGGTAAGGGCGGCGATTTTGAAATCCCCTAGGCGATCTGCACACAAACATTCGGCTGCTTTAGGGATTTCTAGTCGCACAGTGAGACGAATTCTTCATGAGAAACTTAATTTTCACCCATACAAATTAGCAGTGGTGCAACAACTTAATCCACGCGATTATGTTGCGCGAAAAAATGCATGTGAAGCTTTCCTCGAAAACCTGCCTCAGGACGCCCTTGTTTCCTTTAGTGACGAGGCACATTTCCATATTTCAGGATGTGTGAATAAACTAAACATGCGATATTGGAGCGCCACTAACCCGAGAGAACTTCATGAGCATCCTCTGCATACAGAACGTGTGACTGTTTGGTGTGCAATATCCAGAATCGGCATTATTGGCCCATGGTTCTTTGAAGAGAACGAAAGAGCAGTTACGGTTAATTCTGAACGTTATGTCAGCATGATTGTGGATTTTTTTCTGCCCAAACTTAAAGAAATGATTGTAGGGGAAGTGTGGTTTCAACAGGATGGCGCCACAGCTCACACGGCAAGAAGGTCAGTGAATATTTTGCGTGAACACTTCCCCGAACGGCTCATCTCTCTTAGATGCGATCTTCAGTGGCCAGCACGATCGCCAGATTTAGCCCCATGTGATTTTTTCTTGTGGGGCTACCTTTAAGTGGTATACACTTATCGTCCAAAGACCCTTCGTCATCTAAAAAACAATATTCGTGCTGCTGCTTGAGTGGGGAAGTTGACGCTCCAGATATGTTAGGGAGGATTAATTTTAATGTTCCCGGTGCTAATTTGCGTAACTTTTCCCGCTTCCGGGTCCCGTTCTGTGCGACAAATTATTTATATAATGAACCCATTTTGCGACATAATGACATTAGATAATGGGTCCGATCCCATTTAAGCAACTTCTTGTCTAATTATTTTGTATTATATCACTTTTTGTTAAATTTTATGCATGTGTTAGTATATTATTATTATTAACTATTAATCTTATATATTTGTCAAGGGTTAAAATGTTAAAATGTTTTTAAAGAAACAAAGTACTAACCAATCTAAGTCACGTAAAAACTTTTTCAGAACATATAATTTTACAATAAACAACCAAGACATTCAAGTTTGTCAAAAGATGTTCTTACAAACACTAGCAATTTCGGACAAAATAATTACCAATGTTTGTACAAAACTTAAGGAATCTCCTATTATATCTTCAGATCAAAGAGGAAAACACAGAAACCGACCTCATGCCATAAAAGATAATGTTAAAAAACAAATTATGGAACATATTGAAAGTTTTCCAATCGTCGACTCACATTATACTAGAGAATATTCGAAAAAAAAATTCCTTGACAGTAATCTATCGATATCAAAAATGCATCGGTTATACTTAGAATGGGTTGAAAACAATCCATCAGTTACTGATTCCAGAGTACTGAATGTTACTTTCAGACAATACTCGGACAATTTTAATAATGAATATAATTATGCTTTTTATAAATCTAAGAAAGATATGTGTTATATATGTGAACAATTATTATTATTTCGTTTGTCTTAGATAAATATTACATTCATTTCACAGTTTAACATAGGTAACATAGTATAAAATAGGTATAAATATAAAAAAAAAAAAAAATATATAAATAAATAGATATGTGAACAATACAGACTATCAACACCAGAACAAAAAAATAATTTACAAATTTAATATGATGAGCACATCTCTAATAAGATTTTAGCAAGAGAAAGAAAAAATGCTGATAAAAAAAGAGCAGAAAATGGTTCCGAATTCTGTATTGCTGTATTCGATTTGGAAAAAGTATTGCAAACTCCACAAAGTGAAGTAAGTAGCTTCTACTATAAGAGAAAGTTTGCTACTTATAACTTCACTATTTATGACATAGGAAAAAAGGAAGGGTACTGCTTTATGTGGGATGAAAGTAATGGTAAACGTGGATCAAATGAAATTTCTACTTTTATTTTAAAATTTATGAAGATAAAGAAAGAAAATGGAATAAAGGAGTTTAGTTTTTACTATGATAATTGTGCCGGACAAAATCGAAACAGATTTATATATTCGATGTAGGAGTACGCTGCCTACTCTCTAAAAGTTAATATCATGCATATATTCCTTGAGAAAGGACACACCCAAAATGAGGGGGATAGTATGCACGCAACTATTGAATGTGCCAAAAAAACTATAGCTACTTATGTTTCGGCACAGTGGGTGACTCTTGTTAGATGTTTTAAAGTAAAAAAACCCTATATTGTTATAGAAATGTGTAATCAAGATTTCTTGGACTCCAAACCTTTAATTGACAATCCAGGACTAAACTGGAAAATGTCAACAGATAATGATATTATTAAGTAGAATAATGTGAAAGTAGTATCGACATCATTTGAAAAACCTTTCATACTAAACATTAATTACAGCTTGGATGCAGAAAACAATTGTATAAGCTTAAATATTATATCGAAGAAAAATAGAGGAAGACATACAGCTCACTGTACACCTAAAAATGCTTATACTGAGAAGATTCCAATAGATAAATTGAAACTTAAAGATTTGTTATCACTTTGTGACAAAGGACTTATACCGACAATGTATCATGATTTCTACCACTCTTAGTTACAGCTTAAGAGAACACTATACAGTCGGTATCTTAACTAATTTTATTATTTTTTTATGATGTTTTTTATTTATTTTTATTTTTATTGTTTAATTATTTTTTATTATTTAACTGATTGTTATGCAAAAAAGTAAGGAATAATACCTACTTAAGGTAATTGTTGTTATTATTATTATTTTTATTTGAATTGTTTAGTTTACAGTTAGTTTGTTTTTATTTGAATTGTTTAATTCACAGTGATTTTGTTTTTATTTGAATTGTTTAATTCACAGTGATTATGTTTTTATTTGAATTGTTTTATTCACAGTGATTTTGTTTTTATTTTAATACCCAATAGTATGATATTTTGTTAAATTGTAGTTTAATATTCAATTCACTTAAATGCTGGGTGAATTCTGCAAAGAACATCAATCTGGCTATCCACTCCAAGTCAGATAATTCTTCATGTATTTGATTTTGCTCATCTAAAAACATCTTAATTTCGTCAAAGCATTCAATAAACCTTTGGAGAACATTGCCACGACTAAGCCAGTGAACATTATTAAACATAACTAAACCTCTGTACACTGAATTTACTACTTTTAATAGATTTTCAAATTGTTTTTTATTCAAGCCTCGCGCTATAATGAAATTCACTATTTTAGTTACTAGTTTTATTATAGCATCAAATGATTTAAAAGTATTTTTTGCACATAATGCCTCTTGGTGTATAAAACAGTGAAATCCTTGCATGGGATGTTTCACATGTTTAGTAAATAAATTAATAAACCCTGATTCTTTACCAGTCATGCTAGGTGCACCATCAGTAACAAAAACAATCCTTGAAAAATCCACATTTGCCTCAGAAAGAGTATTAACAACTGCTTTGCAAATATCAGTTCCTTTTTTTGTTTCTTTCAATGAGGTTAATTTAATCAACTCTTCTTTAATTTCATTACCAACAAAATATCTAATAAATATAGATAATCGAGCTGAACCAGTAATATCAGTGTTCTCGTCAAGACAAATTGAAAATACATTACACAACTTAAAATCTGCAAATTGTTGATTTGTAATATTTTCTGCAATTTTTAAAATCCTATCTTTAAGGGGATTGGAAGCGACGATTTTCTTTCTCTGTCTAACACACGTGCAGCATAGCAATTTAGACGTTTTCTAGTTCCAACGTACCGATCGATCTATTGATGCGATAAGGAATCTAAAAACAGTTTTGAATTCGTCGTCAAGTCTACTTTAGATCGACTTTCCCACTTTTTTGATTTTTTCCCCAAAATCCAATAAATTAGCTTTGAGAAAATTAGAAACCTAAAAATCATCAAAAGTTAATTTTTCGATATTCTTAGCACAAAATTTCAAAAATGTGGGAAAGTCGATTCATTTTGCGACATAAATATACATAATAACGGCACTATAGACAGTATTGAAACTGATTTCGCGACATAGTATAGGTACGCCCGTTATTTCGTCCATTCGTCAACGTAAACTGACGACGTGACATGGTGGAACGTCTACACACAACATTATTTTATTCAATACCAAAATAATTTTTAATTATAAAATAATCGGCATGGAAAACTACAAAAAAAAAAAAAATTCATGTCTAAATTAAAAAAGCATAAAGGCAATACCGCAGCACTACTAAAATGGCGATTGAATTCCAAATCTGACACAGTAAGTTATTTTACTTTTTTAGTCAATACACTTATAAATAGTTAAATTATAGCCGTGTTTTATTTCTCATTTTATATTTTTAAATTATATAGTTTAAATATTTACTCAAATAAATGTTTACTCAAATTTTTTTTATAAGCCCTTAATGCACAAATTTCTATAAAATGTGTAAAAATCACGATAATTTGCAAGTTATTTTGTAGATAAAAATTCATAAATTTTTTTCTGTTCATACTTAAGGTTCAAAATTTTAACAATAGGTTATCTATAAGCTACTCTTCAAAAATCATTAAAAAAATTTCTTCCGGACTTAGAGGAAAAAATTTTATGACTGTTTGCAATTTAAATATTTATGAAATTGCATAAAATACCGATTTATTCTCAAACAATTTTAAATATTAGTTATAATTCAAAAAGTATAAGTCGCAGATTTTTGAAATTGTTAATGAAAATGTTATCAATTTTTAAGATAACCATCTTTTATACATTTAAAAAAATTTTAAAATAATTTGACAAATTTTGGGCTAATTGTAGGCCTAAGAAATTGTCGGTTTTTCCAATTTTTTTGAATAAAAAAAATTCCATAGGGTCAAATTTCTTGAAAATTAACAACATTATAAAACCAGTAGCTTCTGTGTTCCACTCAAAATCTAAAATAGGTATATGTTATTTCCATAGGAAAAATTACCATCGACATCAATTTCCAGCAGTCAGCAAAAATATATAATTCATCATGATGAAGATATGGAAGAGTAAGACATACTTAATTAATAATTGTTATTAGTTGTGTTTACAATAATTATTTGTATTGTATTTAATTTAGAACATATGTAATTGAAGGAAGACGAATCGTTGATATAAAATGTATGTTTGATAAAATCTCGAAAATCAAACACGAGGGTTTTGACTGTACGTTCCTTAATTTAAGTTTACAAAAAGAAAAAAGATGTGGTTTTTACAGTGAATTTATTTTTATTTGCAACATGTGTAATAAAAAAGAGATTATCTCTACTGAACCATCATTAGATAACGGACTTTTAACAATAAATATGGCAGTTGTATCATACCGGTTGTAAATACCGGTCAAGGATATTCACAATCACAGCAATTTTCAGCTATTTTAAATATGCCATGTATGAGTAACTCATTATATCAAAAATGTCATGAAAAAGTTAGTTCATATACTGAGAGAATTTCCTTGGAAGGAACTGAAGAAGCGGCTAAAGAAGAAGCTAGATTAGCTATAGAACACGGAGAAGTAAATAAGAACGGTGTTCCTATGATCACTGTAGTTGCCGATGGCGCATGGTCTAAGAGGTCCTATAGATCAAATTATAATGCTCTGTCTGGTGTTGTTAGTAAATAATTTATTTAAAATATATGGTACACAAATTATGGTCAAGATTAAGCAATCATTATCTTATATATTTCAGGGATGTATTGTTGGTTATAGGACTAAAAAAGTGTTGTATATAGGAGTAAGAAATAAATATTGTTCAGTATGTCACAAAGCAGATGTTATCCAAAAGGTACCTGGATAACATATTTGTTATAAAAATTGGAGTGGAACGTCTACGGCCATGGAAGCTGGCATAATTGTTCAAGGGTTTAAACAGAGTTTACAGTCAAATAATTTAATTTATAGTTATTTAATAGGGGATGGGGATAGTAGTGTTATGAAAAAAATTAATTTAGCAAAACCGTATGGTAATGACGTGATTGTAAAAAAAATTGAGTGTACCAATCACATATTACGCAATTACTCGAATCGTTTAAAAGATATGTCTACAAAAAGAAAGAGTTCTTCGGGTATTGTTGTTCCAGGATTCATAAGAACAAAATTAAAAGAAAACTTGTTAAGATTACGGTGAGAATTGTGTATTTTATATTAATTTATTACTACAATTAATTTACATTGGATAAAAAGAGGCATTGAATAACTGTGTAACATGCACCATTATATGTAATATAATTGTAATGTAATTACTAACAAATAATAATACGCATATTTCCAAGTCATACGAGGATAAAAATGTTCAATTATATTTTATACTTCCAAATTATATAAATAACTATTGCACACATAATTGTAATGTAAAGCTAAGCCACAATCATAAGTACCAAATCAATGTAATACATATCCTTATATTTCATCACACGACCATGAACAAATCGTGAAATAGTCACAGAGAAGAAGCCACGTGCGAATTACAAATCACGAATAACCGCAAACAACGTCATCATTCGAATTTGACGATCAAGGCCAAGGGCAACCAGGTGGCGAAAACAAAACAATTAACTAACAACAACAAAATCAAACAGAGTATATAAGGGCTCCGTTTCACCACCAACATCAGACGTATCCAGCCATCAAGTACAAACACTCCGCTTACGACAGTCATATTTACATTGTTAATACTTTGCTGATTTTTCTAAGTGTAAAATAAAATATTATACTCTATTCTTTCAAGTTTAAATTATTGAACTTATATTAAAACACTTAGAAGCACTATTCAATCATAACATTATCGTAGCGTCCTCAAACCACTCGAGGCACGTTACATAATTTGGCGCTGTGGAACAGACTTCGAGGAGGCAATTCAACCGAATCACCGTGAGAGAAAACTGATCACTTTTTCTCCAACTCCAAGAAGACGACACCAGAAATCAAAACCAGCAACCAGCAAATATGTCACCACCAAGCATAATTTATACGTAAATATGACTAATTTTAAGAACAAATAAGTGGGTGTTAGAAAAAATTATTAGAGACTTTTGAGAATTATTATATTGAGAATTATATTGAGAATTATTATTGAAAATTATTATATTGAGAATTATTATTGAGAATTATTATATTGAGAATTATATTGAGAATTATTATTGAGAATTATTATATTGAGAATTATTATTGAGAATTATTATATTGAGAATTATTATTGAGAATTATTATTGAGAATTATTAAATTGAGAATTATACTGAGATTTATTATTGTTATACGAAACATATTATTGAATATTATATAAAGGTAATTATAAGGGGAATATTATTATTGTTGATACATTTTAGATATTATATTAATTGGGTATATAATATTATTGTGTGTTAAATATTTATTTTTAAAAAAATAAAATAAATAAAAATATTTTATGAATACTGATGGGCAAACTGGTACGTCTCCGTTAGAATTAGCTACTCTAGCGAAAAAAGGGAACCCTATTGATAAAAATAAAAAAGAAACTAGTCTCAAAAGAGAAAATCGAATTGAAAATATTGAAAAAGAATTAAATGAATTAAAATTTCTCAGCCCCAGTTACCAAATAAATACTTGAAGTAAAAGTAATACTGAACACACACAGTTAACTTTCGAGTCAAAACCCAAAATTAAAATGTCACAACCACCAACTGAAATCACTCTACGTTTAGAGGAGGCATTTAAATTAATACCCACATGTTCGGGGGAAACAGACGTTTATCAATTTATAAACGCATGCGATATTGCAGTAAATTCAGTGGATAGAGAAAATGTACCACTTTTAATACGATATATAACCACTAAATTATCGGGAAAAGCTTTAGATGTAATAAAATATAAAGATACTACCAAATGGGTAAACATAAAAAAATATTTAAGTGAAGCATTTGAATCACAATATTCAGCATCTTCTTTGCAATTACAAATTAACTCCATAAAAATGAATCTTGGGGAAACGGTTAACTCTTACACAGAGAGAATTGACCAACTATACTATAAATTATGCAATATTTATACATTTAATAAACCTAAAGATGAAGCTAAAATTATTCAAACTCAATTAAAAGAGCAAACATTAGGATTATACATAAAAGGATTAATAAAACCAATAAAAATTGTAGTAAAATCAAGGGATCCTAAAACATTAGAAGAGGCTAAAAACATAGCTAATACGGAAGAGTTAGAATTTAACGCCGAAAAAGAAACGCGAAACTTATTAAACACTAATTATCGTAATAATTATAATAACGGGAGTAATAATATTCAACCCCAACAAAATAATTGATATAGAAATAATTATAATAACAATTTTAATAAAAAACCAATAATATGTTATAAATGTAATGGACGACACTTTGCTAGTCAATGCAGATCGCAACCAGTCCAATGTTCAAATCAAAGAATACCGGATAATAATTATAATAACTATAACAATCGACCACCTTCTAACAATCGTAATAATTTTAATCGACCAAATAACTACCAGCCAAATAATTATACGCGACCACCAACTAATTACAATACAAATAATTATAATACTCGAAATATAACATGCAGCTACTGCAACAAAACGGGACACGAAATGTCAGAATGTTTTAAAAAACGAAATAACGAACGTAACAATTATAATTCGGGAAACGGGCGTTCGGGCGAGGCGCGCGGACCTCGTACCGTCAACCAAATAACCGCGGAGGAAACATACGACGATGTTTTCACATTAAATCAGCAATAATTAATAATCACATAAAATGCACATCAAATGCCGCTAAATTTAAAGAACTAGAATTATTATTAGACACAGGTAGCGATATTAATATTATAAAAATTAATTATTTGAAAGGAGATTTAATCGTAGACGAAACAAAGAAAACTATAATACGCGGAATAAGCGACGAATTAATACGAACAATAGGAATAGTTACTATACCAATTGAAATTAAAAATAATGAATTTATAATCAGTTTCCATGTCGTAAACTCAAAAGTACCTTTAATAAAACACGGAATAATAGGTCACTCATTTTTACGCGATAATAAAGCAGTGATAGATATTGCAAATAACACATTAATAATCGATCAACCTAATACAAATTCAGTAATAAAAAATTGTTATATATTAAATGCAAGATCAGAAACAATAATTTCTATACCAATTGCAAATAAATTCGCGGAAAATAAAAATGTTTTAATCGAGAAACAGGAATTAATAAAGGACGTATACTGTGGAGAAACTATCAGCTCCGTAAAGAATGGAAACATAATAATTAGCGTAATGAACATAGCTGAACACGATAAAGAAATAAATAACGAACACATAAATAAAATAAAATATAATAATGAAACCGATTTTGACACACAATATATTAATTATGAAAATAATAATAATAACCGCATAGATAAAATAAAACAATTAGTAAAATCGGATCACATGAATAAATTAGAAAAGGAATCAATTTTTAAAATTTGCGAACAATATTCGGAAATATTTTATTTGGAAGGAGATAAATTAACATTTACAAATGCTATCGAACATACAATTAAATTAAAACCAAATGTTCAACCAATTTATAAAAGACCTTATAGGTTACCGTTTAGTCAACAAGAAGAAATAAAAAAACAAATAACTAAAATGGAAAATGACGATATTATCCAACCTTCACTAAGTCCATGGAACGCACCTTTACTTTTGGTAAAGAAAAAACTTGACAACTCGGGAATCCAAAAATACAGAATAGTCGTAGATTTTCGAAAATTGAACGAGGTAACCTTAAATGAATTTCACCCTTTACCCTCCATTACGGAAAGTCTAGATAAATTAGGCAGTTGTACCTTATTTTCTGTCATTGATTTAACACAGGGATTCTATCAAATTCCTTTGTCGAAGCAATCTAGGGAATATACAGCTTTTAGTACTCTAGAAGGTCACTGGGAATTCAAAAGACTAACAATGGGAATGAAACAAAGTCCTTCATTATTTGCAAAATTAATGTCAAATGTTTTATCGGGATTAATCGGACTGAAATGTTTAGTATATTTGGAGGATATAATAGTTTTTGGGAAAAACTTAGAAGACCATAATGAAAAATTAATAAATGTATTTGAAAGATTAAGACAAAATAATTTAAAAATTGAACCAAATAAATGTAACTTACTAAGACGAGAATGTTTATATTTAGGACATAATAACCGAAAACGGAATAAAACCAGACATGAATAAAATAAAATCCGTACTCGAATATCCTACACCGAAAAACGTTAAAAATATAAAATCATTTTTAGGACTATCGGGATATTATAGGAAATTTATAAAATCATACAGTTTAATCGCGAAACCACTAACTAACTTACTACGTAAAGATGTTAAATTTGAATGGAACGAAGAATGTCAAAAGTCATTTGATACTTTAAGAAACGCATTATGTACAGAACCAATATTACAATATCCAGATTTTGACAAACCATTTATTCTAACAACCGATGCTTCGGGAAAAGCACTAGGCGCGATTTTATCACAATTACACGGTGACAAAGATTTACCAATAGCTTACGCGAGTAGAACTTTAAATAAATCCGAAAATAACTATTCGACAACAGAATTAGAATGTCTAGCTATAATATTTGGCGTAAAACAATTTCGACCATATTTATACGGACGTAAATTCACTATCATAACAGACCACCGTCCTTTACAATGGTTATTTAATCTAAAAGACCCATTATCAAAATTAGCGCGATGGAGAATATTTTTAGAACAATACGAATACGATATAGTTTATAAACCGGGAGTATTAAATGGTAACGTCGACGCGTTATCTAGAATGAACACTATTGCCGAAATTAAACAAAATAATTACGAACAATTTAGGAAAGATTTAGAAACAAAATTAATTTCAAATAAAAATATAAAAGAAACAATAGGTAAATTAATTGAAACACCTGTAGAATATAACATAGTTTCGGAAATTGCGAAGCAATACAATTTTAAATCAGGAATTAATTACGAATTAAAACAAAAATTCGGAAATAATTTAATGTTACCAGAAAGTAAAATAATAGGGGACATACAGCATTACAAAAATGATAATCGATTTATAATATTCATTATTAATAAAAATAAAGACAGACAATTAGCAACTTATGAAAACATGTACGTAGCTTTAATGAATTTAAGAGATTTTTGCTTAGAAAATAATATCGACAAATTAGCAATGAACAAACTTGGTCAACTCGATAATTTAAAATGGGACACAATTAGAGCAATGATACGATATATTTTTCGTAACACGAACATAGAAATAATAATATGTAGTGGAATAGAATATAATGATGAGGATAAATTAGTTATTCTAGATCAATTTCATAATTCTAAATTAGCGGGACACCTAGGCGTTAATAAAACAATAAAGAAAATAAAACAACAATTTACTTGGCCAAATATGAAACAAGATGTTAAAAAATTTATAAAAAATTGCGATTCATGTCAAAAGAATAAAATAACTAACAGAAAAATTAAAATGCCGATGGCAATAACATCTACTTCAAAGCATCCTTTTGAAAAAATATTTTTAGACATCGTAGGACCATTAATAACCACACTATCCGGAAATAATTATATATTAACTATGCAGGATGATTTAACTAAATTTTCATTGGGGGTACCAATCCCAAATCATACAGCTAATACAGTCGCTGAGGCATTCGTTGTACACTTCGTGTGTATGCATGGGATTCCAGAAATAATATTAACAGATAAATCACAAGATTTCTTAAGTAAAACTTTTACAGAAGTATGTAAACTATTAAAAATTAATAAAATAAATACAAGTCCTTTTCATCCACAAACCAACGGAAGTCTAGAAAGAAGTCATAGAACTTTAGCTGAATACCTTAGACATTATGTAGATAAAAAATTAAATAATTGGGATCACTTATTACCTTATGCATTTTTCGTATATAACTCGACGCCACACTCATCAACTAATTACCAACCATATGAATTATTATACGGGAGAACATTAACCATCCCAGTAAAATTAAAATCGATGCCAGAACCAAGATACAATTATGATGATTATTTTTATGATTTAAAACAAAACTTACAAGAATCTCACCAGATCGCGAGGGAAAGATTAATAAAAAATAAAATAAAAAATAAAGAGACGTACGACTTAAAAGAAAACGCTATTGACATAAACGAAAAAGATTTAAAACTATTAAGAGATGATACGTCAAAAACTAAATTACATCCATTATGGTTAGGACCATTCGAAGTACTAAAAATAATAAGTAACGAAAATATTTTAATTCAAAGAGGCCGAAGACAAGTTACTGTCCATAAAAATAATGTTAAGCTTTATCACGTAGATTAAAATTATTAATAATTTATTTTCCTCTTACAGATAACCAAAAACTCAAAAAAAAAAAAAAAGGGAATTTTTAATAAAATAATTAATTAAACAAATAAAATTTTATTTTAAAACGAAGAAATGCATAAATCAAAACAATTTTTTAACATTATTAATAACAATTCAAGAAGAACTATTATTAACAAAATCAAAATATTTTACATTAGAAGCACATTTAGTTAATACAAATGAAAATATGGAAGATAAATACACCAAAAATGAATTACGGGAAATTAAAACTCATTTAAGCAAAAATATAAAAGAACTTACTGATCTTAGGGAGGAATATTTACCAGTAGGAGTAGTTATTTTAGCAGAGCACGAAGAATACCCAGAGACATGCATGTTCTTCAGTTAATTATCAATAATGATAGTTATAAAAACTTAACTAATCAAACATATAACATCATATTAAATTAAATAAAAGGATTCATAATTAAAAAAAACTATTTATAGATTTATGACAATATTGGCGATGGTAATGGTGCACGCAGACGAAGAACTATATGTTGGGGTCAAACAATACGACAAACAATCACCTTCAATATATTATGAAAATTATGGACCAACTAAATTCATAGGAGGACATTATAAAATAATAACTTACTTCTCTTTAAAAGAATATGACAACAAATACGAAACCTTGGGGGGAAGAATCGCGAACTTAACAATATATTGTAAAGACAACATTACAAAATCATTTTTATGTGCAAAATACCAACACGTATTAGCACACTTATACGATGAAGTTGCGGAACAAAGAGACAAACTATACATATCATTAGGGAAAAATAACTTAACACAAAACTATGAAGAAAACATATCAGAAAGGAAGAAAAGAGGTTTAGTAAACGTAATAGGTACGGGAATGCACTATATATATGGATTATGTGATAACGACTGCGTAACAAAAACAAATGAAGCAATCGAAAGAGCAGAAAAGAACGGGAAAAACGTGCTACATATAATGCACCAACAAACTACTGTAGTTAAAAAAGCAGTGAAAACAGTAGCAAGAACATTAAACGAAACTCGATTACTACTCAATGAAATGCAAGATTTACAAAATACTTATATAATAGATTTCAAAAAACTAGGAAAAGAAGTGGAAAACTTAAAAGATATGATGACTTCAAATACACTTCAAAATATGTATACATTACTTACTAATCAATTCGCGTACGAAACACAAACACTCAGCCAAATTGTTGCATCAGCAAGAGTCGGATTAATACATCCGAGCCTACTAACAATAAATGAAATTGCAGAGACAGTATCAAGTATAACAAAAAAAATAAACAACAAAAAACTAGAAATACCAATGGGAGCCAAAACAGTCGAAATATATGATCTTTTAAAAATAATAAAAATATCAATATATTACGCAAATAATAATATAATTTTCATCACAAAATTACCACTAGTCACAATGGAAGATTTAAATATGTATAACGTAATACCAATACCACGCAGAGGAAATAATAAAGGCGATAACCACATCATGAAGATATTAGAAATAGAAACACCATTTATTGCAATTACACAAGACAGAACGCAATATGTGCCAATGACAACTGAACAAATGGAAAAATGCAAAAATACAAAAAAATACAAAATATGTCCAACAGTACAACCAATGATTCTTAATGGAGCATCAGCGCCATGCGAAGTTACATTATTTAATAATATAGAGAAATTCCAAATCGATACAACAAAATGCAAAACAAGAATAGGAAATATATTTAGAAATCAATATCATAAACTCAAATACGAAAACAAATGGATATACAGTGTAACAAGAGACAGATTAGTAATAACATGTATTGGAAAACAAGAACCAGAAATAATACAAATAAAAGAAGAGGGAATAATCTCAATAAAAAACACACAATGCCAAGTACACACAAATAGCGAAATTTTGACACCAGATGAAGAATTAACAACAAAAACATATGTAGATTTCATACCACAAACCGATATGGGAGACATATTCGATAAAATGCCAGATAATACAATAAATTTAAATTTAAAACTTGTAAACATAAGCCAAAACATGAAATTCACAGAAATACACGACTCACTGCGATCACTTAATGAAGTACAAAAAGTGATAGAAGAAGAAGAGAATAGACAAAATAACACAAAAAAACAAGAGTATCATTCGTATTTATTATACGCCACTGTTATTTTAACAATACTCGCGACTATACTTATTTTTGTCATATATTGCATAATAAAATGCAAACTGCGTTCACATAGAACAAAAATCTATACAAACAATTACGAACTAAGAGATTATAAACGAGTAGGACCACCATCGCCACGTTAATTATTGATTCTAATAAAAAAAAAAAAAAAAAAAAATTCTTACAAACTTAATTAATATAAATACCAGTATCGTTATAAAACATTAATTCATATATTACTATTTCTAGCTCAAACATCAAATTCGTCATATTCGACTTTGAGTTTTCTCCATTACCAAAAGGGGATTGGTTATTAATAAATGGGGCAATGGTAAACAGCCTTAATAAATTTCAACCAATACGACTCGTAGGAAGACCAATTTTCATAAGAAAAAACCAAAATACAAAGAGGTACCATATCCAAAACCACCACGACTTCGTTGTCGGATTCGCGGAACGGGTGTTCGCGATAAAGAAGCCAGAGACGTTGACACTTGTAAAGAGAAACATAACAGAAGCTGAAAATCACATTCAGCAGTGTAAGGTTCCGACTCTGACGACTCCACGCATTAACAAATACCTACACCGTGACGGTAAGACACCGGTTGTCGTATTTTGGAATGGTACCACAGATAAAATTATGATAGATAAATTAGAATTAAAAAATATAAAGAAATTTTTAGATATAACGACTATAGAAAAGCGATGGGATAATACATATGAGCTTGTAATCAAGGACATGTGTAAAGATAATCGAGTAATATTTTCAATAAACATTGGAGAATTTTTTAAACCAAGGGGAGGAACTCTAAATTTACATGAGTGTCACTCCATAGTCTGTAGAACAACTCATGAGGATATCACTCACGCGCACGACCCAATTACTGATGTAATATACACTAGATGTATATTTAATTTCTTATTAAATAAAATAAAACCTTCAAAACTTTTCATATATTGTAGTGATAGTTCAAGCAGGGAAAGAAAAAAAAAAAAATAATAATAAAAAGAATCATAAATACTAACTAGGAATTGGGTATTCATAAAATAAAATATATAAATATATATATGCATAATAATGCAATCACTTATTTAACAATAATATTATATACTTGGAAGTGGGATTTAGTTTTAAGAAACATAATATTGTATACTCTAAAAAAAAAAAAAAAAATGTATATCTTATTATAAATTCAAATATTATTATTATTTTTCTTTATAACTAACAAATATTATATTAGCATATTAGTGAATAAGCAATTATTTTCAAAGTTTGTATACGGTAAATTTAAAAATTTCATTGTTTCACCCTGAAATTTTTTCTTCGGCGGTGAGGTGTAACATGCACCATTATATGTAATATAATTGTAATGTAATTACTAACAAATAATAATACGCATATTTCCAAGTCATACGAGGATAAAAATGTTCAATTATATTTTATACTTCCAAATTATATAAATAACTATTGCACACATAATTGTAATGTAAAGCTAAGCCACAATCATAAGTACCAAATCAATGTAATACATATCCTTATATTTCATCACACGACCATGAACAAATCGTGAAATAGTCACAGAGAAGAAGCCACGTGCGAATTACAAATCACGAATAACCGCAAACAACGTCATCATTCGAATTTGACGATCAAGGCCAAGGGCAACCAGGTGGCGAAAACAAAACAATTAACTAACAACAACAAAATCAAACAGAGTATATAAGGGCTCCGTTTCACCACCAACATCAGACGTATCCAGCCATCAAGTACAAACACTCCGCTTACGACAGTCATATTTACATTGTTAATACTTTGCTGATTTTTCTAAGTGTAAAATAAAATATTATACTCTATTCTTTCAAGTTTAAATTATTGAACTTATATTAAAACACTTAGAAGCACTATACAATCATAACATTATCGTAGCGTCCTCAAACCACTCGAGGCACGTTACAACTGTTTGAAATAAAAATAGATACTCTGTAACCAAGGCTATAGAGTTCAGAAAAAATATGACAACTTCTAAAGACGCAAAAGCAAAATGTTTAAAAAATGATATTACTAATGGACCTTATCATATATTTGGGTTTCATGATGAATGTGATGAGTAAGAATAACATACTAATCATGTATTTATCATAAGTAACATTTTTATAATAATAAATGATTTATTGATTGATTAGGTATTTTTGTAAAAGGAAAAAGGAATCTGAGTTTAACCTAGTTCTAGAAATGCAAAAATGCGGAATTTGGAATGATATTATGGCAGCCGTAAATCTAATAGCGTATCATTCAGATAGTTAAATATACCATGTCAATAATAATGTAGTAGAGTCTTACAATAGTATTGTTGCAAAATATGTAGGTGGTAAAAGGATACATTTTTCATTCAAAGGTATAAGTGGTTAGGTTAGGACTAATTTTTATTTATTTAATTTTTATAAATGTATGTTTAGGTTCTTATAGTACTCGATGTCATACTGCAATGTCCTCCTTTAATTATGGACCGCAATATTTACGTCACTTCCATAAAAATGTGACAAACAGAAGTCCAGGAATATTTACGAAAGACTTTATATCAAAACACATAAAAAGTCAACGACAATTAAGGAAATCGCTTCAATCAAAGTACCTATATTGAATCTTTTTAACACATTCGTCTATTATAGTCATAGATTTTAGTACTACATGGCATACACGTGTATACGATTAATTATGTTTTATACAGACCTCGAATCCAGAGAAAATTAATAGCTGGACCAGACGAAGACTATGGTGCTGTAAATGAAGATTTAGGATGTAAGCCACTACTGATTACTCGTGAAGAAATGGAGGAGCAAAAGTTATTATTCTTATCACGACTTAGGCTTAGTCAGGATGATATTATTAAATTGGAACGCCGAACGATTGTACAATCACAATGTGTAGAATGGAAAAAAGAACGATCGTACAGACTAACTGCTTCTAATTTTGGCAAAGTGTGTAAGCTACGTAAAAGCACAAATAGAAAAAATACAATTATTTCTATTTTGTATAAGTCTGATTATTTCCATGGAACGACTGCTACCAGGAAAAATTTGACTATTTCGTACTGTAACAAATACAATTTATTTAATAATCCATAATCTATATACAATATACTTTCTACAATAGTTATGGTATACAATTCGAACCCGTAGCTAAAAAAGCATTCGAAGCTTTACACAACTTCAAGGTTCATTCTGCCGGATTATTTGTTGATCCAGCACTCCCTTACTTGGCTGCATCTCCAGACGGACTTGTTGGAGACGATTGTATAATCGAAATTAAATGTCCTTTTTCGATTAGAGACTACACACCCGAAAATGCTTGTGGGAGTAAAAAAATAAAATATTTGAAAAAAAAAAAAAATGAAAAGTTGGTACTAAAAAAAAATCACGATTATTTTTGTCAAATACAGGGTCAACTCCATATAACCCAAAAAAAATATTGTTATTTTGTGGTTTGGACTCCAAAAGTTAAATTTATCACATCATTTTAATTTTATAAATATTTTTGACATTTATAAAAATACACCTATATGTGTTACATAGGTATGTGTGTTGATAAAATTGAGCGGGATGATTTATTTTGGTTGAACAATATGAAAATACCTTTGTCAGAATTTTACCTTGATCATATGGTACCAGAAATAATTTTTCCACAACTAAATATTAATATAATATAATTATTAAAATGTACAACTCATTGACGAAAATGACAAACAGTTTTAAATCATTAGGTATTATACTTTTTAGTTTTTGATCATTTATATTCTTTATAGGTATATTTATAGTATTATGTAAATTTCAAGTCAATTTTGCCATATTCATCATGTCAAATTGTATTCTTATACTTTTTTAGTAATAGTTATCATTTATTTTATTTTATAATGTTTTTATTACTATCATAAAGAAAATGCTGTGGACAATCTCCAATAAACAGTTCAATGTAAGATAAATAAAACAATAGAAATAAAAATTATTATAAATTTTATATTTTTTTTTGTCAACGAAAACATTTTTAGAGAAAAAAATTTAAAAATTGGCTAGGTACACTCAAAATTTATTGTTATAAATATTGTTTGAGTTAGGTACGTCAAAATAACTAAAATCTTTTTCGTAACGCGGCGTATTTACAGTTACTCGCTGCTTTAGGTATATCGTTTGTCAATAGTAGTAATAGTACACATCCACGGCCCGCGGCTGTTGAATAATAATATTACGTGAGTGTACAAAAATAAATTATGTGACGAGTAATTCACTATAGATATATAACAATTATAAGAATAACATCCATACAGTTAGGGTTGCCACCTCTCCGGGTTTCACCCGGATAATCCGGGTTTACATATAAATCTACGGGCTACGGGTTCAGTGAATTATTCTCCGGGTCGTCATAACATTACGACGTATTTTTATATAATTAAAAAAACATTGATTTTCTTACGCCAAAAGATAAGATAAGATACGATTTATAGTCTTATATAGACTTGTTTCCATTATTATGCCTTATACATTCAATTTATACAACTAATAAATACTAATAAAGTAATAACACGATAATAAGAATAATAAGATTATGAACTACGGTTTATAAATCTACGATTACGATTTTACGAATCAGTTTCAACCTCACAGTCGAGTGTGTTTGATCGAATCCGAATAGTGTAATCGTGCATCGATATTTATTTTAGATTTATTTATTATTATCATCATGGAAGAATTTGAAGATAATCCAAGAAAAGTAAAAAAGTATGAAACTAAGTTTAAAGAGTCATGGTTAATTAACGAAAAGTATAAGAAATGGTTAGTTAAAATAGATGAGAAAAAAGCGAAATGTTCATTTTGTAATGTTAATTTTACTGTAAAATGGGATGGCGAAAAGGCTCTAACTACTCATTTAAACAGTGAAAACCATAAAAAAACTACACAGAATTTGCAACGTAATTCATTAATGACCACATTTATGACAAAACGAAATAGCTCGGATGAACTTAAGGTAGCAATCATTGAAATAGCATCAATTTACCACGCAATCAATCATCATCATAGCTATTTAAGTATGGACTGTGGAATAAAATTGAATACTTCTCTATACGGAGATTCTGTAATGGCAAAAAAAGTTCACTGTGGACGTACTAAAGCAGAAGCAATAGTCAAAAACATTCTCAGTCCTAATTCAATAGAACTAGCAATTCAAGACTTGAAAATGGTTACGGCTTTTCAAAATGGTAGTTATTTTTCTATTGCTATTGATGCGTCTAATAAGGGTTCCCAAAAAATGTACCCTATTGTTGTTCAGTATTTTCACATTCAAAAAGGTATCCAAAATAAATTAATGGATTTTTATGAAGATCCAGATGAGACATCATTAAAAATTTTCGAAAATATTGAAAATTTTATACAGAAATCAAATTTAGATGTTGAATTATTATCTGGATTCTCTGCCGACAATGCATCAGTAAATTACGGCGTTCGTAATTCGGTCTATCAAAAACTTCTCGAAAAACATCCAGAAACTAAAATAATAAAAGCAAATTGTAATTGCCACGTTGTTCACAATGCTGCTAGAAACTCTATGAAACAATTAACATATGATGTAGAAAACTTAGTGTTGAAAGTGTATGCCGAATTTTCAAATAGTGCTAAGCGCGTAAAAGAACTTCAAATTTTTTTTGAAGAATTCGAAATTGAATACAGAAAAGTTCTTCGACATGGACCAACAAGATGGCTAAGTTTATTTAAAGCGGTCGATAGACTGATAATGTCTTGGCCTGCTATTTCATCTTATTTTAAATACCGAGGAGAAGAAAAATGTCATCAAGTCATATGGATGTTTGTCAAAAATATTGACACGACAGAAATGACTGATTTGTCACGCAAAGTAACATTACCAGAATGCTTTTTGTACTTTATTCACCACTACATGAATATACTAAGTGAGGCAATATTAATACTCGAAACAAATTCTGTAACATCTGTTGACTTACACAATGTAATGCAAGGTCTAAAAGATAAAATTGAAAACCGATTGAATGATTCATTTTATGGTGCAAAAGTTACGAGAAGTATTTCATCACTTCAAGAAAATGAGCGAGTAATGTTTAAAAAAGAAGCTAATGAAGTGTATAAAAAACTATTGATTATTTAAAAAAAAATTACGACTTCAACGATTCTATTTTTAAGATGTTTTCAAACTTTAATTTAAAAAACAAAACAATTGAGTATGATGATGCAATAAAATCTGTGAATCTGTTAGGATTGAACAATATTGAAGAAGACCGACTTTACGACGAAGTAAAAAATGTGCAAGGAGTCTGGGCAGAGCTTTCAAAAATGAACTTATCTTCAGACTTAATTTGGGTAGAGTTGTTCAAAAAAAACAATTTCACTGAACTTCCAAAAATTATTGGAAAAATATTTTCAATTCCCATAAGTAATGCTTTTGTTGAGCGAGTATTTTCATTGATGGGAAATTTATGGTCCGATGAAAGAAATCGTCTGTCAGTGGAAATGGTTAAATCAGAACTCTGCGTCAAATTAAATTACAATATGAACTGTCAAGAATTTTTGTACTTTTTAAAAAATCCTGAACAAGAAAAATTATTGAAATGTGCAACAAATAATGTTAAGTATGATTATAAATTTAAATAAAAACATATTACCTATTGTAATTTTGAATAATAAAATATGTGATTATATTAATATTTTTTTGCATTTCATTACTTATTTTTTCAAGCTGTAGATTATAGAGATACTGGCTGATGACCTTTTTTTTTTTTTTGCTTATCGGCCTGTCTCCGGGGCTGCTATCTTTCAAAGGTGGCAACCCTACATACAGTGTATGTAGATAAGAACACGGTGCGTAGCGATCGTTTACCATAGCCACGACAAATACCGACGTTGTACGAGCAATCCCGAACGAATTCACACACACTAATAATAATTTACTACTAACACATACATACTGCGAAACGCGTATAAATGATGAAATTGCCTATACACAACCCCTTAATAAATCGCCGCTTCCAATCCCCTTAACAGTATTTCTGGTTATGGGTAAATCCTATATGCGTTTCATAATTTTATCTTTATCCGCACACCGCGGATGATAATAAAGAAAATAAGTATAATGCGCCGGTAGACTACGCACACGCTAGTAAATATAATAAAATAGTAAGTATAACGCGTCGGTGTATGAAACGCACATGCGAAATAAACTTATAATTGAATAATAATTATAACGCGCCGATATATAAAATGCACACGCGGATATAATAAGTAAATATAATAAATAGTAATTTTTCCGTGCCGGTATAAACGCACACGCGGATCAAAAGTAAAAAAAATGTATAAGAAATATAAAACGCGTTGAAAATGACATGAGAAAAATACTTTGGAAAAATAAAAAAAACAAATAAATACTTTGGAGAATGACATGAGGGCTGTCGGTGTGTGCAGAAGAGATGTAATTGATCGAGTGAAGTGGAGGTGTAGGACAAGGGTGGCCGACCCCAAATAGTTGGGAGGAAGGCGAGGCAGAAGAAGAAGAAGAAATATAAAACGCGTCGATGTCGACTTGCACACGCGTCGTATGTCCCCGACGGATATCACAGATAATCGACGGCGAAAAAGCCCGTTCGTTTGCCTCCACGCTATCACACTCCACCGTGCCGATATAACGCTCGGGCGATAATTAGCGTGAAGGGAAAACCAGATCGGTGCACGGAAACGTCCCGGTTTCCAGCTATGCATGGTGTGGCGGAGACAATAATGTTTGTTCTATAATTATTGTTTTACAGATTAGTATTATCATCATTGTTCATACAGTGATATTTTAAACAATTTATAAAATGATTTGATGTAGATATACATTACACAAATAAACAATATATTTTAATTATTTTAGATCTGAAGATTTTTCAAAACAATATTTTTGTAAAAAAAAAACAATGGTTATGAAAAAGTTTTAAATTTCAGGTAACAAATGGAATCATAAGTACTAAAGATTTTACAGTATCTACGGTTGATTGGATAACTCAGAAGTATCTTCCATTTTCGTTTTTTGATTTTTTAAAATTACAAACTGATTACGAAAGTGAAGATGAAATGGAAGTGGACCAAGAGATTGATGTCTTCATCAATCTCTTGGTCTACTTCCAAGAAATGGAGAGTGTAAATGAAATAGAAGTTGACCAGGATAATGATGAAGCTATATCCAAGGATAATGTAGTACAGATAGAAGATTCAAGCACTGCTGTAATGAAGTTAATTTCTATTTTTATCAAAATAAAAAGAAGCGAAAAGATGAAAAATACATTTTGTTCAATATATGACACAATGGGTGTATCAATAACCTTAAGCCCCATACTGGACTGCCCAACCAGATGGAATTCAACTCATGATATGCTTGGGGTGTATAGCATTAAAACTGAAAAAAGGCATTATTACATTTAGGGGATTGCAAACGTCTGTTATTTCAGCCAAAATATACCAATCTTTTGTCAATCCTACCAATAGACCTAATGATGCGATAACATTTCTGAAAACTGATTTTAATTCGATAACATGTCTACTTGAGATTGGTCAGGCCACTTTTTTAAACTTCGTTCTACAACTCCTATAAATTGGTTTAAAAAATTATGAAATTTTAAGTGTTCTTATTTTAGTATTTATTCTTTATTGAAATTTAAATCTTAAAATGTAGCCTGACCGTTCTCAAGTGGACATATTAAGGAATTAAAATCAGTTTTCAGAAATCGGTAGGATTGACAAAAATTACATACAAATTATCATACATTATTTACTGCTAACCCGCGCGTCACAGTAATGATGACTTGTACATGTACGTGCCACGTGCGAAAGCGTTTCTCCACTACTATTCCATTATATAACTTTGTTCCAGGAATCTATAGACCGTATGCTATGATTATTGTTTTTCTTACATTAATGCCGGAAGGTCTATAAGCCATTTTTACGAACAATGACAGTAATGTTATATTGTCTATATAGTGTATAAACAATAAAAAAAAAGAACCGGATGGGCCTTGCTCTGCTGTACAGTTGGGGGTGGAGTGCATCTCGTTTATAGGATAGGTCATTATTACAATGGATTTGATAAATTTGAATACAACGATAGATATCATTGTATACGAATAACGATTCTGAACGGAGTTAATATGTTTGTCTAGGATATAATACATTGTTATTTATAAATATTGTAAAAAGTATATTTTATTTTGAAACGATAAATATATTTTTCAATTAGGAAGGGTTGGCAGTTGCATACAGTGACAATTTGAGTAAAACGATCTCCAAAATTTTTTAGTTACGATAAGTTTAACTTATTATAAACCTTGTATTAAATTTTCAAGATTTTCTGGGCAGCCAAAAAAGTTTTATCAATATTTTAAAAAAAAATACTTAAAAAAATTGAAAATTTCAATTGTCTATAAATAGCTCAATAAAAATCAAAATACTTTGAAAATTTAACGGTGTATAGAGAACGCTAATCTAAACATTTGGTGAAAATTTCAAGTATTTACATCGATTAGTTTTTGATTCATAGCAAAATAAAAAATTTGATTATGTCGAAAACTGGTTTTGCGTAAAAACTCCCGTTTTTCTCTTAATTTTTTAGGGTTTTTCCCATCGCATTTAAAAAATATTGAAAATTTTTCTTTTGACCCCCCAAAGTACCAACTAGATTCACTTTCCTTTCAGATAAGTGGCTACATAAGCAAATCGAAGCATTTTTACTGCCAAAAAAGGTGTCGTCAGACACAAAAATAAAAAAATAAAAATAAAAACACACATTATTGTAAAACCAATAGATTCCATCACTCCGTTCAGAATCTAAAATATCGATTTTAAATGATAGACGTTTGTAAATATTAAATAATAAATTGCACAGGACACGAAATGCATTTTGCATTCAGACATCGCGATTACAAGAAACTGGTTTTGTGTTATGAGCGGGAGGGTGTACGATTACAGACAATTACACTAACAATCGTTTACTACTCACACAACAACACTACAAAACACAAACAAAATAAGAAATTGCCTAAACGCAACTCCTTAGAAACGGCCGGTTTCCAATCCCCTTAAGGAATATTTTACCTTAGTTAACAGAATTTCAAATCTCTGAAACCGAATGGTTTATATTTGAAAATGTTCACAAGTTTTTAATCAATTTTAAAAGTCTCTCAACAAAAATTGGTGGTGAAAAATATGTAACTCTTCCACAAGTTGTTGTTTCTTTTAATCTTTTAATTGACAAGATAGAAGCTACCGTACACAGTTAGATGAAAAAATTATAAAGACTGCAATAGACGAACAACTAATTTTGAGTTTTCAAGCGGCACGAGATAAAATCCTAAAACATAAAAAAACAAACTGGATTTACTGCATCTCACTTATTCCAGATCCAAGGCATAAGGCAGAAACATTTGATTTGACGCCTTGCGAACAGAGAAAATTTGAAAAAATTTATGAAATATACTTAAACGAAGAGCCACACGGAAAAAAATGGTTATATTATAGTTAATAGTTGGATAAATTTTAGTTGAAAGAACAACATTTTTATTAATATAATACTTTATTTTATTATCTCAACAATATCATTTAGTTACATATATTGTATAAATTTGGTTGGCTTATTTAAATATTACAATCTTTTAATTTTGTAATAAAACATTTTATATGATTGCGTTAACAATCCATTTAGTTACATTTATGCGATTGCTATATTTTAATTATACTACCATTTGATGTTGTTACAGTAACTATTTTAGTGATTAAAAATTTCGCTTCTATAAATAATAATAATAATCTAGATAACTGGAATTGAAATAGAAAACAATAATAAGCATTATTGTTATAATATAATCTATTTATAAATTAAAATAGGTATACCCAATATTATTTATTTGTTTACGCGTTTTGCTGCGATAACGCGTCAGTAATTTGACTAGTTTAACCGTACCTACTCATAATTCTTATTGAATTTGTGTTCATTGTTGCTGCTGCCCTATTTTTGCAATTTTTATATGAATTGAACAATATTATGGCCGATGAATTTGTGGTTGATATTTTAAAGTTAATAAATTTACTACAAGAACTAATTGATTATTTTAAAGGTAAGTTTTATTCTATAATACATATACATTATACATATTATTATTTATAGCATTAATAATTGTCATCTATTTTATAAGATAATATTTGTTGACATTTAATATAATTGGGGGATGAATAAAATGAATAAATCATTTTTTTATAAAACGTATATTATGGGAGTACCTGGTGGTATGTATTTTTCCGTTTAATTAGCAGTGGTAAACTGAATTTGTATTTTAAATGAAGCAATTTCATATTATTTAATTATTTACCATCAAATTCAAATGGATTTGCTCTTGGTAGTATTCTTTAAATTTTGTAAAAATTATTTTTTAATTTTAATTAGTGTTTTATTAATTATAATAGATAGATATAGATTTCAATAACTTATATCCAAATAAATACATGATGTTGTTTGTTAAATTTGAAACATTTAAGAAAAGTATAAAATTGTATATAAAAAAGTTTAAAACAAATATTTGTCAAGAATTTCCTATGTTAACCCTTTGAGGAGCAGTCTTGAAATACGTAAATGCAATCCAGGGCGCAGCTTAGGAATGAGAAATTAGGAAAAAAATTATGAACGAAGACGTATATGCACGTCCTATTTTTCACTCGCGAGTTTTAGCAAAAACGTATAAATACGTCTTTTTTAATTTCACTCCTTTATAGTTTTTAATTGTTTTTACAAAATATAGCTCAAATTAAAATAAATGATGATCTTTAATAATAAATATGTTAATTTTATTTAAATAAAACTAACAAAATTTAAATATATGAGCTTCAAATCATAACAATATTAGATTATAAAATATTTTTATTAGTGTAATATCACAACAAAATTTCTTTAAAATAAAATAAAACAAAATATTGTAAAAAGAGGTACCTTACCTTGTTAATTTTAAAAAATATATTAAATATACTTTAAATTAAAATAAATAACGATTTTGACATAATATAATTATGACATTATAATAAAAACGTAATAAAAAAAAAATAATTATAATATAAACATTAATACTTTTTTTTACAGTGGTAGTCTTTGAAACATGGATCGAGACACAGAGCTTTACCACAATCCTTGCACTCATATCTGGTATCTTTCCGACTTCTTGTGCCTAACATGGTATTACTATGAACATGACATTTTTTCTGAGGTTTTTTATTACCTGCTGATTCAATAAGTGTGGAGAAATGGCGAGCAGATAATCTTAGTGGATTATTTAACGATACATTTTGTGCTCTAGCTGTTTTCGGTGTACCATGATTTTCGAGGATTTGTTGAATTAGTCTCATTCGAAAATCTGGCAATTTTAATTTTTCTTTTTTTAAACCGCTAAATATTATTCCGGAGTTTAAAACAGTCATATCTAATAAATGGAAAAAAAACTTTTTATACCATTTAACCGATTTCCTTACAGTTCCATTAAAGCTCATCATCATATCACTCTTATCTACCAAACCCATATTATTATTATAATCTAGTATGCTGTTAGGTTTTGATGTAGTTTTTCTTTGAGTGTTTATTATTTTCATTTTGTGGTTGTGTATGGTTGACAACATAAACACGTCCCTCTTGTCTTTCCATTTTAGAGCTAAAAGCTTAGACTTTTTTGAAATGCCATATACACATTCTCCCAGCTTTAATTTCTGATACAGCTTGAGCATTCCCTTCCTATTTATTTTCACTGTTCCGCAGCCTCCTGTTTTTTTTCGTGATAAATATTTAAAAAGAGTAGGTGACGTGTACCAATTATCCAAGTATATAATATGGCCTTTATGAAAATATGGCTTCATTAGAGTAGATACCACAGAACCTGACATTCCCAAAGATTCAATTAAGTCTATTTGAGTTTGAGCTCCAGTATACACCAAAAAATCTAAAATGTATCCAGATTCGCAGTCACATAAAACAAACAATTTTATACCAAATCTATAGCGTTTAGAAGGAATAAATTGTTTAAAACATATTCGACCTTTCCATTCCACAATGCTTTCGTCTATACACATTTTCTGGCCCGGAGAAAATGAGTTTTTAAATTTTTTTCTCAGTGTCTCGATAACTGGTTTAATTTTATAAATTCTATCACCCGGGATTTGATTGAAATTATCATTGAAATGCAGTAATCTCAGAGTTAACAAAAATCGATTTTGGGACATTAATTGTCCAAAAGCGGGTGTTGACAGCAAAAATGATGTTGACCAATAATCTTTAATTTTATTTTTTTTCACATGTGACATAAGGAGGCAAACCGCTAAAAATGTATACATTTCATTGCAATTTGTGTCTTTCCAATACTGTAGCTTAGATTTATTTTTTAACGTAAAATTAATTTTTATAAACTTAAAATATTTGTTGGTTTGTTCAACAATATGATCGACAAAATGTTTATCAAAAAAGGCTTTAAAAATATCAATTTCTTTGAAGTTTTCGGGTATATCTTCTAACATGGATCCAAAATTCAATGAATCAAATAAAAAATGCTTCGGTAGAAAATTTGATAATGATGTTTTGTCAAATATCCATTTGTCAGAAAAAACTTCTACCGTACATTTTTTTTGAGGAATTATAGGCAATTGTCGATCAGAAGTAGTGCGAGGTAAAATTTCAGGAGGAATAACTACATTGTCTTCACAGACTATTGGCATATCATCAATATTTACAGTACTGCTAGCAGTAGAATGTTTTTCATTCAAAATATTAAAAATATTTTTTCTTAGACTATCAGACAAATTACCTTCAACTTCTGAATCAGAAGAACTATCATTAACATTATCGTACCAATCGCTTTCATCGCCAGATTCAATATTGGTAACTAACTCTGAAATTTGTTGTTCGGTAAGACTCATTGTAAGAGTTAACAATAAACGTATCTACAGACTACAATATTATAATATATAATATATATAAATTAAATATATAATTATATAATTTATTTAATATATATAAATTAAAACCATGCGACAATTGTAAAATTGTTTTTGTTTTTCTAAAATATGATAACGAGCTTTGATAAAATCGATCGTTGTAATCAAAGCAGCTGTTGCCCCTTAGAATATCGATTAGGTAGGCAGTATAAACTAATTAAAAATCTAGATGTATTTATAAAAATGTTAATAACTATTCCGTATTGATAAATGAAAATAAAACGATTAGTTGAAATTAAACTTCACAGATGGCAGCACATATTTCATATAAGGTATTTTATCGTAAGGAAACATAAACAATGAAACTAAAAGGAATTCGCGGGAAAAACGTATATATACGTCAATGCTCTTTTTGACAGTGTATTTTAAAAACGTACATATACGTCCATGCTCCTCAAAGGGTTAATGGTAGAATTAGAATTTCCTCATAAACCTGGAAATATAATATAGTATATAACTTGTGTGTTGTTTTTAGTATAGTATACCTACATAGTAAATGTTGTAGTTGATGTACTATTGTAAATAATATTTTTAATACTATTTACAATTTCATCTTATAAAAATGTTGATGTAAAATCTAGTTATAATAGTTAGTAAAACAATACATTAATCTCAATGATATTAATGTTTAGGTAATGATGAAATTGCTGCATTAAAATTATTTGTGGAGTTATTCAATCCCGTTAATGTATCATTTAAACGTTTACATGATAATACAGCAAAAAAAAATTATTGGAGGCCTTTTAAAGCTGAAATAAAACAAGGATTTATTCACTATGCTAATGTAATTATTGTTTAATCATATTTAGTTAATTTAAATTCTCAAAAACTTATATGAATGTATAATTATCTTATTTTAGAATGTTTCTCAATTGAAATTAGTTGACAACATCAAATTAGAAAAAGCTCAACGATTAGGCCAAACTGTTCAGCCTTTTTTACTATTTATTGGCGAAGGATGTGAAAACAAAGATAATGTCCATATCACTACTTTTTATGTTGTGATTAATCATAACTTTTTAAAATTGGAATCTCCTCTTAAAGCTCTTGAGGTATGTTTCAAGTTTTTTTTGTTTGCATTTAAATTATTCTGCCGAAAGTGACCAAATTTGGCAGTTTGTTCAAAAGTATTTTTTTATTATTAACACAAACTATGATAAAAATTACCAAATGGTAAACATTTTTATAAATGATTTAAACAAATGTTAATTGTTATTATTATTTTATTTAGTTTTTTTTAGATATTATGATAATTATTTATATATTTTTTTGTATCATAAATATGAAACAATACAATTTGATATCATATTCAAGCCTGGAAGATTACTTTAACATAATGTATATATTTTTGTACATAATTTAATAGTATACCAAGTTCTCAAAACCTATGTACTTCTTCCTCTAATAATAATGGAACCATGTATATAGTATTTAAGTCTTAATTATTAGTATATTATTATATGTATTGTTTTGTTTCTTTTTATTATATACTTTGAATAAAACTTATTTTATATATGTATGTAAATATTTATATTTATATTGTTTTTTTATTTAATATTTTCCAATATATTTCCTCGTCTTAGCAAATTATTAACAATTGAATAGTAGGTATACATGTGTATACTCTAGTGTTATATGAATTCTTCCCTTGGGTAACTTCTGGATCTGTGACTGTCCAAGTGTTTAGTTATCTAGCCTGTGTAGTATAATGTAAACATACCTAACACATGGTAAAATATGGTACAAACTTTTGGTTAGGCTTTTGGTGAGTATTCAGTAATTTAACTAAATTTATAGCATTAGTACTTTACACAAAGTAAAGTAGTAAAAAATTAAAGTTGGGTCTACTACACATTTTAGTTGATTTTCTAATCCAAACAATAAATTATAATCCACTAAATAAGTTAGATTAATTAAATATATAGTAAACATTACTATTATGCATGGTTGAATAAAATAAAACTAAAGTCAGGTTTACTAAACAGTTTAGTTTTGTTGATAATCCAGATGGTTGATTAATTATAATCTTATATATATATATTGGTTGAACCATCTATAGCAGGGGTGGCCACAACGAGGCTCGCGAGCCACATGCGGCTCTTAAATCAGTTTCGTGCGACTCTCGAACTAAATTTAGACTAAACTTAATAAATATAAAATTTGTAAATATCGTTATAAACATAAGATAGCATTTTTATTGCCGATTTCGTTATCATTGCAGTCGTTATTTGATATAGATTGACACGGCGGCAGTGATTTTAGTATGTGAAGCCAAAAATAGTCACGGTGTATTACGACGACGATAATTCTTTTCTGTTATCGCGTTGCCGCTTTAATTTTTTTAAATATTTTTCTGAGTGCTGTTTGAATACAGTTGTAGCCTAGTGCCCGAACAGTTACGATGTTATCTAAGAAGCGTAAATATGAAGAGGAGAATCGAGCTTTTAATACACACTGGGAGGAAGAATTCTTTTTTTTAGAAAGAAACGGTAAGCCAATGTGTCTTTTATGTCAAGTAATTTTGTCACAGTTCAAGGCCAGTAATCTAAAACGCCATCATGACAGTAACCACAGTGGTTTTAATAAAGATTTTCATGTTGGCTTTCAGTTAAGGAAAACCAAACTGAAATCACTCAAAGAAAAACTTCATGGTCAGAGTAGAGTTATGTTAATGTTTATCAAGGAAGCAGATTTAACAACTGAAGCTAGCTTCATCTTGGCTTTTAATATTGCAAAAGCAAAAAAGCCTTACACAGAGGGGGAGTTTATTAAGAAAAACATGGCTCAAGTTATTTCTGTTTTAGAATCGGAAAATAAACTGCAGAAACTGATAAACAAAATGCCTGTTGCTAGACACACAATAGAGAGGCGAATTTCTGTTATAAGTGCCGATATTTTAAATAATTTACAAATACATTTAAGCAAGTGTTTAGCAGTAAGCCTAGCACTGGACGAGTCTACTGATATTAAAGATATGCCACAACTTGCCATATTTGTGAGAAATATGTCAAAAGACTTGGAGGTGGTGGAAGAACTCTGAAACCTGGTTACTTTGAAGAATACTACTCGGGGTTGTGACATTAAAGAAGCCCTGGATGGGGTTTTACAGAAAAATGGAGAGAAGCATCGGGCGTGTTATGCGATAAAAGAATTCCAATTAGGCTGATAGGTAAATTTTATAATAGTGTAGTGAGACCAACTATGCTGTATGGTTCAGAGTGTTGGGCGGTTAACAGGAGAATAGAACAAAGTATGAGTGTCGCGGAAATGAGAATGCTTAGATGGTTGAGTGGAGTGACAAGAGAAGATAGAATAAGGAATGAATACGTGAGAGGTAGTGTTGGTGTAGCGCCAATTGTGGACAAGATGAGAGAAAAGTTCTGTCACCAATTTTCAAAAGATGTTGTGAGAAGAGCTCGTCATTATTATCACCACCGAGGTGTACACGCATATTGGTTGTTAATCTTAAAGATGTTATGTAAAATCAAAGATATGATGACTTTAGACAGGCGTTGATTTCATCGCTTTTAGTGCCTTTAGGCACAACTGGCAATATTTATCTAAAGTCACCGGCAAAAAGAATAACAATTCCGCTCATTGGGCGAATATTATTTTTAAAATCCCTCAGCGTTCTATCAAGTGCTTCAGGACCACCTTTATTCGCCATTGTTGATTCATCCCAAACAATAAAACGTGTCTCCCTTAATAATTTACCCAAAGAACTTTGTTTCTTCACACTACGAACTGGGCGTTCGGTAGTCTGAAGATCCAAAGGTAATTTGAAAGCGAAATGTACTGTCTTATCATTTTGTAATAATGTCGCTGCTATCCCGAAAGAAGCGACTGCTAATGAAATTATTCTCTCTGCACGTAGCTTTGCAAGCAAGAGATTCAGCATGAAGGTCTTGCCAGTTCCATCAGGAGCATCAAGAAAAAATAATTCTCCAGTATCTTGGAGAATCTATCTAGGCATCTTGAATGTTCGACAATACATCGGTACACAAACATTCGGCAGTGTTCCGACTTTTACGAAACTTCACCTAAAATGTCGGTCGGTCCGTCCTTCGTAGCCGCGGAATGCCCGAATGCATTCACCGCAGTAGTAGTAAAAGGGGGCTTCTGCAGCCATTTTTTTTTTTTCATAAAATTATTTCGTTCACATTTTTTTTTGTCCAAATTTTATGTTCACACATTTTTTTCTCATAAAATTATTTCGTTCACACTATTTTTTTGTCCAAATTTTATGTTCACACATTTTTTAAAAAATTAATATGATAATAAATCATACCAAATTATATTACTCCACAAGTTTTTTAAAAAGATATATATTTATTTTTTATTCAACACATGTACAATTATTACACATTTTAATTTACAACATATATAGTTTAACATTTATATAAGTTTTTTTACATTTCTATTAAAGGGCACATATTCTATAATACGATCATGAATTAAAAGGCAATAAGCGCTAACACCCTCTAGATTGTCCATAGATTCAATTTGTATACTAACGTCAACAGTAGAAGCTGTGCCTGAATCATTTTGTTTTGAAGTATCTATTACAGCAATTGGTGCTTTTGTTTCGAAATCAGCGGGACTCAATACCGGTTTACCATCATTTTTTCCATAATATGATTCTTGAAATGATGTATACATATTATATAACTCAGCATATTTTTTTTTAGTAAAATCTAAATTTAAATTATCATACGGATAAATAACAGAGTTCAATATAACTTTTATGTTAACTAATTTACAATGATCAAAAACACTTGGATCATTTATAATATTGTTTTTTCGATTCTTTTGCAAACCTATTACAACAAATCGCGGTTTTTCTAATTTTGATGCAGTTTTTAAATTCCAAACTATATTTTTAGATTTACCGAGTTCAGGATATTCGTAAGTTTCATACGATCTGAATGGAATAAATAAACTTTTCCCCTTTTCTACAATTTTCAATAATTTTAGTCGTTCAGAATCATCTACACTTATATGTGGAATTTTCCAAATTACTTTATCTAGAGTGACAGTACCTGTAGTTGTAGTTGTGTTATCAATTTTGTTGAGTAAACAAGCTAAATCAGTATTACTTCTTGTTAGTATTAATTCTATTCGAGAATTTACTAAAATTTTTTTAAAATCTTCAAAAAAACCTAACCAATACTTTAATGGTATACAGACACTAAATTCTCCTGCTTCATTAACAATACTTTTACCGTCTAAATCCCATCCAGCATTCTGATAGCAATGTTAATTATTTAACGTACATGTCAAATATCCTTTTAATGAACTCGTTATTCCTAAAACCCGAGTTCCGTCAACTTCTACACCGTTAATTTCTAATCTAACCTGATCGAAAAGAAACGCTATGCCGTTATTGGACAATTTCACAGTTTTCGGATCTGCTATTTTTCCTTCGATTAAAAGGAAACTTTCATGTAGATAAGGATAAACATCCGTTTGCTGAACTCCAATTCGTATTTCATCATTATTTTTAAACGAGTTAGTATATGGAATACATGAATGATATTCAACTTTAATAATTTTCGAGTCTGTAATATAATTTGTTTCAATATCTAAAATATCGCTATCAGGCATTTTTTATTTTAATTGAAATCCTAACTGTTTTAAAATTAATTTGCTTTTACGAGTTAATTTTATATTTTCAGGTTTACTTTTAGATACTTTTGATTTTAACTCTAATAAATGACTAATCGGTTTAATCGATTGTAACTGCTTTATATTCTTAAATAATTACCCCATATTTCAAGATCTACAACGTCTTATATGTAATACGACTATAATTTTTTCATTAAAGTTATGAATAGGATTATTTTCTTGATCGACTAAATTAATATTTATTGTATTTAGAATTTCAGTATTAAGTTTATAATATATTAAATTAGCTGGCGACTCAACTATTTAAACACCTGTCCTTTCACGAGGAAAAAATTCGTATATCGAGTGAGATTGTGAACCATTATCGAATGAACCATTTGCTATATTACACAAGACTTTTATAGAATTAACGGCGTTTATATCAATATTTTTCGATGATCTAAAATTTGATAAACCTTCTTTCCCATATATTTTTTTTTTAAATCCTAACAGACTTCCTAGACTGTTTTCAATTGTAAAATCTATTGGGTAATTACAATTAATTACACATTTCATACGAGTAATATCAGTAATCATGGTAAAATCTATAGGGTCATTATACTTTTTGTCGTGTCCATCTATATTATTTATATGTTCATTATCTTCATGTATTTGGTTGCAAATATATTGAGTAATATCTTCAATCTCGTAACAACCGAAAGGAAGTATAATATCTAAATTTCGTTGCTGTATAATAATACGAAAATTGTTATTTGTTTCATTCACATTTGGAAACATATTATATGTATGCAAACATAATAATGCAATCTCAGAGTTTTCGGGTACATTTATTGCTGGAAAATAAGTTGATGGTAAAGATGTCATTTTACCTGACATACTTACTGTAATCGATTCATCCATTTTATTGTTTTAGGATTTAATAGGTCTAATATGTAATATAACCGTTAGAAATAATAGGATTGTTTTTATGATCAACTAATTCAATTTTTATTTTTTTAATAACTGCTGTCTTAAGTTTAAAATATATTAAATTAATGGGTGATTCAATTATTTTAGTTCTTGTATTTTCACGAGGGAAAAATTCATATATTGAATGTGATAGTTGACCATTATCGAATGAACCTTTAACTATATTACACATTACTTTTATAGAATTAACATTTTCTGTTTTATAAATAATTTGATCTGATTGATGATATGTATGATCTGCTTGAAAATATTGGTATTTTATTTTCTGAAATCCTATTGCACTTGCTAAACTGTTTTCAATTGTAAAATCTATAGAACAATTACAATTAAGCCTACACTTCAAAGGAGTACTTCCAATTTCTAAATTAAATCTTATTTCAACACTATATGCAGCATAATACTGTTTAAGTATTTCTCGTATATGTTCATTAATATCTTTTATGTTGTAAAACCCAGGAGGAATTTTAATTTTCAAATGTTTATTTTTTTCATCTAAATCATTTTCAATTTGTATTGTGTTATTAGTTTCATCTATAAGAATTGCATATTCCTTTACAGATGCGTTTAAACTAACAAGAGCAATTTCAGAACCACCATTTACATTTATTACCGGAGAATAAGTTGATGTTAGTGTAGAATTATTGTCCGATATTCTTAATATAATTGATTCATCCATTGTAAAAACTCAATACACAGATGTCCACAAATAAATGTATTATATTTTTGATAATTTGTATAATTATATAAAATATTCTCACCATCAAAATAATTTTGAAGTTCAATCGGAGGTGCAAGATCACCAAACGGGTCAAAATATATAATTTTATCTTTAAACCGATAATAACTAACCCAGTGAGTACCACCGCCAGAAGAGGTGTCTAAATTAATTATTGCACACTCAATTTTATACGGTTTTTTAGGTAAGTTGTCTCGTGAAAAGACACCACGAAAATGTTTAATTTTCAACTTGTCAACATAATTTATAATATCTTCACTGGTAAGAGCTCTGCTAGGTAACGTTAATTTTTCCTCGCTTTTTTTTTTTTCTGTCCACCCCTAAGCCTTTCGGATTCAAATACAAACCTTTCCCGTTTGGATTGTTTAAATATAAACCATTACCCTTCTTACGATTTTTAATAGCATTATATACACTTGAAGCACCAGAAGCTAAACTTCCTAAAGCCGATTACCCTGCTAATATTGACGCTAACGGTAATGCACCTCCCAACTGGTTCGGTGTTAAAATTGTTCTCTTACCATTTTTTCTCGTTTTTTTATTTTTTTTCTTCGCTGCCAGCAACATTTTTTTATTAGTACGTTTACAACCCATTCCGATTTTTCTTTTAGCTTTCATAGCGTTTACCACAGCGTATGTAACAAGTTTTTCTTTTTTAGAACTATCTCCAGCTCTAACTCTTTCCCAAGCTTGTTCTTCCAATAATTTATCGGCTTCATGTCTAATATCTAAATTATTACTGTTTTCGTAAGCAATGTCGTGTGTTCGACAGGCAGAATCTAACGGGTTGATTCCTTTATCTCCACGAGCTAATCTCTTTTTTAAATTTGTACCGGGACCACAAAACTGATACCCGGGTACATGAACCTCGAATGGAAGCTCATTTATAACAGTATTTAAGAAGCCTTTACCAGTCTTAACTGATTTTAACTTGCAAGTTGAACGCATTTTATACAACTAGTAACACGTTTTAAAATTGTATAGTATTTATACGAAAAATGAGATTAATTGAACAAAAAGATAAATTAAACATTGAAAATGTTGATACACAAGATATTAAAAACTATCAAGGCACGGACCATTATTACCAGATAATATTCGTGGAATATTGGTTGGACCTTCAGGATCAGGGAAAAAAAATGTTATGTTTAATCTTATAACTAATAGAAATGGATTAAAATTTGAAAATATTTATTTATACTCTAAAACACCTGAGCAAGAAAAATATATACTATTAAAAAATATAATAAATAGTATTAAAGGTGTTAATTTTTACATATTTACAAATGCAGATAAAGTTATAAAACCAAACTTAATTAAAAAAAATTCAATTTTTATATTTGATGATGTAATTTGTGATAATCAGACACCTATTCGTGATTACTTCAGTATGGGTAGACATTCTGGTGCTAATTCCATATTTTATTTAGCACAAACATATTCAAAAATACCAAAACAGCTAGTGAGAGATAACGCAAACTTTTTAATAATATTTAAGCAAGATGATAAAAATCTACGGCATATTTTCGATGACCATTGTTCTGCAGTTATGGATTTTTCAAAATTTCGTAAAATATGTCATTTATGTTGGAACAAGAAGAAATATGGGTTTATAGTTATAGATAAAACTCGTGAAATGGATCAGGGAAGATATAGATACGAATTTCATACATTTATAAATATGAAATAATTAGTATAAAAGAAATAATACATTTTAGTAATATTCAGTCGGTTGCATACAAACGAACAATTTATAATTAATGTAAATTATGAGTGGAGAAAAAGCCTTGTTAAATAATATAATATTATGTAAAAGAAATATTAAACGTAAAGTTATGGATATGAAACGTAATGTTATAGATTCCGATAATTATTTTCGTGAAACATTTAAACCAATACTTGAACCATTAAATACACTATCAAAGAAAAATACAACGAATGTATCACACGATTCTTTAACTGAAAATATCAATTCGGAAGTACGTTACCCTAGTGATGAAGAAGATGATGGTACGTTATTAAATACAACATTTAATCACTTTTTTAACACAAGACCGCAATTACGACGTTATAATAAATCATATGGTTTATATTATGATAGAGCTAATGATCAACTAAAAATATCGGATTTTCCTGTTTCTTTTAGTCATGGTAACTTACATTTACTCGATAGTTATTATCCTTGGACTATTGGTCTTTGGTCTTTATTATGTGAAAAAGAACCTAAAAATACAACTATAGAAGATATGGAAGCATATTATAATATTTTGAAAACCACCAAAGTTCATTTAAAGCCTGACGGGAAACCAAAGACTTCAAAGTTCTTTAAATGGATGAACGTTGTAAGACCTATATACGATAGAAGAAAAACAGTTAAACGAAGAAATAGAAAAGATTACTAGTTCAAGAAAAAAAACTAACTTAAATTTAAAGCCGTTTAATGACTATTTAGTTAATACAAGTGCTAAACGAAGTAATATTCATAATAATACAACAATACTAAATAAATCATTTGATTTTGATTATACAGTAGACGGTTCTAAATTTGAGGAACCTCCAACTGATAAATTATTTAAATTCAGTTTATCACCACCAATTAAAAAGGGTTCAGGTTTATATAAAAACGTGATCCCTAATACACAGTTAGTTTATTATGATGATCTTGACGTGGACCCGTGCGGCAACCGTTATCGAAACGGTTGTCGCCGACCGCGTCTTAATATCACTCGTCAACCACCAGACCGCGGTACGCAACATCGTCATGACACCCCGTCTCCCATCCATCACTGGAAAGGAGACGAGAGCGGTCGCGACGACGTCCGTCCGGTATGGCATTTGAATCGTTCTGTTTTTCCGACACCGCGGAACGAACACCATCTGTTTCGTGCGTTTATTTTATTATTATTACTGTCATATATGTGATTTTGTATGTTCATCAAGTAACAATACACATTTGAATTATACGGAACGCATTGTTTTTTTTTTTTGTTTGTGGTGCATATTATTACCATTATCATTATTATTGTTATTAAATTTGTGCCGCCGTTGTTAGACCTCGACGAGTGCGTGTAGTGCTTGATTCGACACCTCGCGCACCGCGTCAAATTGGCTCCCCGAATAGGAATCACCGGTCAAGTACGTGACAGGTAAGATACATTTCCGCTAGCTTCAAAACCACGCTTTGCTTTAGTCATAAGTTTTTACTTAGTATTAATAGTAGGTAATACGACTACATGAGGTAAAGGAAGGTTAGGGAAAAACTCCGGCTGCTTAGCTTATCGCAAATCGATATATAGAACACACCAGAGTCCCCGGGCTACGGAAAAAGATATCGCACGCGCACGCGAGACATCGACCGAAATACTCGCAACGTATCGATAACGCGATTAAATCTTTCGACTTAATCTGTTCCGAGAAATCGCGACCGGTCGAACCGCGTCCCACTAGCTGCGTATCGAACGTATCTAATTAAACACACACCATCATAGCAGCGCCGCCGTAATCTAATAACCGGTCCGCGACACGACAGCCGCCGCTGCTGTCGCCGGTATCGTAATAGACACGCGTGTGCCGCCGCCGTTAACGACGTAGATAAACACGCGCAGCGAAAACAGTCGTTTACGTAAACACTGCCGCCGCGCCGTGATATCCGCGTAACGTGATAGTGTGTTGTTTATCAACAAAACAATTTATTTGTTTTCAAAATTTTTCTTTTCCCTTATTCTCGTACGCGGACTACACATCACAGTACCACCACGTAGAATAGGGAAAGAATTACACACACGTAAAACACACGATACGCCCGCGCACGTACGATCGCTTATTAACCGTTCCAAATAACGACAATTTCCGCAACATTAATATGTCCGGAAAATCGTTAAATCAACTAACGTTGAAAGAAATGCGTTACGAATGCGAAACACTCGGGCTATCCACCACGGGCACCAAAGCGGATCTCGAAACGCGTCTAAACGAATTTTTTTTGTCGCAAAACGTCGAGCCCGGTCTTATCCGATTTTCAATAAAATCGTCGAGTGCGACCGAGGCGTTTAGTGATGACGAGCAAGGCACCCAGGACGTCGCTCAAAGTGAAGGGGCGGTCGGTAATCCACAAGGACACCACCACCCTGTAGCTCAGAGTGATCCGGGCACCTCGCAGTCGAATCTACTCGATCTCAACGCGAGTTCGTACGCGACTGACACCATTCAGACCGCTCACGAACAAATAAAATTAATTCGTCAAACGACGCGAAACAATTCGAATGAGCCCTCACTCGAAACACGGTTGTCGGCCCTCGAAGGCTGTCTGACCCGCTTTTTCGACGATCACGGTCGGATTGCGGAAAGCATCAGACGTATCGAACTCAGCATACCGACTTCGAGGCCCGAGCGGACCGAATTGACCCACCAACCGCAGCCCACACACACACGGACTAGGGCGGACCCACAATGGGACCGGATAGGTAGACAATCCATGTCAGCCCCCCCACAGGCCCCCCTTTTCCACAGAACCGGACGGGTACCCGACGCACAACCGCACCACACGAATCGGAATTACAGCCGCGAAGTCGGAGGTGCACATCGACCTCCACACGCGTTAAACTCGTGGTACGACGCCAACCGTGATGCACGAACTGAATACGATCAACATGATCGATCGGTCCACTTCGCGGACATGTACCATTCGGACCGGCTACCGGCCCCGTCATTTTATGCCCCCGAATGTTCAGTACTCATTCCGTATGAGGATTTGCGCGCTGCGCGAGCATCCCTACCCGAGTTCTCCGGAACGAAGGCGGAGGACCCCGTACGGTTTTTGGAGAATACTGAATCGATTCTAGGACAGGCTAGAATACCACCAGCGGGTTGGACAAGGGCAGTCGAATCTCAATTAAAAGGGACAGCGGGAAGATGGTGGGCATCTATCAAAATCTTGGACCTGTCCTGGCATGAATTTCGGTCTGAATTTTTAGAAAATTTCGACAACGCCGAAATTCAAGCCCAGTTGAGGGCAGAAATTGTTTCTGCGCGACAACCCGACAACCAATCCCTTTCCGAATTCGTCCTCGCGGAAAACCAATTAGCGCGCCGCGTTAACACTGGACTATCTGAAGCACAGTTAGTAGGTATAATTGCGGGCCTAATGCGTGACGAATACCGGACCCACGTTCGTTTACAGCGGCCAGTGACATTTGTCGAGCTACGTCGAATAGCCGCAATCCTGGCCCCTACAACGAACCCACCTGCTCGACCACCGGATCGAGCACCTCACACACAAGGGAAGAAGGGTCCCCAACAGGCGACCCGGCCCCTAACCAGACCACTCCCTCGCACCACACCCGAAAGTAAACCACCACCGTGGCCGTGTAGATATTGCGGGGGGACTCACTGGCATAGCGAGTGCCCCCACAATCCCACGTCTTCGGGAAACGGCGGGGGAGGCGGAAGGGATTAGTCCTCCCTACCACCTCCAAACAACACCACACCAACCATTCGGATTTACATCACACACCACCCATTGGCATTACGGACGGGTATATTACCAACAGACGCCTTTCTGGCAAATCGTACCGTAAGTCGGTTAAGCCGAATACTGGACCAACGATTACCGAACAGTCGTCTTCGGAAATATCCTCCGTCAATTCACCCGTGGTTGCTCAAAGCACCACGGCGTCCATCACAAATTCCGACGTTCCAACGTACGCCCGACATCAACAAGTCGGCTGCGTCCCTCAAATCCCAAACCTACACCACCCCAATCATACCTATCACCCCAAAGGTGGTAGTCATCCGGCTTCAGGGGAAGTCTTAGGTGTAGGGACAAAGGTAATAGGGAACGGAACGGTTGTCACCAAAAACAACAAGGGACGGGCTAACCACACTCGGTCCCCCCTTTCGGAAAATTCGCCTGCTCCAGTGGCGCGGTCTCCGAGCACAGAGGTAATCGACGAGGACATCTTGGTAATGGCGGTTCGCCCCATTCACCAAAGACCCACCGTCGCGGTTAAGAACTACTTACCCCGCTCGCATGAGCCCCCCACGTTTAGAAACGTTACACAAACATGCCACGACAAAATTCCGACTCCAGCAGTGGAACTCGAATTTAGGTCAGGCTTTGTAACAGCGCTTCTAGACTCACAGGCCCAAAAATCGTATGTAAGCCCAACCATAGCCCGTAAATTCGGATCACCCATCAACGGACTACCCACACTGGTTAGAATGGCGGATGGACACACCACCTCCACGAGTGGTACCTCCGCCTTCGAAGCCAAAATCGGAGACCTCACCATCCCTTTCGAAGCAACCATAATGGACGAATTGTATTGCGACGTATTACTAGGACATGACTTCCTCGTAGAGCACGAAGTCTCTTGGAACTACGCCGCATGCACCATCCACCTGGGCGCTAGAAGGAGGACCACAGCATGTTGGAAAGGGCGCACAACACCCCCCAACACAATCCCCGATTTATCAGCTTTGGAAATCGCCGAAGACCCGGAAACGCGCAAAAACTACACCGCCGTATTAAACAAATACGCGGCTGTTTTCAGCGACCGGGTCGGTCGAACCAAGCTCATTGAGCATGACATCATTCTCAAAACTCACACACCCATCGCACTCAAACCTTATCCCTACCCGATAGTGAAACAAAACATTATCTGCTGTATTCAGTTATCTGCTGTACACCGTCCAGTTCAGTTGTGTAACAGTACGTCGCTCTCTTATCGCTTTTCCGTTTACTTTCTTGTTTTTGTTGTTATTTAATCGCTCTCGTACAATATATTATTATGCCTATATGCAACTCTTGTTCCGTTAATATTGTATCTGCCTTGTCGGTTACTTGTCATGATTGTAATTTGACTTGGCACGCCAAATGCCAAAAACTCTCCAAAGATGATTTAGATTACTTAAACGAATCCAACAATATTTGGAGATGTAATAAATGCTCTACCGCCAAAAGAGCCTCGCTTCAACTTGACAATCCAATCAATTCAGGTAACTCTGATTTAATTGAAATAAAAGAAATTATACTTCAACTTAAAGAAACATTTCAAAAATTCAAAGAAGATACCAATAGTAACTTCAATAACCTAAATACCAAATTTAGTGTAATCGATAAGATCATCACAGAAAACAATGTTTTGAAAACAAACATAATTCAATTAGAAAATAAAATTGAACTCATGGAACGTCGCCAAATATCAAATGATATAATCATTGACGGGATACCTGAAAATAAAACAGAAGATTGTTCGCAATTAGTTCAACAAATTTGCAAAGAATTAAATACAAATATTAATGTATCAATGATAAATGACTGCCACAGAATTGGTTATAACCGTAACAACGCACGACCTAGAAAAATTTTAGCTACCTTCATAAATCACCAAGATAAAACAAACATCTTAAAATCTCGCCAAATAAGAAGAAATTTCTCTACCAAGTACATGGGTATACAACCTGATATGCCTATTTACATTAGAGAAAATTTAACTACAAAAGGTAACAAACTTTTCAAAGAAGCAAGAGATCTCAAAAAACTCCTCAACTTTCAATTCGCCTGGACAAAAAATGGTCTCGTCTTCCTACGAAAAAATGAAACAGACAAAATCATACGTGTTGACAATGAGGAAATAATTCTGAACTTGAAATCACAGTATGAGCATTTAAACTAAACAAACTAATATTCGTAAATATAATAAGCTTATACCTGTTCCTATTATACTTTTATATACATTTTATTAATTATCATTCATTAATTTTATCTCTTCTTCCCACTAAATTTGAAATAATATTGCACATTTACTTAACACACATAATTTTATGCAAATATTATAACTATGTTAAAACTCCTACATATACTCATTATCATAATTATAATATAATTGTTTTTAAGGTCTTATATGTAAACAAAGTATTCATATTGAAGCCATATGAATCTCTGAAAGTTATCAATTCTTTAATTACCACAAAACATTTATCGGTTGTTATCTCCATCAGCTCCCCGCAAATACAAATGAATTATGTATACTGTCCAACTCTTATAAATAATATAATAATTTGTATATACTATATCAAAATCTTTTATGAATACAAACGATAATAGCACATTATTACTAGATAATAACATGGGTATACATCCAATAAATTGTTCTTTTGATAACTTAAGCAACATTATATATAAACAAAACTCTATAAACATTTTTACTATGAATATCTGTAGCTTAAAAAAACATTTCGATGAACTATGTATTAGTTTAGATAACATGAATACCAAATTTGAAGTAATTATTTTAACAGAAGCCTGGTTAGGTCTTAATAATATATTAATCAATAATTTCTCAATTGCAGGTTATTCAGCTCATTTTACTACAAATAATAAAAATCAAAATTACGGTATTGTAGTTTACTTAAAAGACACTTTATCTGATGTCTCAATAGTTGAATTTAATACCTTAGCACTTACATCCTTAGAAATCACTTTTAAATTCTCAAAAATGACTTTTTTAATCTATCCCATCTACAGATCACCAAACTGTAATATCGATATTTCTTTACATGAATTATATGATGCAATACTATGTAGTTCTAATTTAAAAATCGCTAAATACAAAATTATATTAGGTGACCTTAACATCGATATTCTCAAACCATCAAAAACAAGCGAAGATTACCTTATGCTAATGGCTCAGTTCGGGTTTACTCCTGTAATTAAAAACATAACTAGACCAGCGTCAAACACTTGTATAGATCACATTTTCATTAAAACAAAGTACTTAACAAACATAAAGCCATTAATTATAAACTCAAACATAACAGATCATTACCCAAATATGATTAGTATAGGTAATTTATTAGACAACAGAAACAATAAACCCAATCCTTTAAAAATATTTATAACCAATGAAGTTAAATTAACCAACTTAATCCAAAACTACGAGTGGTCCGAAATTTTTGAAATGACTGATATTAACAATGCTACTTGCTATTTTACCGATACGATAAATAAACTTAAAAAACAGGCCTCATCTGAAATAACCTTTAATTCTAAAACCAAAAAAATAAAACCATGGGCCACCACTGCATTAATCAACTCCATAAGGCATCGAGACCACCTTCATACCCAAGTAAGGAAACATCCACTAAATTTAAAACTAAAAGATTATTATCTTAAATTCAGGAACAAATTAACATATTTAATAAAAGAAACCAAAATTAAATACTATAAAAATGAAATACATAAATCTGGAAATAACACTAAACTTAAATGGCAGTTAATTAATGATATCATATCCAAAAAAAATAAAACAAATAATTTTAATGAACTACTAAATAGTATAAAAAATAATACTGAACCTAACGACAGAGAACCAGCTTTTATCTTAGCAGATAGTTTTAATAACTATTTTATAAACGTCGCATCTGATTTAGTTACACAACTAAACAACCATAATGACGAAAATAATGTGTCCATTTTATCCCGATCAAATAATACAATTATACCTACTAATACTTCCTTTAGTAAATTCGAGCTCATAACACATAACGATATTCTAGAAGCCACCTCTAAATTAAAAAATGGCTCATCACCCGGTTTCGACATGATATCTACTAATCTTCTAAAAAAATATATTACTTTTCTCATTAAACCATAAGCTCACGTTTTTAATTTATGTATAACCCAAAGTAAAATTCCAGATATTTTTAAGGTAGCTATAATAACACCTATACACAAAAAAGGTTCAACTTCTTCAATTTGTAATTTTCGACCTATATCTGTTATCTCTAATGTAGCAAAAATATTTGAAAAAATAATAAAAATAAGGCTAGTACATTATTTAGAATCAAATAATTTACTTTTTAAACATCAATTTGGTTTTAGACCCAATAAAAGCACCGACCAAGCCATAGCTAATGTTACTAAAATGGTTTACAGTGCACTGGAAGGAGGTAAAAAATGTGCAACTATTTATCTTGATCTTGCTAAAGCATTTGATACTGTGGATCATGTTAAGCTACTAAAAAAAATGCACGATATAGGTATAACTAGTTCAGCTCTATCACTTTTTGAATCTTACTTAGAGCAAAGAAAACAGAGGGTTAAAATAATTGACTCTATTTCTAATGAACAAACTATAAAATGTGGTGTACCGCAAGGTACAACACTTTCACCGGTACTTTTCAATATTCAGTTAAACGATATAAAACAACTTAAATTAAATAGCAAAATTATATGTTATGCAGATGATACGGTGTTGATTTGTAATGGTATCACATGGGAAACAGTATTTAAAAATATCCAGGCTGATTTATTATCTATTAAAAGCTGGCTAAATGAAAACAATTTATTTCTAAATTTTGATAAATCAGCCATTTTACTCCACTCCTTATCTGAAAATACCCTACCTACCATAAGCGAACTAAAAATACACGAACAAAATTGTAACACTTTATTACTAAAACAGTGCCTGTGTAAATCGGTGTCTATTGTTAAAAACTATAAATACTTAGGTATCGAAATGTGTCATGATATGAAATGGACAAATCAAATTATTTCTGTTACCAAAAAGTTGAGAAAGATGATATATGTCATGAAATTACTACGCGAAATACTAGATCATAAAGATATAAAAATCATATATTTAACCCTTTTTGAATCCATAATTACTTATGGCATAATTGGATGGGGAAATGCATACGATACTGCTCTATCGCGACTTCAAAAATGTCAAAATACTATTTTAAGGGTTGTTGGTAACAAAGAGTGGAGATATCCAACTGCAAAATTATTTTCAGAATTTAATGTACTCAATATAAATAATTTATATATAAAAACCTGCACCATATACCTAAAAAAAAATAATCTATTATCTCCTATAAATCATAAAGTTAACACTAGATATGCTACCACTAACTATTCATTAAAATTTCCTAAAAAAACGGGTTGTCGAAAAATGTTCGATTTCATTGGGACACGGATACATAATTCATTGCCCCATGAAGCGGCTGCTATGCCCCTACCGACTTTCAAAAAATACATCACCCAATGGCTACTTAGTGAATACGATGCAATAAAACTCAAATACCATCATGATTAAATAATTTCCTCCGTACATCACAATTTTTTTCTTTTTTTTTTCTTTTTTTACTTTTTATTATTATTATTACTTATCTCCTTGTTTGTATTTGTTTTAATGTAAAATAGGTAAAACATATTGTACAAAAAAAAAAAAAAAAAAAATAACTCCTGGGCCTCCACACGAGTCTACTCAGTGAGGCTCAGTAATCTTATTTGATATTAAATAAAATAAAAAAAAAAAAAAAAAAAAATAAAAAAATTATCGATGACATGGTTAGGGATATGGAAACACAGGGCCTAGTTGAACCGAGCACCTCCCCATGGGCAGCTCCAGTAGTCTTAACTAAGAAAAAAGATGGCTCACCACGCCTCTGCGTAGACTATAGGCGGCTGAACGATGTGACCGAATCTGACGCATACCCGATGCCCGACTTAAACAAGTTGATAAGGCAAATGAGGGGAGCGAAAATTTTCAGCGTTTTGGACCTTAAGTCGGGTTACTGGCAAGTACCACTTAACCCAAACGCTAGGAAATATTCAGCATTTCGAACTCGCAGGGGGCTGTATCAATTTAGGGTCCTCCCCTTCGGTCTCAAGAATAGTCCCATGACTTTCGTACGGCTCATGAACGAAGTTTTAAGAGGTTATCTGGACGAGTTCGTCCAGGTTTATTTGGATGATATTGTTATCTTTTCCGCAAACCAGGACGAACACCGATACCACTTGGACAAAGTTCTTGAACGACTGATGAGATTTGGAATGACTTGCCACACTAAGAAGTGTAAGATTGGTTCTACCGAAATCTCCTTCCTAGGGCATCTTGTTGACTCGGAGGGCATTCACAAACAACCGGAAAAGTTAGAGTGCATAAAAAATTTTCCGGTACCGAAAAAAGTTAGGGACTTGCGTAGGTTTTTAGGCGTGTGCAATTGGTATTGTCAGTTTGTTAATAACTATGCCGACATCATTGCCCCCTTAACCGATAGACTTAAACAGGGAGCGAAATGGTCATGGACGGATGTCGAACAGAAAGCCTTTGATTCTGTCAAAAGTGCCCTGTATGACTCCCCTAAATTATCCCCACCCGATTACACCGAGCCCTTCTGTCTCCAGACTGATGCTAGCGAGCTAGGCGCTGGTGCAGTACTTTTCCAAAGGGGTGACAGACCTGAGGAAAGGCGCATCATCGCTTACGCAAGCAAAAAGTTCTCGGACACACAGAAGCGATATACCGCCGTAGAACGCGAATGCTTGGCAATTATATGGGTTACGGACCAATTTAGACCATTTCTCGAAGCGCGACCGTTTGAGCTATTTACAGATAACGCAGCGCTAACTTGGCTACATAGGGCAAGGGATAACAATTCAAAATTAACGAGATGGTCACTCCAACTCGCAAATTTGGATTTCCGCACGATACATGTACCCGGCGTGCAAAACGAGGGACCAGACATGCTTTCACGGAACCCTGCCCCAGGCCCACCCGTAGATGAGGATCAGCTCGAGGAGCGCTTAGTAGGGGTACCCATATCACCACCCACCAACACTACTGAGCCCCCAGCTGATAACATCTTCGCTACAACCGAAACGGTCGATGTACGTGCTGACGTCCCGTTTTCCACCACAACCCTCGTGTCTTGGCAATCCAATGACCCCCAGACACGAGACATCATCAGCACACTCAAATCTGACAGCCCTGCACGTAACACCAGGAGCGCCACTAAAGATACGAACAAATTTGTCCTATCAGGTGGCCTCCTGCGGCAAAACGTAAAGGGTCACTCATCAATCGTGATACCCAAAACCCAATCCCAACAGGTGATCTGGAGGTATCACGACCATATCACAGCTAGTCACCCAGGGTGGAAGGAAACTTACCGGGCAGTCAGGGACCGTTTCTATTGGAAGGGGCTCAAAAATGACGTGAGGTTGTATGTCAAGTCTTGTCACATATGTGCATGTACTAAACCACTCAACACACGGTCTAATGACCCCATCACCTCCAGAAAACCCCGACACCCCTGGGAGGTTATCAGTATAGATCTAATGGGACCCTACCCTCGCACGAGTAAAGGAAAATCCTATATCCTGGTAGCTACCGACTGCTTCAGTAGATGGACCGAGGCATACCCACTCGGAACAGCCACTACTAAAACCATTACCGAAACACTTGAGCGGGAATTTTTCTCACGTTTCGGCTACCCCCGCGTGTATCTCAGTGACAACGGCCCCCAATTCGTGGCAAATGACATGCTCAACGCGATTGAACGATGGGGGGGCGGAAGGTTGGACCACTCCAACCTATCACCCAAGAGCCAACCCGGTCGAGCGCCGCAATCAGGACTTGAAAAAAGGACTACGCGCGGCACTCACTGACGGCAAGCACACCACCTGGGATACAAAGTTAGCCCCTATTTTATTCGCTATTCGAAATCGGCGCAATGTTCAGACAGGATATCCACCATCGGTACTAGTACTCGGACGCGAGTGCAAAAGACCCGGTGACTGGACCCTAAAATCTGATATACATACGCCGATCGAACCGACAAACAGGGATAGACTTAAGCGGGAGGTAGAAATTACAGGCAGACACACTGTGGACAAAGTGGCCGAGAAGTGCAAATTCTCGGAGGGAGACGTTGTCTTATACAAAGCCCACCACTTGTCCAAGGCTCACAAGAGATTTTATGCGGGATTCGCACCGAAATGGTGGGGCCCCGTAAGGTTGGAAAAGCGATTGGGAAAAGGAGTTTTCCTAACCGATCAGCTACCGCCTAGGAAGATCCACGTGTCTTGCCTGAAACGCGCAAACAATTATGCGCGTTCTTTTTTCAGAACCATACAATCAAGTGATGGACCAGCACCAGTTGGTGAAGATGTTGGACCAGGTGAAGGAGGCGGTCGTGGCGCAGTCGGTCACCACCCGGTTACGGACGGTCGAGGAGGTCCAGCGGGCGGAGCTCGCCCGTATCAGGTCCGAGCCGCTCCTATGGGCCGCTTACCGCAGGGGATGGGCGGATCGGAATGCGGACCTGGTCAAAACCCTCGGGTCGAAGGCAGCCAGGGAGCCACTTCCGCCGAATGATCCATCCATGGCGAAACGGCGTGGCCCACCAACCACCGGGGCGAAATCGACCGCCAAGCGGAAAATGGCCGCTAAGCCAACATCGACCGCCCGGGCAGCTCCGGCCACACCAGTGGGAGCTACAACGTCGCCCCGGCCTGCAACCACACCACGTCCGTCCGGTGCGGCCACCCAGCCACAACGACCAGCGACAACCTGGGTGCGACTGGCCCCGGGACGCCCCTTGGTGCCAAGACTGCCACCAGCAGATCCCCACCCACCAACAACGGAGTGGACGGGGATCCTGAGCAAGGTCGCCTATGTCGACCGTCTACCGACACCACCACCTGCACCTCCTGCCAAACTTGGGCCTTTCGACCCCTGGCCAAAGCCCGAACAGCCAGCCACACCACCAGCCACGGCATCAACGCGGTCGGCAGAGCGGGCCAAGGAGAGGAGGAGGGAGCATCAACGGCAAAAAAGGATGCGGGCAAGAGCCGAGAAGTTAGGCCCTAGCCAACAACACCGGCTAGCGAAACCAGTCTCGGTGGAGTCAGCCATCGACCCGGGATGCCAGGAGCCGGTGCAGGTATCGGCCTCGGGAGCAGACGTTCCTACGCAGGAACTGCGACTGGGGCTGGACGCCAACCCGGAGGAGTCGATGGAAGTCGACGATTCGATCCTCGACAACTCCGGGTCACCACTCCCGACATTCTCGGAAATCGAGGATGACCAACCCGCATTCTTTACGCCCATCACGTCCCCCAGGGCGGACTAGACGCCACAGCTGGGCTGCGACCCGTCCTCGAAGGACCGGACATCGCCCCCCACGCAGTGAAGTCGTCCCCATCACCACTGGGAGGACCTCACCACACGGGCGGAACAGTCAGTCGACGACCCGACTTTCGAAGTCCGGACATCCTCGACAGACTGACCGCCGAAACAGAAACGAGACAATAGTGTACCAGACTGGAGCGATACCGCGATTGGCGGTTTGGCAGGGGGGTATGACGCGGACCCGTGCGGCAACCGTTATCGAAACGGTTGTCGCCGACCGCGTCTTAATATCACTCGTCAACCACCAGACCGCGGTACGCAACATCGTCATGACACCCCGTCTCCCATCCATCACTGGAAAGGAGACGAGAGCGGTCGCGACGACGTCCGTCCGGTACGGCATTTGAATCGTTCTGTTTTTCCGACACCGCGGACGAACACCATATGTTTCGTGCGTTTATTTTATTATTATTACTGTCATATATGTGATTTTGTATGTTCATCAAGTAACAATACACATTTGAATTATACGGAACGCATTGTTTTTTTTTTTTTGTTTGTGGTGCATATTATTACCATTATCATTATTATTGTTATTAAATTTGTGCCGCCGTTGTTAGACCTCGACGAGTGCGTGTAGTGCTTGATTCGACACCTCGCGCACCGCGTCAATCCGAATGAATTAGTTACAAGACTCAATCTTCTAATTTCTTCTCAAAATGCAGGTAATACAGGGGTAAATAACGAAATAATATCTATTTTAGAAGAACTGCGAGAAAGGAATCTAATATTATAATTATATATTAAATATAATCTTATAATTTGTATTATAATCTATCTACAGTTTAATTAAATGTTTGAATAAATGTTTATTTTTTTTTTAACAAAAAAACAATGACTACATTAGAAAACATAGCAATTGAACTGCATCAGTCTGCAAGAAAAACTTTTCCCAGACGGAAAGTTCTTACACGATTTAAGGATGATCTTTGGCAAGCAGACTTAATAGATATGCAATCACATTCTAAAAAAAATAAAGGTTTTAAATTTATTTTGATTATTATAGATACGTTTACTAAATATGTATGGACAATAGCATTAAAAAATAAATCTGCTAAAGAAGTTACAAAAGGTATGTTAAATATTTTAAAACAAAATAGACCAAAATTATTACAAACAGATAACGGTAAAGAGTTTTACAATAATCGATTTCAAAATTTAATGAAAAAATATGACGTTAAACATTATTCAACTTATAGTAGTATAAAAGCTGGAATAGTAGAACGAGTTATTCGAACAATAAAAAATAAAATGTACACACATTTTACTGCAACTGGATCATGGAACTGGTATAATTCTTTAGATAAATTAATTGAGAGTTATAATAATACAATGCATAGAACAATTAATTGCACTCCGCTTGAAGCTAGATCAAATTCAGACGATATACAATGTAAAAATATAATTAAAAAAATATGTAAGAAATCAGATTCAAAGATGAAAGTCAATGATAAAGTACGGATATCAAAGTATAAACATCATTTTAGTAAAGGATATACACCAAATTGGACTACTGAAATATTTACCATTGCTAAAATTTTAAATACAAATCCGATAACTTACCAGCTAAAGGATAGTTTAAATAATATAATAATCGGTTGTTTTTATAAAGAAGAAATTAGAAAAACAAAATTCCCTAATACTTTTCTTATTGAACGTATTTTAAAAAAACAAAAAAATAAAATATATGTTAAGTGGTTAGGTTATAATAATAATTTTAATTCATGGATAGATATTAATGATATTGCTAAATAAATTATAAGTCATTAAATACAGTCATTGAAACAATTTCAAAATTTACTTATTCTATATTTTTAAGTAAATACAGTATATTTTAATGTTTACAATCATAAAAATTCGTTTAATAAAATACATATTACTTACAAATAAGAAATGTATATAATTTTTAACAAAAGAAACATTATAAGAAAAAAATATAAAACTTGTAAAACAGTATATTGTTTATTTATTAATATATATATATATATATAATTTTAACATGTATAAAATATTAATACATTATAAATATATAATATAATTTGTAACGATTAGTTAATATAATTAAAACTGTAATTATAATTATTCTAAATAAAATACAAATTTTGATATATATCTTTTAATTTATAATGACCGTAGGCTAAAGTATTAATACCGTCATTCATTATATACCTTTTATCATCGTTTGCACTTAACTCTAATTTATTTGTAGTTTTAGAAAACACGTTGTGTTTATTCGATTGAATATAGTTCATATCACGGTATGCTATTTTACTATCAACCGATTTATTCTGTATGAATGCATTTAATATATCTATATATTCATTAATTTTTAAATGTTTTTTAATAATATATTTTTTTACACCTTTAGCTTTTTTTATTTCTACATCATCTACTCTATATGCATAGAGTTTAGGTCGTAATGCAATAAATTCTAAAATAATACGACCTCTTAACTCATCCTTGAAGAACCCAGGTTGATTTTTTCGGTCTTCGCTATAACAATAATGGGTTTTCATAAAATTTGACGTATCGAAATAAGGAAATAATTCATTTTTTATATTATTAAAAAAATTTTCTGTTTTTATTTCATAAACAAGAGAATCTGTATCTGTATAAATAGTACTTAATTTATTTTCATTTTTTTTTTTCATTATGTTATACTGAAAATTATAAATAATTGTTTTAGAAATATCTAATATAGCGAACCCTACATAAATCGGTTTATCAAATTTAATTATCTCTTTGTGCATGTGAACAGCCATTAAATCTTTTGAATATATAGTTCTGTCTTTAAAATAAGGTTTTCTCATTAATTTATGTGCTTTCTTTTCACAACTAACTAATTGAATAGACATTCGCTTTCTAACATTTTCCATACATTTCCCAAAAACGCTATTAACTAATAATTTCCAAAATTGTCTTTCAAATTCGTTTTCAGATTTGACTCTCATATTGGTGCAGAGTTCAACATATGGTGCCATCCATTTAGACTGCTTAAAGCGAATAATTCTATGAACTTTTGTTACATTTATACCATTAGCAATCGCTTGTTTCAAATTTCTATAATGAACCACATAATTTTTTTTAGGAGTTAATGTTGTGAGGAGTTTTTTTACTTTAGAATTTGGTGGATAAGCATTATGAGGTAAAAATGGGAATTCGTTGTGTATTTTATGTAACGATTTAGGATAATCAGTATCTACCTCTAGAATATATCCATACTCGGAATTATCATCAATTTTTGTTATATCTAATGTTAAATTTTCAAACCATTCAAAATTTTGATAGGGTAATGCGGATAGCATAGATTTTCCATAAAGATTTACACAATCTAAATAAGCTATCCATGTATTCGGTTTATTTTCATCGTAATCAATATTTTTAATATTTGGTATATTAGCCTTTGCATATCTTTTAACTGACTGACAAATACCTCCTCGTATCCCTTCCTCCAGCATAAGTTGCATATTATAACATTTAAGACGTTCTAATTTAACCTCTGTATGTTTCAACATGCATTCGAATGCAAATCCTGGTGCAGTTATAAAATGAGAAGCATCTAATTTAAAAGTCTGTAAACAAAGGTCTCTAAAATTTTCGAACACATCTACGAGAATACAAACATCACACATTAGATATAAATTACTGTACTCTAATAAAGTTTTTATATTAAATACTTTCCAGATATTTTGCGCATGTAAATAATCTTCATCGCTAACTTTCTCATCTTTTAACGAGTTATAAAATTTATGTCTTGGAGGTAAGCAAGTATCATTTAATTTACTTAAATCAGAAATATTTTCGTAAGGAAACACACCTTTCCGAGTAACTAAATCTAAAGTTGACTTTGAAAATATTTTCATAGTTTGTTTAAATCTCGTTTTATCCTCAGATAAATTTTCTGCTAAATTACTTAGAGATTCTGACATAAAACGATAAGTGTCTATAAATTTAATAGTAAACTTAGGTGCAACTGTTTTACTAAATGAAATATATTTTCGGAAGAATTTGGTATTATATAAATATCCTTATCATCACGACCCAGTTCTTTAATTATAAAATTACTATCATAAGCTAAATTATGGAAATAAATTGGTAAAAACGAAACATTTTTTAAATGGAAATTACAAGATAAACAGAGTACAAATCTAAAAGCACCAGTAAAGTGGTTATGGTCTCGAATTTTTATAAGGTTCTGTTTTTTAAATGATTTAAGACAGCATTCACAATTTTCTGTAATTTTAAACCTTCTTTCCTCATCAATAGTTAATTTTTTCATTGTTATATTAGTTTGATAAAGACTATAAATTTTAATACTTATATCTGTTATAGATTTCATTAAATGACTGGCAGGGTTTCTACCACTAAATACTTTAATTTTTGTAGGAATTTTAAATTTTTTAATTAAATATCTAGGTATTATCGAATAATCTATTTTTACATAAAATGCGTAACTCATTAGTTTGTGTTCACGTGTTAAACGAGTCTTAGATTTGCTATTTCGCTGTTTAATTAAAATATGTTTTAAAAAACATTCGAAATCTGCATAAATGACTATAGGTATTCTTTGTGTTTTTTGATAATTTTTAAAATAAATGAAATTATCATTATCTGTCTCAAACATTATAGGTCGTCCAAGCTTATTCTTACTACAAATAATTTTATGTTTTTTTAGTCCAGAAGTACCCCAAAGTTTATTTTTACAGGGTCTATTATTGAAAACTGTGAAACATCTTTTACATATAATTAATTTAGATTTATGTTTAGTCCTCTGATTTTGTATTAATCTAGAAAAATTGTTAATATAGCTGTAATGCGATGTTTTATCATTAGTTAAAAAAAATAAATCGAAATGATTATTATATTCAACATTATTAATATATAGTGGAAAAATTATGTCTTCATCATTTAAACTAAATACATTTACAGAAACATTATTAATACGTTCGAATTTTTTAATTTGCTTGATAGGCGTTGGGTAATCAATACATTTAAAATTAAAACAGGATTTTTTTTCAAGAATATTAAACTTATGTTTACTATATTTACTTTTATCCTGACGATCGTCAAATTTAGAAAGAATTGCATACTTAAAACATTTGTTGTCCTTGTTCTTAACATTGATAATCGCCTTCTTGTTCTTTATATGCTTCAGTAGATCGATGTAGGATGCACCACTAAGAGGGTTCACTTTATTTATTCGTAACTGCAGTAAGTCTATTGACACCAAACTCCAACCACTGCCTTTAGTAACAAAATCATTTTCCTCTTTTAAAATATTATTAAACATTTTATTTAATAAATTATGAAAATTTGAATGTGAATATTCTGCTACATTCAAGGTTTTGAAAGATATGTCACGTTTTTCTTGTAATATCAAATTTTTGTATTCACAATCTACATGTAAATTAAATTTAATTGATGTATTTTGAGTTTCTTTTTCTAATTTATTAATTAACAAGTTTAAACTATCGTTAAAAAATTGATCAAAATCTATAAATTGTTGCACATTTTTTAAGATGAACGTCTTAGAAGTTGATTTAAATTGTTCTATTTCAATAAGCCCATCTCCAGTCACATCCATTCGAGTTTTCTTCGAAATCGTTCTTCGTATCATTTTAACTTAATAAAAATATTTTTAAATAAATAGATAAATAATGATTTAATAATTAATTTATTTTTTTTTTAACTGTTTCGGTATTATAGAAAAAATAAATATTTAAAATAAAAAAGAACCGGATGGGCCTCGCTCTGCTGTACAGTTAGGGGTGGAGTGCACCTCGCTTATAGGATAGGTCATTATTATAATGGATTTGTTAAATTTGAATGCAATGATAGATATCATTGTATACGAATAACGATTCTGAACGGAGTTCATATGTTAGTCTAGAATATATTACAATGTTATTTATAAATATTATATAAGTATATTTTATTTTTAAACGAAAAATTTAGAAAAACCGAAAATTTAAATTGTCTATCAATAAGTCAAAATATGTCAAAATACTTTGAAATTTTAACCATATATAGAAAACGTCAATATAAAGATTTAATGATAATTTCAAGTTGTTGCGGTTTTTCGTTTTTGAGTTAGGGCATTTTAAAAAAACCGATATCATTTGTCAGTCTAGAACATTCTACATTATATTATATTTTACATGTAATTTTATGTCAATATTCGATGTTCAAACGCTTATAAAAAAAAATTGTGCCTATGGATTTTAATAATTTTTGAATGACATTAAGAACTACTTCTGTGGAATCTTCGATTAAATTTTCAAGTATTTTGTAGAAGCCAAATTTTTTTTATCACCGATTATAAAAATAAAATGTAAAAAAATCGAATATTTTAAATGACTATAAGTGGCTTAAAAATCAATATAATATTTTGAAAAAAATATTGCATAAAAGAAATACCAATCTTAACAGCTGGTAGAAATTTCAAAAATCTGCGACTTATACTTTTTGAATTATAAAAAATATTTAAAATCGTTTGAGAATAAATCGCTATTTTATGCAATTTCGTAAATATTTAAATTTCAAACAGTCATAAAATTTTTTCCTCTAATTCCGGTAGAAATTTTTTTAAAGATTTTTGAAGAGTAGCTTATACATAACCTCGTGTTAAAATTTTGAACCTTAAGTATGAACAGAAAAAATTTTATGAATTTTTATCTACAAAATAACTTGCAAATTATCGTGATTTTTACATATTTCGTATAAGTTGTAACTTTGAGCACTTATAAAAAAAAATTGTGACTTACGATTTTAGATTTTTTTTTATCAGTTAAGGAACAACTTATAAGAAACCTTGTATTAAATTTTCAAGATTTTCTAGGCAGCCAAAAAAATTTTATCGTTATTTAAAAAAAAAATACTTAAAAATATTGAAAATTTCAATTGTCTATAAATAGCTTCATAAAAGTCAAAATACTTTGAAAATTTAATGGTGTATAGAGAACGCTAATCTAAACAATCAAGTATTTACATCGATTAGTTTTTGAGTTATAGCAAAATAAAAAATTTGATTATGTCAAAAACTGGTTTTGCGTAAAAACTCCCGTTTTTCCCAATTTTTTTTATGGTTTTTCCCGTCGCATTTAAAAAATATTGGAAATTTTTAACTTTTGACCCCCCAAAGTACCAAATAGATTCACTTTCCTTTCAGAAAAGTTGCTACATAAGGCAATCGAAGCATTTTTACTGCCCCAAAACGTGTCGACAGACACAAAAAAAAAAAAAAAAAAAAAACACATCATTGTAAAATCAATACAAAAATATATTATAAAAAAAAAAAAACTTACATATTATAATTAGAGTTCTTGTTGAAGATTTTTAACAGCAATACTTCTTAATGTGATACTTATATTTATTATCACTTTGAACAAGGTAATAACAATTATAAGCATAACGTCTTCACAGAATGATAGAATACTTTTTATTTAGTATCAATTCGATTGGTGTGTACGTACTCGACTGCCATATTTCAGTGAATACAATTTATTTTTATAAGTAATGTACTGCGCATTACAAAATGTAATATATACCAAATTACGTATTAACATAACATACTTATTCAATCATACAGAATACAAAATACGTAACCATAGATTGTTGTTTTTAATTATTATTAATGTACTTTACATCATAAAATTATTATTAACCTACTTGTTTAGTCATACGGAATACGAAATATGTATCCAAAAAAGAGATTGTTATTCTTAATTATTATTAATATACTGCATATCATAAAATTATAATTAACATACTTGTTCAGTCACGCGAAATACGAAATACGTATCCACAAAAGAGATTGTTATTTTTTTAACTATCAATTAAATATAAATTTTAATAAGTTAATAACCATAACCATGAAACAAGGCTAACAAGATGTGAAAGACCATAGGAGAATGTAACCTGGATAAGATCCATCAGCATATAAATACGACCCCGGATCAACACCAAGATGAGACGTTTCCAGCAATCCAGTGAAGAAGTTATGCTTATATTTGTTATCGTTATAATTAACTTGCTAGTCTAAAGTACAAGTAAATCAGTAGTATCATTTTAAAAAAGTTGATATATTTCTATACTTAATATTGTGTATCTGTGTCAAACCCACGACTCGGCATGCTACATAATTTGGTGTAAACGGTAGGATTTTAAAAAGTATTTATTTCATTTTCTTTAATAATTATAAATACACATTACTACATTTCAACAACGTCTTGTGAAGTTTCATATACATATATAACATGATGTCGTATTCCGAACAAACTGAATCAGATTGTTTAAGCAGTGATGTAAGTAAAATATTTATTTTAAAAAACATTTTTAATATAAATTATTTAACTATTTAAATATTAATTTATTATCATTTATATAAAAAAGTTAATCTATGCTATCTCAGTTAATCTTAACATTAATTTTAAATATAGAACGAAGCATGTAATTTTTCTGATGTTGAAAAAAAGAAAAAAGTCAAACTTCTCCGATAGTAGCTAAGAAAAGGAAAAATGGAAAAGAGTTAAAGTCAGATAAAAAAAATAAAAATGGGAATGTAAGCATTTATATTAATATTTATATTCTTTAGATCAAATATTAGATAAAAAAAAAAATGGTAATTAATACTTTTTTATTTATTTTATATATATATATATATATATATATATATATATATATATATATATATATATATATATATATATACATAGAATTTTACCTATAAAGATAAATTGAATGCAGTCATAACATCTGGTAAATTCGAGATAGCAAATAATACAGATAGTATGTCGATAAAGGAAAAAGAAAAAACATATACATTTAAATGTCCGACTTTACCAGGAGAGGACTACTGGGTAATTCAACATCACAAAACTAGTAATATTATGGATGTTGCACCTCAAGACAGGTAATATCTTAATAATAATCATCATTAATTGTTATTTATAAACGTTTTTTTAAATTTTAGATGGAAGCAAGCTGAATGCTCAATAAAATTAACAATAACTAAACTCCGCGGAAATAAAGATGCTGTTATTAACAAAAAATGCATACTGTCGTAGATGATATTCTAACACGGTTTACAACGGATTCAGAAAACAAAATGACTGTGAGCAAAAATGATGTCAAACAAAAATGAAAAATACAAAAATACTATATAATATTACAATGAATTTTTTAAAAAAAAAAACTATATTACAATGAATTTAAAAAAATATTATATCCTTTAAATATATATTTTTTTTAAAAAAAAAAAAAAAAAAAAAAAAAACAATTTAAAATACAAATATTTTTTCTGATTCAATTGATTTTCTACTTATTTTATTATATTATACATTACAATAATATTATCATAGTTCAAGTAAAAACATAAGTCTTTGAATGTTGAAATACTGAAGTTGGAATTATATTTTTTTGTATACTGATTTTAAAAGTAATTTAATTAAAAATGTTATAGTAGATATTGAATTACTTGCTAATATATAATACATTTTAAAAATATTTGTATTCTTCTCTGAAACGTTTTGGAATTCTTTTAGTTCTACATGGTCTTTTCTATTATTTTTTTAATACTTTGATGTGTTTTATGAAAAGGTATATTATATGAACATATATTATTATAAAAAAGTATGAAAAAATATATTATTACACACTATAGTTAATCAAACGTACTATTATAACTAACAATTATAACTGAAATTAATATTCAATATTCAGGTATTATATATAATGATTGGAATTACATTTTTAAACAAACATTTTTAAAGTAAAATATTCCTAAATAAAAAAAAAAAAAAAAAAAAAGTAGATATGTGGTGCAATTAGTTGAAATCTTAATTTATACTACATATATTAAGTAAACGCTTTAACCTATTGCACCACATGTCTACAAGATATTCTAGTTTAGTACTTAAACATTTAAACATTAAAATAAATACAAGAGTTAATATAAGAATTGTATATTTATCTGATTATTATAATATCATTTTTATTATTATATATTTATTATTTTTCAAAAAAAAAAAAAAAAAAACTTAAATATCTAATATATACATCTTTCATAATACAAAATAACATATTACTTATTGGTATAAATACTTTAATATCAAATTTGATAAAGTAGCAAATTGATACTGTTGTATTTCACAAATCAATGACATTCCTTCTAAATTAGTATCGTAAACGTAATTCTGTATGTATTGATAAATAAAAGCATTTGATTGACAGCTGATGGGAAGACTTGATACCGATTGTTTGAGAGAGTTATAAAACAGGTTGAAACAGTTTTGATAAAAATTAATTTTCTTTTGCTTTTCTATTATGTATGAGTCTATACAAAATTGAATTTGTTTAAGACGACATAGATCAATAATACTTAATGTAATCGAATTATTATCTATTCGCAATGTAATCGAAGAATATTTTGTATTTATCGAATAACTTAGATTTTCATTTAACGAAACTGATGACTTTGTACGATTTTGTAAATTATTTAAAATTAAATTAAAATTAGTTTCATTCATTAAATCAATCCAATTCGATAAATCTAATGTAAATACATTCTTACTTGTGTTACGGGCATACATAACTAATGTAATAATATAATATACATAAATATCACGATGTTAGGGACATATGTGAATATAATCTCATAGACCTTGGTTAGACATAACATTAAAAGACAAATACAAATTATGAGTAATCGGAAATGCGTGGGAACATATAAAAGATGTAACCATAGGGTACAACAGATAGATAGACAAATACAAATTATGAGTGATCGGAAATGCGTGGGAACATGTAAAAGATGTGACCATTGGGCACAACAGATAGATAGGCACATTAGTCAAAATATATAGAAGATGGATAGGCGTGACTAGTCAAAATGTGCGTGGGATCGTAATGAACATTACGATAAGACAGTGTGGTCAATAAGACATATATAATATATATATATATGTATATGTATATGTACGATAGGGATAAAACTCTATATGTGAAATCACACATCCGATGATTCACACGGGAAAAGGCACTACTAACCACATCCTGTGATAGACATAATCGAGATTAGGAATGAGAGATTCTCACAAGATCGGGGTATATAAGGAACCCGGGAACAGACCCATTTTCAGATGTGTTTTTAGTCTTGTTATGTATGCACCTTCACGCTACTTTATTTTATAATTATTTTGGACTTAGAATAATTTTTATATGTGAATTAAATATTGGACTTAGAATTATTTTAATAAAGTTATATTTAATAAAGTCTAGAGTTCATTATTTCATATTATTTAAATTATCTAACATTGATTGAGCAACCGTCACTTGAGGACTCTTCTCTCGTTGCACTGTCCGGTACTCCCATACCGGCACGCAACAATATTGAGAATTTTATTGTGAGCATTATTGAGATTATTATTGAATTATTATTGAGAAAATTATTGAAGTTATTATAGATGTATATTATTGAAGTTATTATTGAGAATTATTTATGAGTAACCGTGACACATTAGGCTCATCTCCATTGGAAGTAGCTAATCCAGTCCACGTCCTTATAAATAAGTTTCTGCAAACACTTTTCACTGGATACTAACTTAATTTGAACACGTTGACGGACATTTTCCATTGTCTTGCCTGTAAAATCATGAGAAAATGTTATGAAAAATTAAAAGTTTTAATTTATAATAACATACCAAATACTGCATTGTTCATTAATTTAAAAAAATCTTTCTCGAAATCGTTTGTGGTCTTCTTGCGTACCTCAGTGTTCATGTTGATGTAATCAGCTAACCATGCCGACTGATTAAACTCTATGACTCTATGTACCTACAAATATTATAATGTTAAAAATGTATTCATCACAGAATTGTTGTTATTGCTTACTTTATCTACTTTAAGACCGTTTTTAATGGCTTGTTGTAGATTACGGTAGTGAACAATATAATTTTTCTTGGGCTCTAATGTTGCCATTAGTTTCTTCACTTTTGAACCAGTAGGTATACCGTTCTGTGGTAGAAAAGGCAAGTCATTGTGTTTATCATGTAATTCTTGCGGATAGGATATATCCAACTCGTATATCCTTCCTATGGGTGAAGTATCATTCAGATCGTTCAGTCCGTCGAGTGTTGGTTCTACCCACTGGAATCCTCCCGACGGCATGTATTGTGACATGGCCCATCCATACAAGTTATTACCTTAAATTAAGAAAAATATATTTAACTGAATAAATTAAAATTATAAAAAAACTTACAGTCTTGGTATATCAACCATGGTTTCGGATTTGCCGGGTTATAATCTGGAGTCGTTTTGTGGTTCGCCTTCGCATACCTCATACTTGCTTGTGTAAGACCACCACGTATACCTATAAAAATTAATCATATATTATTAAATAATACTATTATATTATAAAATATTATATCATTACCTTTTTCAATCATTAGCAACATATCATAGTCATGAAGGAGTTCGAGCTTCATTGAAGTATGTTTCAACATCGCATCAAAAGAGAAGCCTGGACAAGTGTAGTAGAACGCTGGGTCTAGGCTATAAGTTGTCAAACAAAGGTCTCGAAAGTTCTCAAACACATCAGCTAACAGCATGATGTCTATTTTCAAATATAGGTCTGAATATTCTCCTAAGTTTTTGCATTTGAAATGGTTCCAAACAGTCTTTGCAAATTGATATTCAGCATCCTCAATGTGTTCTTCTGTCAATGTACTATAAAAATCTTCTTTCTTCGGCAGATGTGATTCCTTTAGTTTGCTCCAACCATCCGTATACTCGTAAGGGTATACGCCTTTACGAGTAACGAGTGGCATGTCTTCGATTAAAAAATGTTTTGCAGTCTCTCTAAATTTCTCAAGCCTAGGTGATAATAAATTTTTGGCTAAAGTCGATAACTTGGAGGCCATAAATCTAAATATATCTATAAAGCGGATTGTGAAGGAGTTGTTGATATATTTCGAAAACGAAATAAATTTTTCCTCGCTGTTTGGTATTGCAGAAATTGTGTTCGTGTCATATCCAAGCTCAGTTACCAAAAAGTGTGCATCATAGTTTGTTAAATTATGAAAGAAAACCGGTACAAAATTTGGTTGTTGAAGCTTGAGATTACACGTATTGCATAAAGTTTGTCTATATTTGCCTGATAAATGGCAGTGATCTGCCATTTTTTTATTTTTGTCAGAAAAAATACATTTACATAAATTGCGAGTTTTACATGCGTCATGTAATCGCTGTTGTTCAGGTGTCCAAATTATAGGTATAATGGTTTTTAGCAATTTGTCAATTTTTTCCGCTATTTCCACAATACTTTGTACAAAATGTTTTGCTACCTCTTTATTTTGCTCACTTCCACGGTATATAACTGGTGATGTTGGTATTTCAAATTCTTCAAGGAGTTTGTTTGGTATGTGGTCATCGGTCTTTACGAAAAAACCATAGCTCATAGGCTCATGATTTTGAATTACAGTTGTATTTTTTCCTTTTTTCTCGTTACATTTAACGAGAAGTGCCTCGAAGTCTGCATAAATTACTATGGGGTGTCGTTGTGTTTTTTGCCATGCATTAAACTCCGACATTGTATCGGGCTCAGGCATCTTAGGAAGAATTGGCTTGTGTTCACCACATATCTTTTTGTGCTGTTCTAATGCCCCCTCCCCGCTCAACTTGAATTTGCATTTCTGATTATCAAAACTTGTAAAACACCGTTTACAAAACACAACACTCTCTTTATGCATAGTTTTTTGTGCTCTAATAAGCCGGGAAAAATTAGAGATGTAGGTGTAATGGCTTTTATCGCCTTCCGTGATTAATAGCAAGTCAAAATGGTTTGATTTTTCTTCATCCACAACTTTAAGTGGATAAACAATATGTTTCTTATTCTTTTCTTTTTTTAATCCATAAACGTTGACTGATATTTTTGGGTTATTGTTTTCAAATGTTTTTATTCCCCTCACAGTTGTTGGGAATGTTAAACCGTCGAAATTGTATTTTTCTTCAAGTGAAGTATAATTTTCAGCCACTTGATTTTTGGCATTACCCGAAACGTGTCTTGCTATGATTGCCCATTTGAAACACTGTTGGTCATAGTTTTGTGGATTGATAACAGCTTTTTCATTTTTTATGTCATTTGGTAATGGAATATAAGACGAACCACCCATAGGCGTATAATTATATACGCCTAATAATAAACCGTCTATGGTTTCCAAAGTAAAACCACTTCCTTTAGATGTATAAACATCCTCTTCGGCTAATAATTTTACGAATGCTTGTTCTACTATTGAGTTGATATCCGTATCCATAAAAATTTCTTTAGCTGAAGTTTTAAACGCACGGTTCTCGGCTGAATTCTCTACGTTTGGTCGGCTGTAAGTCGCTTCCAGTTTCAGGTTGAATTTGATTGGTTGTTTTGCCGATAATGATTTAAGTAATTGAATTAAGTATTCTTTTGATGATGCTATAAATGTTTTGTAGTTATACAAATTATCTGTATTTTTCATGTAATACCAGCTGATTTTATTTGAGAACGATGTGCCTGTCTTAATGAAACCGCGGGTATTGACGATGTTCATACGTGTTTTTTTAGCATTTACTGCTTCGTTTGAATTTTCCACATGTGTACGTTTGAGATCATTGCGATTTGAAGCCGAAGGAACTGAAATAAGATAAATATGTAATATTAATAGTAATCACTAATTATAACTTTAAATAATATATTATATATATATATATATATATATATATATATATATATATATATATATATATATATATATATATATAAATATATAAATATATATATTACATATTATGTTTATTTGAAATTATTTAGATATATACATTATTTTGTATATCATGAAATAATAATACTAGTAAATACGTATATATGAGAGGTGTTCATATTATTATTTAATAATAATATATATATATATATATATATTTATATTATTGTTATATCATAGGAAGTGAATAAACATATAAATAAGATATTTACCATTATAATCGTAAATGTCTTCAGCTGGTTTAAAAAAATCTTGAATTTCTCGTTTGGTTATGGTTGGTCCTTGTTGAATTACAATATTTGAGCCTGGAAATGATATTAATAGTTATATAATTTAAAATAATATTATATTTAGATAGTGTAATAAAACCAAGTTTTAGACTTAGTCGTCTTGTTTACAAATATATTAAATTGTTAAATACTTATGATGTTTTTCCTTGCTATGTCTGATGAGGTTATCTCTCCGTGTGAATATTTCTGAGCATATACTGCACGACACTGTACTAGGTACATCATGCGACTTGGCGTGTCTACGTAGATTTTTAATCATTGTAAAGGTTTTAGAACATACACTACACGGGAACATTTTTAACCTGAACAAAAGTGAATACGAATTACGAACTGTACTTGAATAAAAACACTGACGAACAAATAAAACACTTAAGAAAATTAATAAACAAAAATTAAATTGATGAAAAAAAAAACTTGATGATCCGTTAAGCGAGTACTCTAATCATAAAACTTGGGTGGTATATATCTTGTTTATACTCCATTCGTGAAGTGGAGAAGTCTGATTGTGTACTTTGTGTTTATCGGTCATCGAGTACTTTATAAATTGATATTTTTAAGGGATTCCTATGAGAATACACGTTAAAATAGTAATACGATCCATATTTTATACCTAATTTGTGTATTCATTATGATTATTAATCAAAGAGTATGCCTTAAAATCGATGGTTTTAATCATGAAATGTGAATAGCGCTATCTATCGGTAATAATGAAAACCGCTATCGGTTGTCTATACATTAAATGTATTGTAGTAACGCTCTTCATGTGATAAAGTTTTGATGAATAATGTTTATGAAAGTATATATAAATTATTATATATTGTATACAAATTATGTATCTTAGTCGGTTGTGTTGGTGTATATGATTGGTGTGATTTATATCTATATAGTATTACAAGTAAAAGTATGTGTACCTATGTATGTTTGTATATGTATGCGCGTGGGAGTGTGTGTATATTTTTCTTTGTGAAGATGTATGATAAGTACATCCTAAAGTGTAACATTTGTTTAAGCGAGGTGTTTCTTTATAGGTATATTATATTATATATTATGTGTGTGTGTGTGTTTGTATGTAAGTATGTATGTATGCCTGTATGTCGGACACGTTCCTGCAATGTACTTCATTATATTATGATTGAAAAAACATAATAACTAACCGTGGCCCAAGAGTGGTACTTTATACCCATGCTCGTAGTGCCAGGTTCGAAACTCATGAAGATTTTTTGCATTATTTTAACGATGACTGGATCAAACAGCTGGTATGGTGGCGATATATAAGAGTAGATTATTTAAAATGTGACATCATTGATAACAATAATATTTGATAACAGAAATTAATGATTAATGTGTGTTGCAGGTTGCCTATATCGAGTAATTCATACAAGTTTCGGAGGAGCGTGTACTACGTATTGCCTATACAGAGGAGCTATGATTTTACATGTAAAATTTAAGGCGGAGGAGCTCCAGAACACCCTATTTTATACTACTACTACTGAGAACACTTATTAAAAAAAAAAAGAAAAAAAATTGAATAGAGTATTTACGAATGAACTTACTCGTAGTATAACATACAACTGAATCGTAAATGAGAATGCTCCTCATTTAAATACCACAAAAATGAGCGCATAGACTTTACGTTACAACACATGACTTTTTACTAGAATTTATTATATTTTATTATTAATTATATTATACTTACCTAAACTGACATTATATTCCTACTCATTCAATCAGCATGAACTAATTATATTATACTTACCTAAATCAACAATATATTCCAACCCATTTAATCATCTATATAAACCTAGCACATATCTTTAAAATCTATACGTTAAACCGTATGAATTTATTATATTATTATGTTATTTTATATTTTATTATTAATTTTATTATACTTACCTAAACTGACATTATATTCCTACTCATTCAAACGTTTATATAAACCTGGTATATCAAGTTAAAAAGCCACGCGTTAAACACCACGGTCTACATGCTCGTAGATATATTGAATAAAAATTAAACCATTTAAGTAGAATAAAATTATATTTATAATATAAATGCATGCACAATATAAAAATGAATATAATATTAATTATTTATCAACTTCATCACATGGATTATTTATGTTACAACAATTACAATTTAAATTCTTATACTTAAAATTATTAATAACATTGTTTATAAAATTAATACCTTTACTTAATATTAAGAAAGTACAATTATTCGAAAATTTTGCATGCTCACGAAAAGGACAATCTCCGTTGAGCCAATTAAATAATACTAAACCGCAATAGAAACATTGAACTGAATCTCTAGTTTTATTGAAAAATCCAGCCTCAGATAATTGTAATTTATCATGTAAGCTTGATGGAAAGTTGTTGAGTGACTCTAACCGCATTAAAAATGTTGCATACTCAGGATATTGAACACTTGGAGAGTTTTTAATTGAATTTAATAATTTATTAAAATCACTTGTATAATTAATTTTATACATAATAATAAAATGTTTGATTTAATCTGAGATATAACGAACTTATAGGAATACAGACAAGTTATAGAAACAGTGGTTTATAGTGAACTGACACTTGTATATAAAAAATAAATATTTGTACAAGAAAAATGTATAAACATAAAACAGTGTTACAATATGATAAATACTAAAGTAATACGATATTATACTATCAATTAAACTAAATTGAAGTCTCCACAGTTATTAATAAACCATTTGTTTAATGCGAAAACTTTGTATAATGTACATTGTTTAGATTTATTATCTTTATGATAAATACAACAAGGTAAATTATCGTTAGTTTGTAGTTGATTGAGCCGTGGACATCCAAGTTCTTCTAAATTGATCACCGTAATGTTTGGTATGTACTCTTGCAAAATATGTTTTTTTTGTAGTCCTTTTACATATATACAGTTAAATTTTAACGATTTTAAAATTTGATTGAGTTCTCCATATTCATTGTCTCAGTATTCGAGAGGAATCTTATGAAAGCATCTCTTCAGCCATCTGTTGACGTTTTGCGATTTTGTATCTTGTTTAATTGATGTATGCTTAAATATCCAATGTTGAGCAGCTAATGATTCCATGTCTACTATGGACATCTCTTTTATAAAATATTTATTATTTACTCCAAGAATACATTGAACATCTATAATAGCCATTCTTATAGTTTTTTTGCTTGGTTTATATGTTATGAAAATATTTTAGTCTTAACTGAATTCAATAATTTATTAAAATCACTAGTATAATTAATTTTATACGAAATAATAAAGAGTTTTTTAATTTAGTCTGAGATATTACGAACTTAAACGAATACGAACATGTTATAGAAACAGTGGTTTATAGTCAACTAGCACTTTATAAAAAATTAAAAATAGCCGTATAAGAAAAATGTATAAGCATAAAACAGTGTTACAGTATGATATATATTAAAATAATTCTCTATTATACTATGTATTACTATAGTATTTAATTTAATTTTGATGACAATTTAAAAATAAATTATTTTCCAACTAAATTATACTACAATTAATATGTAAGTATATGATTCTACTCGGTAAGACGTAATATGTCTCATGATAATGAGGCAGTTATGCTGTGTATCTGCTGCTTACAATTTTAATATACTTTTAAAATCTATAAACTTTATAATTTTCAGAACGAAAATAATATTTTACAATATACTACATTTAATATGTAAGTATATGATTCTACTCGGTAAGACGTAATATGTCTTATGATAATGAGGCAGTTATGTTGTGTATCTGCTGCTTACAATTTTAATATACCTTTAAAATCTATAAACTTTATAATTTTCAGAACGAAAATAATATTTAAAAAAATATATAAAAATGTATGAACATAAAATTTGGACAAAAAAAAGTGTGAACAAAATCATTTTATGAGAAAAAAATGTGTGAACATAAAATTTGGACAAAAAAAAAAGTGTGAACGAAATAATTTTATGAGAAAAAAATGTGTGAACATAAAATTTGGACAAAAAAATAGTGTGAACGAAATAATTTTATGAGAAAAAAATGTGTGAACATAAAATTTGGACAAAAAAAAAGTGTGAACGAAATAATTTTATGAGAAAAAAATGTGTGAACATAAAATTTGGACAAAAAAATAGTGTGAACGAAATAATTTTATGAGAAAAAAATGTGTGAACATAAAATTTGGACAAAAAAAAGTGTGAACATAAAATTTGGACAAAAAAAAATGTGAACGAAATAATTTTATGAAAAAAAAAAATGGCTGCAGAAGCCCCCTTTTACTACTACTCACCGCGATCAACGTCCGTTGTTTTTGTTGCTGTACGGGTGGGGGAAACCTGATCATCATAAGCATAACCGTTGGCCGTCGGACATTCTGGGGGATCAGGGAGAATCGAATTGTAGTGATTGTGGAAGCCCAGAACGTCGCGTTGTCATCATCACGGTCCCAAGAGAGGTTTTCCATTAGCAACGAATAACGATATGAACTATCACGTTGCGCGACGGTGATATGGAAGGGGAAGTTTGGGCAGCCACATCTAGCCGCCGTCCGTTGCCGTACCGCGAACCTCACCCACCAAGTCTACGTAACAGGTCATTATTTATAATAATTGATAACTTCTTTGTTTTTAAAGTTAGAGAATCGATTAAATGCCATAAACCTTCTCCGCAATGAGCTCTTCAATTTAAAAGAAAAATCATAGTGATCGGTTCAGTAGTTTCCGAGAACATATGCCTCAAAGGTTTTCATTTTCGAATTTATATATTAGATAAAGTGGCCCTTATAAGAGTCGGCCCATCGGGAAGATTCCCGATTTCTTGATAGGCCAAACCGCCCCTGTAAGGGCTTATTGGACTATTAAAAGCTGACACATCATATCCTGATTTCCTACCTGTACATTGTATTATTCACAGAGAACATTTAGCAGCAAAATATTTTCAATATCCGCATATTATGCAGATAGTTCTAAAAATTGTAAACTGTATTCGCTCAAGTACCAAAAAACATCAACAGTTCATGTTTAATGTATCTTGGTACTGCTTAGTGAGATGGCTATCAATAAGCAATGTTCTTAGCAGTTATTTTGAGTTACTTTATCCAATCAAACAGTTTATGGAAGAAAAAGGAAAATTTTTTCCTGAACTTAATGAATCCCAGTGGTTGTTAGATTTGGCTTTTTTTATAGATGTGGTTCAGTATTAACAAGCACTAAATAAATTTTTACAAGGAAAGGAAAAACTTATTTCTGATTTGTCCCAGACTGTACTTAGCTTTCATAACAAGTTAAAGCTTTTTACAAAAGACCTTCAGACAAAAAAAATTGCTCACTTCAAATGTTTGAAGAAAATTAGTGAAAGCTTTCCCGACATTCCAGTGGAATCTGAAGAACATATGAATAAGATGTCAAGCCTTGCTGAAGAAATCAATCGCAGATTTAATGATTTAAGATCACTTAAACCTTCATTTTCATTCCTGGAAAATCCTGTTGCAGTTGATGTTGTGAGCGATGACTTTCCTATTTCATCACCAATAACAAAGGATACAGCAGCTGTAGAGTTGGAGTTACTAGAAACGCAAGAGGACGAAGGACTAAAAGGACTTAAACGAAGTGGAGTTTCTACGATAGAATTTTTGAAAAATATCCCAGAAGAAAAATACTCACAAACAAAAATCTGTGCTATGAAACTTATTTCAATCTTTGGCACTACTTATGTGTGTGAATCATTGTACTCAACGCTTAAATTCATTAAATCTAAATATCGATCTGAACTAACTGATGAACATTTAAGTGAACTTGTGCTAACTGCGCTTACAAATTATCAGCCAGATTTCACAAAGCTTACAGAAAAAATGAACACTCAAAAAAGCACTTCTCATAAATAAATCAATAATAATGTTAATAACTATGTCAATAATAATAATGTTTTATGTAATGTAAAAATAAACGTTCCTTCATTTGAGTTCATTTTTCAATGTGTCTTAATTTCAAAAACATCGCTTTACAATGTGGCTCGCCTCAAATTAGCTTTATAAATTTGCGGCTCCCAAAGTTAAGGTTAGTGGCCGCCCCTGATCTATAGTATTTGGGTAAAGCAATCCCATTAGACATAACTATATTGTTTAATTTCTACAATGAAGTAGTTTTATTGAAGTTGCAACTTAATATTAAGTCGAAACAGCTAAATATTTTTAACTAAACCAATTTAGTATTTATAACTACTGACATAGATTGACCCTATGTTAACCTGAAAATACGATTAAAATAACCATTTAAATAGTTGGGTTAAACGTTTATTTTTTTCCGTGCAGTGTCAGAGGTGCCAGAAGAAGAAGACTTTATTGATAATGATGAAAATATTATAGACTTCAGTGCGCTATATTCAACTCCAATCAATTTCACAAATTCTCATAATAGCAAGCAAGAACTGGAAAAATACCTAAGTCAGCCACGGAGTGCAAGCAGTGTAGACATTTAACAGTGGTGGAAGTTTAATCCAGTACAGTTCCCAGAATTAGCTAAGATGGCAAGACACTTTTTATCGATTTCAGCCACTTCAATTCCTGTAGAGAGACTATTTTCTAAAGCATCATTAGTTATACGTTAGCATCGGAACAGATTAAGTAACGAATCTGCACAATATCTACTTTGTATTAACTCATGGTCAAAAAAGCTTTTGTAAATTGACTGTTATATTCATCATTTTATTTTATTTCTCTTTAATGAATGCTTGTTATAAATTATAATACTGTTTAGTATTTTGAACTAACATTTTTTTTTTTTTTATTAAATATGAAAAATAATTTTTTAGACTATATTTTCTTATAATATATTATAATTACTATTAAAATCATAATTTAAATTGTTTTTACAGGATTGGTATATTATAAGATAATAAACAATTAATACATTTTACAAAATCATAGCATAAATAGAGATATATATATTTTTTTTAATAATGCAAGAGTCTTGCAGCAAGACCAAGACTTGGAGTGCAAGACCAAGATCAAGACTATAAATGTTTCTGCAAGACCATGACCAAGACTGAGTCTGCAAGATCAAAACCAAGACCAAGACTGCCATAGTCTTGGTCTTTTTCTTGGTTTGCCCATCAATATATGCTTTACATTTTTAGTCAGATTAAAAACAGTGTTCATCCAGGGTCATTTGGTTGTTCATTTTTAAACATGACATTTATTTCTGAAAAAAAAAACACGGGTTTAGATCATCATTTAAGTTTAAATGTGATGTTTATAATATTGTTATGTTTATTAACTCAGAAAAGTTGAAACCTGAAACTTATTTGCCAGTAAATTGTGCGGCCGTTAAAGGATCAGTAGCAGCTGATACTGGATTTACTCAATTGTCCGAATTGTGTGCCATAATGGATATACCTTGTATGCCTTCGACTACTTTTCTGACAATTCAAGAATTTATTAGTAAAAGAATTCACGAAGTCGCAGAGGCACAAATGAAAATTGCAGGTGATGAAGAACGTCACTTGGTACCTACATTAGATGTTGATGGAACCCCTATGTGCACTGTAGTTGCGGATGGACAGTGGTCCAAGCGCAGTTATAAGACTAAATAATATTATGATGCATTATCTGGAGTGGTAAAATATACACATAATATACTAGTTTATAAATTTTAAGAAAATTGTTGAATGACCTAATTTATAATTCTATTTTCTAGGCAACTTTAATAGGTTATAGATCCAAAAAAATTTTTTTGTGGGAAGTAGAAACCGTTATTGTATAATTTTCCAATGAGCAAAAAATAAAAAGCTTTCTCCACCTGACCATACCTGTTTTTTAAATTGGAAAAAGGCTGCATCAAGCATGGAAGCTGATGCCATTGCTGATAGGGATTAAACAAAGTTTGAAAATACATGGACTTAAATATAACAAAGTAATAGGTTCGTATATAATATATCAGTAAAAATATCAATATCTCCCTCAGGGAGACTTGACACCTAGTGTTACGGGATTAGCGAACCCGGGGCCCCGAGCTGTGGCGTAGGGAAATTGGCGACCCCACCGCCCAGTGCTAATTTCACTGCAGTAGCCCTCATTTTACCTTAATTGATTGGGTGGGAATGGTCCTCCAATTTGGGGGTTGAGCGATGGGCCAACAACCCATCCTCGGAAAAAAACATTGTTAAGAAACAACCAACACAAAAGCCTCGGAAAGATACGGACATACAGAACTTAAAAATTGGAACAAGGAACGTGCGCTCTTTATACAGGACCGGAACACTGACAACAGTAGTATCTGAACTTGACAGATACGAACTGGCTATATTAGCAATTCAAGAAACTAGATGGCCCGGATCTGGCTATCACAAAACAAAGAAAGCAACACTATTCTACAGTGGAGGATCTGGACATGAAAGGGGAGTCGGCATCGTAGTCAGTGACAGAATACTCAACAATATAAAGCGATTCGAATCAATAAATGATAGGCTATGCCTCCTGGAAATTCAAGCTAAATGGTTTAATATAGTACTGATCAACTGTTATGCCCCAAAAGAGGACAAAAACGAGGATACAAAAAACGATTTCTTTAAAAAACTAGAAGCACTATATGACACAATACGTCAAAACATGGTCAAAATCGTACTAGGGGACTTTAATGCAAAAATTGGGAAAGAAATAGATTACAAACCGACGATAGGACAACAAAGCCTCCATAATGACTCGAACGACAACGGAGTTAGAGTAATATCCTTTGCAACGTCCAAGTGAATGACCATAAGTTGTACGTTTTTTCCATATAAACAAATCCATAAACAGACATGGATGTCCTCTGGTCGAACAACTAAAAATCAAATAGATCATGTCATGATCGACTCCAGAAGAAAACACTGCGTAACGGATGTTAAAAGCTGTAGAGGCGTATGCGGGATATCAGACCATTTTCTAGTATGAATCCAAGTACACCTCAGAATGTCGGTAAAGTGGAGAGAAAAGAAAAGAGTTACCAAGAAATTTAACATTGAGAAATTAAAAGAAAACACAAATCTTCAGAACTACATAGAAACAATAGAAAAAATTTAAAAAAAGACAACAACACTGAGCTTGATCAACTGTGGGAGAAACTAGAAAAAACAATCAAACAAGCAGCGAAAGACGTACTAGGTTTTGAGGAGAGAAGAAAACCTAAAAAGTGGTTCAACGACTGATGTAGAAGAGCTCTTGAAGAACGAGATACTACCAGAATGGCTCTAATAAAAAACCCCAACGAGTCTAACCGAAGAGCCTTAGCAAACGAAAAAAGGCAATGGGAAAAGAGCTACATCAACGACATAGAGACTAACTCTAAAAGAAACATCAAAGTCTCATACAAAAAAACCAATAACATAAAAAATGGATACAAACCAAGAACGAACATCCTAAAAGAACCAAACGGAACATTGATTACAGATAAAACCGAAATAGTCGAAAAATTCAGAGAAATGTTTGAGACGATAATACTTAAAACATGACAGTGAAATATGACGACAGTGGAGCAAATGATACATGAACAAACAACGGAAGAAATAAAAATGGCAATTGATATACTAAAAAATAGTAAAGCACCCGGAGAAGATGATATAACAACGAAGTTACTAAAAAGAGTGGAAAAGCTGTAATGAAAAAATTAGAAAAAATTATTACAAAAGCATGGAGGGAAGAAAAAATACCCGATGCCTGGAATTTGTCGATCCTATGCCCTATCTACAAAAAAGAGGATATAATGAACTGCGACAATTATAGAGGCATCTCGCTTCTAGACACATCGTACAAAGTTCTATCAAATGTCCTCCTTAATAAACTCAAGCCATATGGAGATGAAATAGTCGAGGAATACCAAGGAGGCTTCAGAAGGGGAAAATCAACGGTAGATCAGATACATATTGTCAAACAAGTAATGGAAAAATGTTACGAATATAACCAGGATCTATTCATGCTATATGTAGATTATAAACAGGCATATGACTCTATTAAACGTGAATGTTTATGGAAAGCCATGGAAGAGCTTGGGGTACCAGCGAAAATCACAAGAATGATAAGAGCATGTGTCCAAAACTCTAAATGTATGGTCAAATTTAACGGCCAACTATCGAAAGCATTCATGATCAACACAGGGCTGAAACAGGGAGATGCACTTTCACCAATGCTCTTCAACATTGCATTGGAGAAGGTGGTTAGAAATGCATTAAACACAGGTATAGGAGTCAAATTGCAAGAATCTAAGACTATCAAACTAATATCATATGCCGATGACATAGTGCTACTGTCCGAATCTGAGAGCGACCTACAGAGTATTGCAGAATCCCTCATGGATGAAAGCAAACTAATGGGCCTAACTATAAATGAAGAAAAAACAAAGTACATGATACTGTCACGGAAAAATAATATACATAATAATTTGATAGTAAGAAATATGGAGTTTGAGTTGGTTAGAAATTTCAAGTATCTAGGGGTGGAATTGAACGTGTCGAGCAATAACCACAAGAAAATACAAAACAGAATAAACTCAGCTAACAAATGCTTCTTCGGATTAAAGACAATATTAAAATCTAAACTAGTTTCAATCAAATCTAAACTAACACTGTACAAAGTAATGATACGCCCGATAGCGCTATATGCGTGTGAAATCTGGGCCACGACCAAAACAGACGATCAAAACCTAGCAAGATTTGAAAGAAAGGTGTTACGGCAAATTTTTGGCCCTAGAACAGTGTTTCCCAAACATTTTATCTTTACCGCCCACTTCCAAAAAAAAATCCGACAGATGCCCCCCCCCCCCTTAAAAAAAATATTGTTAAAAAAGTATGCAATGAAAAATTTAATTTATTGTTTATAAATATATATATAATGTATACTGTATAGGTACAAATCAAAAAAAAATATCTTAATGAGATGGATGTGGTTGGTGTTTTGCTAGAAGTTCGTTGATATTAGGTTCGATTTTCGTAAGCAGCATTCTTAAGTCCCCACGATTAGTTATTTGTAGCCATTGTCTTTTTTTAGTGAGTAGATTGGTTACTGCACTAAATCCACGTTCAACCAAGTAGGATGATGGAAATGCGATCAGAAATGTTTGTACAACAGCCCACAATCCAGGATAAAGTATAGGTATCTGCTTTTGTAGCCAGAATACTTGGTAACCTTCCTTGAACTTTAATTTTAATTCCTCATTTGTAGTTACTTCTATCAATTCTTCTTCTAATTTTGCAGAATCTATGGTTTCTGTATTTGAAAATGGATCTAAAACCCATTTGGGTATGTTCATTTTAAGAATATCCTCAAATCGTTTGTTGAAATCGGAATGTAGTGCTTCCAGGTGTTGACAATATGTCATTAAATCTTCATCATTTTTTTGTGCCATTGATAGATTTGGAAACTGTATAAATTCTTTTCGTCCTAAATTTCTTTTGTACATAAGAAGTTTTATTAAAAATGCAGAAATAATATTTTTTGTTTTGATTAAATTCAAATCATCACCTTGCAGCTGCAAATTTGTTTCATTACATTTTTTAAACAGGTCAGTCAAATAAGCAATGTCACTTCTATAATTAATTAAGTTGCCTCGTAAAATATCATCTTTAGTTTTTAAAAATTCAAGTACCGAGTCAAACAACTTATAGAATCTGTCTAAACAGGCACCCTTCGACAACCAACGAACTTCTGTGTGAAATAATAATTGATTGAATTCTTCATCATTTTCAGTACAAAGTTGTCCAAACAATCTATCATTCAATGAGTTATTTTTGATTTTATTGATAGCTGAAATAACATAATGTAATGACTTATGTAAGCGTTCACTCAAATTTTTGGCAACTAAATGTTGTCGATGAATGACACAATGTACAGCGAGTACATTTGGTACAGTTTTTTTCAAATATGCAATAAAACCTCGATGGCACCCTACCATGGCTGGAGCACCATCGGTCGCAACTGATAAGATATTACACATAGGAATTTCTTTTTCTTTAAAAAACTCTTCTAATGTGTGATATATTGATTCTCCTTTTGTGTCAGTCATCAAGTTTTTAGCAAATAATAATTCTTGGAAAATCTTTTCTTCTTTTACGAATCGTACGTAAGCTAATAATAAGGCTTCATTACCTGGTAAAGTTGATTCATCAAGCTGTATAGAAAATTTGGTGGCTTTTAAAAACTCGCATAATAATTCTTCGACAGATTGTGCCATTTCATCAATTCTCCTTTGCACTGTATTATTGCTCAGAGGAATTTTTTTAATAATGTCAAAAGCTGGTTTATGCAGCATTGTGTTAATTACCTCGTTTCTAGCTGGTAAAATAAGTTCTTCGCCAATAGTATGTGGTTTACCAGACTTGGCAATCAGTAGAGAAATGTTGTATGAAGCTCGCAATCCGTCATCATCTTGTTTCGACATTCTTGAAAAAATATTGACCAATGTCGGCTCTTTCAAAAATTTCTTTTCAAGTGCTTGAAAATAAAATAAATCCATATTTTTTTTATTAGCATGAACTTTTATTAAATGTTCTTGCAGTCTCGACGGTTTCATAGCTTCATTTGAAAATACTTTTCGGCAAATGAGACACATTGGTAATGTTATATTTGTAGGCGATTGAATAAAACCATACTTGAAATATTCAATATTATACTGCCTACATTTTTTCTTCGATTCAGATACCATGATGTGAAAAACGTTTAGAATTTAAATAAAATAATACACAAATTAACAAAAATTATTATAAAAACGACAACGAATAAGGTCGGCATTCGCGAGTGTACTAAATACAAAAATAATTCAGATAATTTAGATCACGTACGTTGTTTCTGTTATTGCAATAACGACAGATTATCGACGAATGTCGACAGACGACGAACGATTAATCTAAAAATACAAAATACACAATTCAGATAATTTGGATCACGTACGGTGTTTCTATTATTGCGATAACGACAGATGAAACTATCACCGCCCCCTTTTTGTAATGAAATGCCCCCCAATTAAGCTTGTAACTTCCATTGCCCCCTGGATAGGTCTAGCGCCTCCAAGGGGGTGATATCGCCCACTTTGGGAAACACTGCCCTAGAAGAAACCAAAACACGGGAGAATATGAGCGAAGAAAGAATGAAGAGGTGATAAACATGTTAGAGGATACGGACATAATAGCTACTATGAAAAGCAAAAGGATAAGCTGGGCAAGGCATGTATGGCGAGGCCGAGAACAGACAATTGGTCAAGTAACCTACTGGAAGCCGAAGAGCAAAAGACCACTCGGCCGCCCAAGACAAACATGGGTAGATAGGGTCCATAAAAACTGCTATAAATGCTGGGAATCTTGAACGGAGAAGAGCTAGCCATGGATAGAGATATATGGAGGGAAGTGGTGGTTGCGGCGAAGGACCTGAACGGTCTATAATAAGCCAAGAGAAAAAAAAAACAATATCAATATCAATATCAATAATGGTCTAAATAATAAAAAATATATCATGAGTATTTGACTTATAATGGTTAAAATGGTAAGATTAATAAGATAAATAGATATAATAAAATATCATTTATAAAACAAATTATAATCGTATAAAAATATAGCAGCAACGATAGTTGATAAAAATGTAGAAGTGATAATAAAACAAATATAATAAATTTTATCAGGAGATGGAGATTCAAGCGTTGCAAAAAAGAAATTATGTCTTATGGATCTAGACTACACGTAAAAAAATAGAATGCCGTAATCATTTGTTGCGAAATTATGATACAAAATAAGCAGCTATGACAGCAAACACAAAATATCCAATATTTTTAAGAAAACATGTAAAAGCCAATGCATTACGTTTTAGATTTTCAATAACTAAGGCAATTGAATATCGCAATAGTTTACAAGGTCAATCAGATTACGAAAAAGAAGTTGGTAAGTTGAGATAAAATGTTTTTTTATGATATTTAATTTTTTTAAATTGCAGTCTTGTGTACTACAGATTATAAAATATAACTTTAATAATATGTTTTTTTATTACTTTATAAAGGATTACGGAAAGATATAAGTAATAGTTTTCGTCACATTTTGGGTAGTCATGATTGATGTGAGCCATATTTTTGCAAGGCTACAATACCAAATGAAAAAAATATGATTTTTGATGCTGAGAGATCAGGATTCTTGAGCGATATATCTCAATTAGTATCTCGTGAATAAATTACTCATAAAGAAATGCATACAATTCGCGAGTTGAAGCTGCGGTTATATCTTATAATTCAAGTGGACAATTTCTTCGTTTAATGCATAAAAATATAATAAATTATAAAAGCTCAGGTAAATACTTTGAAATATTATATTGTTTTTGTATGATTATAAATAGTGTTTGAAGTTTGAATTATTTCATTTGTAATATTTTACAAAAACGGTGAAACATTGAATTTATTTATAAATAAAATAGATGAACTTATGAATATGATAAACTCATAAAATAATATTTTATTATGTAAATTAAGTTATTTTTTTTAAATCATAATAATTATATTATATAATTAGTTAATACATTAATTCACAGTTTTCACAATTTTTACACTAATGTAGAGTACAGATATATCCTAAATACGAGTATATTAATTAAACTATATTCCTATTAAATTTTTATTGTTCCTTTAAAAATTGTAAATACTATAAATGTGTAATACCAAAGGATACAATCACTAATTGGGCTTATTAATTTGTTCTGCCTAAATAGTGTGTATTATACATAAAAATTAAACTCATATAAAAGAAAAACAATTTTTTTTTAAAATACTGAAATATTTCACAATCTTGTATTTCATATAATTTTCAAACACTAATTATAAATTAAAAAATGTAAAAAAAAAAAAAAAATAATTTTTGAACCATTGAAATAAGTTATAACTTATATAGTATTGTACCTTATAAATGTAACAAAAATGTAAACGTTATGGTATTTTTTTATATTTTTAGGTATAACAGGAAATAAATACCTAACATCCTGTAAAAAAGAAGAAACCAATCTAAAAAACGTCTTTTTCCTAAAAGTATGAGGAAAAAGAGTTATGTTGGCTCAGATCAACATTATGGATTAGCTGAACTATTACTCGAGGAAGAAAATATTTCAAAAGAAGCCTTACAAAAAATAAAAAACGATTTTATCAATTCACTGCGATTAGATAGAAACGAGCGCTTGAATATTGAAAAGAAAACTAGAGAAATTTAGTGAACTACGACCAACTATATCTTATAAAATTTCGGTTTATGATATATTATATAGGACATTTTTCTCGAAAGCAACTGATCAGGAGCGCCCGCAGAGAGGGGCTAGTGGGTGCCATTGCACCCACTGAGATTTTTTAATAATTAATTTTTTTCTAAAAACAAATATTCATCTAAGGTAAACTTTCACAGAATAATATAATGTCTTTATGTATTATGACTATATTTAGTATATACTTATACACTTGTCACTGTGTATGATATAATAATTATAATTATATCTTTTATCTAGACTATCTATTTATATTTAGATGTTTGTACAAAATATAGGTACGGGAATTACCACGCTCGATAATCGAGAATATTCGATAACAAATAACAAGTAACACTCTCCTCGGTCCTCCCCGTGCATTACGTTACGTATTCATAGCTAGCATCCAGCTCATTAGTTATTGCCATTCATTATAGTTGTTATAGTTCGTCATTCAGCTACAAAAATTATTATCATTATGAGTAATAAAAAAAAAGATGACTTAATATTGATTTTTTTTCAAAAAAAGACAGCAGGGTCAGAAAACCTAATTTTGGCAAGTACCTACTGCGTATTCGAATACAAATTTTAAAATAATATTATTATTCATTTTCAGTTAATATTTAGTATCTAATTTAGTACTTTACTTAATTTTAAGACTGAATCTATAATTTATTATAAATTAAATATAAAAGTATAAATAAATATAAATGTCTCACTCTTTAAACTATGAATATTACCAAGATTTTTTTTTTAATTATTTTGTTTATAGTATAAATTGTATTACTTATTATTTTTTAGTATTCAATTCAATAATCAATACTCATGACGTTGGTTTTTATATATTAATAGTACCTACTTTGACCGATGAAATATAATTAATAATATTATAATTTAGAAACATCCCAAATTCCCAACCCTGCAATTTTAGTCTTATGTATAAATGTACACGTCTACATATTATAATATATCAGATATGTTTTTTTTTTTTTTATTACTATTATCAAATAAAGCAATCTAATGCATTAACTAGTGAAACAAAAGAAGTAGAAGATGAGCCTGATCTTCTTCATTCAATTTCCTCAGAAAATAATAGTAACCAAATAATTCATGTAAGATTTTAGTAGTGTAATATTAATATTCTATATTTTTTTGTATAGTTATTAGTTCAAGTTGTTAACTAGCAAACTTTTTTCTTTATAGAAGGATCATGATAGACCAAAACAATTTATCAGTGCTTATGAAATTTTGACCAATGATTTTGCTGTTTCTAAATATAATTTTTTTGTGCTATTAACAAGGTAACATAAATTACTATACATAAAACTATTATATTATATTATATTACTATGTATAATATATGTATATATATATATATATATATTTAGAGTATCCACCATGTATTAAGCCAAAAGGCAGTAAGTGATCTCAATATACGACTTTTTTGCTTAGTATGGGTTCACATACATCTTTTCCGCTAAGGAAAGGACATATATTTTTCAGCCGTATGTGACTATATATAGAAACATTAATAAATATTATCATGATTCATGTTGTTTACTTCACGTATTATAATTCTTGTCATTGATTATTAATAGTTTCGTATTTGTGACGTAATATGATTTGTGTTTATCATGGGTTTTAAACTATATTAGTATTATTATTATTATTATTAATATTATATTGCTTTCTAATCACAAAATGTTATTATTGTGGATTTGTGGTTAACCAAATTAATTAAATTGTTAACGAAAACAATCACATATTTTATTATCTCATTCATAAATGTATCATTGTATCGGAGGGCTATAAAACACAGGAAAATAATACACCAGAACATAATTTTCAGGAATGATAAATACAGGAAAGTTATTGTAAGGAATGATAATAAACAGGAAAGTTATTATCAGAAAACATATTGTACAAAAAATAAAAATCGGGAATTAAAAACACAGGAACATAATTCATAGGAATTATAAATACAGAAATGGTGTTACAAGGAATGATAATAAAAAGGAATGTTATTATCAGGAAAGATATTTCACAGGAAAATGAAAATCAGGAATGATAAAAATCTTTATACTATAAGAGTGATAAGCAATTGTCCGAAAAATGATAAAGACCTAAGAAATTATAAGATTCAAAATTTGAAAAAGCAATACCAACAGACTGAATAAAAAAATTACCAAATCAAATTATTTAATTTATATTGGATAAATAAAAGTTATATTATGATAAAAGTTAAACAATATCCCCAGATTTTTAAGCGGAAAAATACTAATAGGTTATACTGTTTCTTTGTAACAAAACTTTTCTCCTACTTTTACCCTTATTTTCTTATTTACTCTTTGTGTATTAACCCTCTGCTTTGTTTTTTAAAAAAAAAAAAATGGATCAAATTTTATAAAACAATGGTCACATATCCTTTTCTGTAAAATTTAAGCATGGATATGTCTTTGGATTAAACATTATTTTTTTAGTAACAAATGTAATAAGAAAGCTAAGCTTTCTGTCAAAGCAAAACTTTCTTTATATCCATTTAAAAAACATATCTATGTTATTTATGTATCATGTATGTATTATAAATATCTAAGTTAATAAGTATTTGTATATAAATCTTTTGTAACGTATATTTTACATAAATTGTTTATTTTTTTATTTACTAATATGATACAAATGTTTTAATTTTAAGTAATTATTAATATTAATTATTAGTTATTAATATTAAGTATGCACTATGATGAAGTGTGTATTCAAAAATGTATAGTTATTTCATATAATTCATACTTTTGATTATTTTATAAGCAACTTATTAATAATTAGCATATAATTTAATAGGTACTAAAACCCATGTAAAAAAAAAATTTTTGAAAAATTTTAAAATTGTTTCAGTAAAACAGTATGTCTGATACGGTACGCGACGGCAACCAGTACACCGTACAGGTACCGTCACGACCTAATCTACACTTTGTCAACCACCACCACGGGATACGACAGCGCGATACAGTCAACTCTCCCCACCTTGTCGAAAGACACAGGGCGGGACGGGAAGACAGGTCGGGTTAACGAGTACCGGTCGTCGGATATTTCCGAAAACGACAACGGCCTGTTTTTCCGACACCGCGGAACGACCAACAACCGCCGATCGCCTTCACAACTATTGTGTGCGAATATTGTTTTTATGCATATTGTTTTGTTGTTCGAGTTGTTTTCTTTTTGTGATATTTTTTTTTATTCGTCAATAAAAAGTTACTATTAAATATTTGTAACTATTTCAAATAAAAAAAAGTGTTTAAATCAATCGATTTAATTCGACGTTGTGCGCCGTTCTTAACCGTCGCCAACTACCGTGACAAATTGGCTCCCCGCAGAGGAATCTGAAAAACCTCAAGACAGCGGAAAGGTAAGGGTTTTTATTTTCACGCTGACACATACCTCGGTAAATTGCTTATATTAAATTAGTATTAAGACTGTAACGTTACAAAATAATGATGTAGTGCGTCGCGCGTACTATGTACCAAAGCTCCACCGCACCACCGTCCGCACACCGCACCACCTATAATCGCAATCACAGCAGACCTACGTTATCCACTCATTTTCATTATCACTAAAAGTATTGCCGGCCTCCCACCAATTATGTTCACGACAACGACCGGCTTACGCCAGTTCATACGGTTACATGCTTCCTTCTTCCTCCTGCCACCTACGGAAACACACCTGCGTCGCATATACTTATATTAACCAACATTGTGCTGTGCAAAAACAATATGGAGTAACGGCCGTCGACGATTTCCTCGGCGATGTCCACGTCGCAGAACGTGATGGTATTTCGGAGGAGTGTCAAACATCGACGGGTGTCTGACCACTCTGGTACAGGTCGTAGTCAGGTGTTAATATAATTAGCTTTATTTATGTATCTGGCCGATACCAAATTTGTACAGTGTTTTTTTTTAATTTTTTTTCTTGTCTCGTAATATTTTATTCGTCCGAGTTTTACGCCCGTTCAGCTTTCTCGGCACCAACTTAATAAATAATACTATTCATACCATTCCGCGTCTTGAGTATTATTTTTTTTTACCTGTATCTCGTTTTTTTCTTTTTTTTATAACCTCCCTTCCAAACACACAAATCCACGACGCTCCGGCCCTATAGAGTCTCGGCTCGTGGTTGGCGACCTAGCCCTAGCGGTAGTCGGCCAAGTGACGTCGAACAAGAATTTTTCTTTGAAAAATTTAACGAACAGTCACAGATGGCGACCCTGCCAGGATTTTCGAAAAGCGTACAATGAGTCTAAGAATACAATTTCCAATAATATTTAATCCTAATAATGTTTGCTCATATAGACCGTTTATAAATGATGATTTTAATAATTTTATCTGTATATTGTTACGCACAACTGTTGCCCCATATTTAATGACGACGAGAACATGTTATTAGATAAAGACTACAACGACGCCTTCGTGCGACGACCGTACTCGGTGCAAAGTTTATGTTCACACGCTAGGACGGTACTGTTGCGTTATGTAATGAAAATTATAATTAATCTGAATGGTAATGATTGTCAGTTAGGAAATGTGCCGTTAATATCATTGAATATGCTACACATATGACATCGTTGTTTTATTTACGTATTGTATAATGAATAATAACGGTTCCGGTATTTTGTTATTTCCTCTCCACTTGTCCTCATACGTACATGCCGGTGATACTATCATACCACCTATTTTATCCGAACGGAGTACTGCCTGTTTTTTTTTCAGAAATTATTCAATACAATCTTGGGTACGGACATGATTCAGCCTTTTACCGTGGTGACTGTGATTGCGTCGCAGAGGTGGTGTGAACCTGGTACAACTATTCAGTGATTACGGTTGATGCAGAACGGGTAATGGAGTGCGACTTCGTCATTGCGGTGGTTTCTTCTCGTATTATTTAAGATATTTTAAGTAAACCGTTACTATGTGTACATGGATGTTTGAGATGCCTGTATTTTAATAATTGCTCCACTATATTGACAGTAGATCATTGTGTATGTCGCAGCATGCAGAAGGTCGACAATCGTGTTACGATGTTAATAAATCCCGCAAATGTATTGATGTTTCATAATTATATTATTATGTTATCTGTTGTTGTTCGTCCTCACTATCGTCGCAGCGAAGTGAATGAACGTTTGTTTTCCCCGTTTAATTCAACTTATACCTAGGCCCGCACTCAAACATTCATAGTAGTTATATTAAGTTCCACCAAATGTACCCCACAACACTAGGCACGCGACGCATGAGCATTGTTAGTAAGATCGTTTTGCTATCTTATTTCGATGTGGAACGGTGAGTGGAGATGAGATTATTTTTTTATTTTCTTCTCATGGACAGTGAACGCTAATGTTTTGATTTAGTTTTCTTTATAAGTTATTTTGTTTATCATGAATACCTCGTTGTTACGAGGGTGTTTCAACTAATTGGCGGTTTTCGCATAGTTAGTAATTTATTTTAGTCACTGGTTAGTATTTGTGATTTATTCATCATAGTGATTCTAGTTTTTTTTGTTTATCGGCCGGCCAGCCATCAATTTTGTACGCATAACTGTACAACACACTGATTACCCTAATTTTACCATGTCGTTCTGCTTGTTCTAACGGTATCGTCGAGGAGATTTCGTTATTTAACTTTATTATATTAATTACTTGTTTTGATTTGAGGTGTTGATACACGATATCAATTTCATCAGTTCTGTTGAAGTTTTACTTTGCTTTTATTTTAAATTTATATTGAATTTTATTTGGTTCCCTTTGTGGGTTATTCAGATAACTGTTTACAGTTATCGATATCGTATTTGGTGTGTATCCTTGATTTAAATTTTGAATTGTGGTAGAAGCATTAGTGTTATTATTTTGGCTTTATCTGTTAATTTTCAACAGTCCAAGTCATTTATGTGTTATCTTGTATTGAAAGATTTTGTTTAGTTGAGATTAACTTATTAGTTGAGGGTGTTGTTATACCTATATATAAGAAAAAAAAAAAAAAAAAAAAAAAAAAATCCGCTTTCTTCGTTCAGTATATGGCCTCCGGTGCAGGGCAACGGAAAACCAATCCTCCGGAAAGGCTTATTGATCAAGTACTGCAAGGTGGTCTGCGTAAAGATATACCAATCATGCCGAATGAAGAACTCGAGAAGTCCGTTTTGGAGCCATCTAAGGAAGTCACTTTGGCAGATGTAATGGTCATGATGAAGCAATGTCAAGAGGAAGCCCGAAAATCTCAAAATGTACGTTTTGATCGTCTTGATGACCAGTTCAAAGTTATCCAGAATAATTTGAGTCAGCATGATGGACGGATATCCAAGGTGGAGAAGAATGTATCCACTCTTCACAAAAATCAGTTAGATAATCAAGCCTCAGTCAAAACGTGCCAAGAAAAATTATCATCAGTGTCCACAGAAATTGAGACACTTAAAGAAGCTGTAAAACTGCTTCAGGTCAACGCTTCTACTTCTTTTAATCCCGGATTATCCTCTACTTCTATACCGGTGACAACGTTACCGGCCACGTGTGTGCAACCTCCCTTGAATATGCCACCCAAAATGGTACCAGGGGAAACTGTGTATGAAAGTATCCGACCATCTTTTTTGAGCTCCACTGAACGGATGAACGATGTCGTCTCAGAATTCTCCGGAGTAATTAAAGATGTACATCCCGAGCGATTCCTTAACGAATTGGCTAATTACTTTGAGAACTCGTATTTTTCTGATGTTCAGAAATTGAATGCGGTCCAACGTAGGCTGAAGAACGATGCATATATGTGGTACGATTCGTTGATTCCTAGCCCTGAATCGTATGAAGAATTTGTTAAGTGTTTCCGTCAACAGTTTTGGTCTATTGACATTCAAAGACGTGTGTACGATGATGTGGTCCGACCATACCAGTACCGTTCACCCACTGGTCTGGCCACTCATGCGATTATGTGGATCGCGAAAGCAAAATATTTGGATCCACCGATACACCAATTGAGCCTAGTGAGTACCATTATCCAACATTACCCCTCTTCATTGGCCATTGCTGTTCGGGGACGGGGACCGAAGACTACTGGGGAGCTTATTGCTGTGCTCACAGAGTTTGAGAACACTGTATCTTTTTGGGATCAACCACCGTGCGAACAATACCAAAATAACGGTCGTCAGAATATACAATATCCTAATTATCCACGTTCGAATAACCAACCGCAATACAATCAGTCTAGAGAGAACGGAAATTCACAACAGAACCGAGGCCGATTCCATAACAATAACAGACGATCTGATGACTCACGAAATAACCACCCACGTCAAACCCCTCGTTCTCCTCAGCAACCTCGTATTCAGCAACTGGATATGTCGGAAAACGAGAACGGGTCTCTTCAGTGATGACACTTCCTGTTGTTGACCCCGCTAACTCGTGTCAGGTTACAGAAACAGATGCTCCGGTAATTTCCACTTTGCTACGAGGCTCTATCTCATCAACCTCAGCTCCTTCAAAGTCGAATCAACCTTCAGGCAAACTGGTAAATCGTCCGGAGCTGGAGATCCAAGTATGTGATCATACCTTTTATGCCTTGCTAGATACTGGTGCCTCTGTCTCGGCTATAGCAGAAAATACCTTCAATGATATTCAACATAACTTGCCAGACGGTCAGTCACTAAACGTACTCCCGGTCAATGGAGTCACAGTGTCTACGGCGTTGCGTTCCAGGAGTAAAAAAGTAACGTCACAGGTATTATTACCATTTTCCGTCGCTACGTTTGACGCCGACTGTATATTCATAGTCGTTCCAAATCTATCCACACCGTTTATTTTGGGTGACGATTGGTTGTCAAGGTATAAGGTCGTGTTAGACTATCAAACGAATATGGTCAAATTCCCATCATGGAATCACGAATGTCCATTTCGGAGTCCATTAGAAACCGATAACTCCGTTGTGATGTCCTCTCTGTCTATTTCCGAACACTATGAGCCGGTATATCGATCAAAGTTCGATCAACATATGTTCTCAACACAATCTGTAATTAACCATATATGTCCAACTAATTCATTGGGTGTTGTGATAAATACCCTGTCTAGTTCAGGGGATCATCTTGAACCACTTGATAATTTACAACGGCGCGTACAAGGTATCACGTCATTATCAATTACGGAGAAGTCTCAGTTACTTAACTTATTATCGGAATATCGCGAGATCTTTAGTAACCGACCAGGGTGCAACAAGCTATATACTTGTAGTTTCAATGTCATTCGAGATGAGCCGTTCAAGATCCGTCCATATCCAATTCCATTTGCTCAAAGGCCCGCAGTAGAACAGGAACTCCAACGCATGCTTGATTGGGGGGTTATTGAACGAAGTTCATCACCATATGCGAGTCCCATAATATGCGTGAAGAAGTCGGATGGAACCGTTCGATTATGTTTGGATGCCCGTCGGATCAATAAAATCATAGTGCCAACTCGGGACACGTCTCCGCCACTCGATGAGTTACTAGCCCGCTTTCACGGTAAAAGTTTTTTCTCTAGTCTCGACTTTACATCAGGGTACTGGCAAATACCTTTGCATCAATCGGTCCGAAAATATGTATCTTTTGTGTATGACGGTCGAACATATTCGTTTACCCGATTACCCTTTGGCTTGAATATCTCCAACACTGCTTTTGGACAAGGGCTGGAAGCCGCACTGAGTCCAGCATCAACATACCACGCGGAAGATAATCTTCACGTTTACGTCGATGATATGTTGGTGTCAAATACAACGTACGAGTCTCACCTAGGACTGTTAAAAGATCTATTTGAAAGAATTCGTCAGGCTGGTATGACCCTTAATTTCTCGAAATGTAAATTTATTTGTCAAGAAATAAAATTTCTGGGTCACATTGTTACTCCCTCTCACATTCGTATGGATCCTGCTAAATTGGATGCGGTAACGTCTTTCCCTTATCCTCGGAACAAGAAAGAGCTGCAATCATTTATAGGATTTTGTAATTTTTATCGAAAATTCTCAGATCATCATGCTTCACATATGTCCCCATTAATTGAGTTACTAAAGAATAAATCATGGACGTTTAGTGCTGAGAATCGAGAACAATTTGATCAGGTTAAGGCTACCTTAGGTAATCATGTACTAAGCCACCCAAACTTTTCACAGCCATTTTTCCTTCAAACTGATGCTTCAAAAATAGGGCTTGGCGTTGAACTTTATCAAGTGGACAACGGTGGACGTCGGACGATAGCGTTTGCAAGTCGTGTATTAAACGCCGCCGAACGGAATTATTCAATCACTGAACTTGAACTTCTATCCATTGTGTTTGCGTGTCAAAAGTTTCGTGTGTTCATTTTGGGACACAAAATTACAGTCGTTACCGACCATCAAGCTCTGGTATTTTTAAACCGCTGTCGTCTTCGTAATGCACAGCTTACCCGGTGGACGCTGTTACTCCAAGAGTATGATCTTCACATTGAACACTGTCCTGGTAAAGATAACATCATAGATGTCCTGTCACGAAACCCAGTTGGCCGAAATGAAGTTCCATCCGATGAGATGCCGTGTATATTCCGTTTAAAGATCAAGGTTCCACCAGAACTTCCAACTGAGTTGGTTGACAGTTTCAAGACACTAAGGCAAGATCAATCCACCGATTCCCGTTTAGCTGTCATACTCATGGACCTTGAATCACCACTGGGTACACTTCATAATTTTTATAAAATTCACAACGATGTGTTATTTTTTCGGCGTTTTACATCTAGTGAACAATGGCTCGTTTGCATCCCATCTGTTCATGAGTTTTCGGTAGTTGTTTCGGTGCATGAGTTTTATGGTCACGTTGGTGCTAAGAAATGTGCTGAGGTACTCAAAGAGGTTTGTTATTTCCCAAATTTATCCCGTCGGATCCGCTTTATTCTGGCACGCTGTGATTTATGCCAACGTACTAAACATCGTACGGTTCGATCCGAAGGAATAATGCAAAGTGCTCTGTCTGAAGAACCACTTGACCGGGTATTTGTTGATCTTTACGGTCCGCTTCCCCCAGGCTGGAACGGTTCATCATATATTTTCGTAATCTTAGACAATTTCTCGAGGTTTGTCAAGCTCTATACATTGAAACGAGCTACCGCCGTAGCCACGACTAATCGCATGATCGATCATTATATTGCCACTTATGGGAAACCTAAATTAATTGTTTCCGATCACGGTGTTCAATTTAACAGTAAGTCCTGGCAGAATCGTCTGTCAAGTTTGGGTATTCCACCTACGTTTACGTCTGTTTATCACCCCCAATCAAACCCAGCAGAACGGGTGATGCGTGAACTTGGGAGACTCTTTCGGTCTTACTGTTTTGAACACCACTCCGATTGGCCAACTTATGTACACTACATAGAGTGGGTGTTAAATCATACTGTCCATGAAGCTACCGGCTGTACTCCATCTAAATTGTTCCTAAAAAAGCCTCGAGTGAATCCCCTCTCTACTCTCGTGGAGTTCCCTACTGGAGCAAAGTTTGACCCAGATCAACGATTGATCATGGCCCGTGAGGTACAACTGTCAAAAGCTGAAAGTCGACAACGTCGTCATGCAGAAAAAGGAAACCCTGTACAATACGCAATCGGCGATCATGTTTTAGTTCGAACTCACCGATTAAGCTCTTCGGTAGATAAATGTATACACAAGTTTTTTATGCTCTATGAAGGTCCGTATGTTGTGAAAGAGGTCAAACATAAAAACGCATATGTCGTCAGTGATCCACAGACAGACCGAGTGCGAGGGTGTTTCAACGTGATTATGTTGAGACCATATCTTCGTAATTAACCAAGCTTGTTGATTTTGTAATATCGTTTAATATGGTGAAACAGACTTCACACAAACAGGTGTATTTGTCCAGTCTGTTTGGGGGGTTTCTGTAACGTTACAAAATAATGATGTAGTGCGTCGCGCGTACTATGTACCAAAGCTCCACCGCACCACCGTCCGCACACCGCACCACCTATAATCGCAATCACAGCAGACCTACGTTATCCACTCATTTTCATTATCACTAAAAGTATTGCCGGCCTCCCACCAATTATGTTCACGACAACGACCGGCTTACGCCAGTTCATACGGTTACATGCTTCCTTCTTCCTCCTGCCACCTACGGAAACACACCTGCGTCGCATATACTTATATTAACCAACATTGTGCTGTGCAAAAACAATATGGAGTAACGGCCGTCGACGATTTCCTCGGCGATGTCCACGTCGCAGAACGTGATGGTATTTCGGAGGAGTGTCAAACATCGACGGGTGTCTGACCACTCTGGTACAGGTCGTAGTCAGGTGTTAATATAATTAGCTTTATTTATGTATCTGGCCGATACCAAATTTGTACAGTGTTTTTTTTTAATTTTTTTTCTTGTCTCGTAATATTTTATTCGTCCGAGTTTTACGCCCGTTCAGCTTTCTCGGCACCAACTTAATAAATAATACTATTCATACCATTCCGCGTCTTGAGTATTATTTTTTTTTACCTGTATCTCGTTTTTTTCTTTTTTTTTATAACCTCCCTTCCAAACACACAAATCCACGACGCTCCGGCCCTATAGAGTCTCGGCTCGTGGTTGGCGACCTAGCCCTAGCGGTAGTCGGCCAAGTGACGTCGAACAAGAATTTTTCTTTGAAAAATTTAACGAACAGTCACAAGACTTTTAGCCAGGAGTGTGTTTGCCGGTTAGCTGGGATTCCAGTGAACATTACGTAAAAAAAATTTATTTTTAGAACGTAAGGGGAATTCCACGCAACTGTGCATAATCGTGATACGGATTGGGAAGTAGTTATATAACAACCGCCACCCTCCGCTACACCCACCTTTCCTTACCGATAAGGTACGACGACAACAACGCAGCGCGCAGGCCAAAACCAGTATCGCCGCCGCCGTTATTACCTGATATCCCGCACCGTCAAACAATAGCCGCCACCACGAGTCGCTGTTGTTAGAAGCGTAGCGCACCACCAATTATTATCGCCGCCGCGCGCCGTTATTTTTAACCGCCGCCGTCGAAACAACTGGTTTCATTACCGTCGCTGAGTGCGTGACCAAATTACGATAACTTTGGACCGTACCGGTAACCAAATAATCAGCTCAGCTGGTTATCATTTTTACGCGAGTGTAAACAAAAACAATACTCCCGTAAAAACATCGGGCAAATTTCTCGTTTTCAATCGAATTTTTTTTTACTCTCAGCCGACGTACCGTATAACAAGCACAGGCAACCGTTTACGCGACAGTTCAACGTCCACATTTGAAATTTTTATTAATTAAAAATACATTATGTCGGGAAAAACGTTGGAACAGTTGACGGCAACGGAGCTACGTAGCGAGTGTACGGCCCACGGATTAAGTATATCCGGTTCTAAGTCGGATGTTATTATTAGGTTAGAGGATAATATTCGAGAGAATGGACAGGATCCCACGAGCATACGGTTCTGTCCAGTGCAGCCGTCAATCACCATATTGACGGACGGTATGGGAGAACAGCTGTACGCTACCTCGTCACGTATAGACGCAGAAGCTACCTGGGTAAACAGGCAGCTATCCGAGAGCAATACTGCCAGCCCTAGCGTAAGGCAGTCACTCCCGGGTGGCAGACCAGTACACAGTGGGCTCCAGCCGTCTGTACAGCAGGGGGAACCTGTTAAAAAAATAAGCGCCGATATTTTTAGGACCGCAGCGGACCAGTTGAGTATGTTAAAACATACGTTGCCAGAATCAAATGACACATCGTCGTTCGAGGCACGTTTGTCGGCACTTGAAGCGAGCACGACGCGTTTCTTTGCAGAAGCGCGTAGTGTAACTGCACAACAGCCACACACTCATACGGTCTCGCGTTCCTCAGTACATCCGCCACCCAAACGCGTAGATACTCGTCCACACGAGAACTACCAGTCGGATAGGTCTTACGCGTACAATGAGGGCGGTGCACAACCGAGCACCAGCCATATCCCCGCAGCGAACGACCGACCGTTTTTCGCATGCGACAAACGCGTAGACCATTCGGGTAACTACACTCCATACGATGCACAGCATCAGGAAAGATCGGTATTTATTCCGTACGACGATTTGCGCACAGCAAGGTCCTCATTACCCGAGTTTTCAGGAACAAGGGCCGAAGACCCCGTCAGGTTTATGAACAATACCGAGTCGATCTTGGTGCAGGCACGTATACACCCATCCGGTTGGTGTAGGGCGGTCGAGCCGCAGTGAAAAGGAATGGCGGGTAAATGGTATACATCTATCAAAATACTTGACCTATCCTGGGAAGAATTTAGGGTGGAATTTTTAGAAAATTTTAACAACTCCGAAATTCAATCCCAATCACGCGCCAACATTGTGTCAATACGTCAAACGCCCGAACAATCGTTAACGGATTTCGTGCTGATTAAAAATCAGTTAGCGCGCCGCGTAAATACTGGCCTATCCGAACCGGAGTTGGTAGGTATTATCGCCGGGTTAACGCGCGATACGTTCCGTACGCACATTCGTTTACATCGGCCATTAACGTTCAGCGATCTTCGACGCATTGCAGGCGTTTTGGACCCAGTAACGACTGGCACAATACCAGCCACTAAACAGTGGTTCCCAAAACCGAAGGTCGCGCCGAGCACCCCACAGCGGGCCCCCCTAGTCAAAAAAAATTTTTTTGACAATGCGACAGATCGTCCAAAACCGGGACCGTGCAAATTCTGTGGGGAACTCCATTGGCACAGCAATTGTCCACATAGGCCGACCTCATCGGGAAACTGAGGGGGAGTCGACGGGGTCTAGTCCCCCCCCTCGGCTCATCACCACCCTACCAGACATCTTCACTCAAATTCGGTAGTAATCACGGAAATAAATTACGCGGTACACACGCACGTAGTTCGGCAACTCGACACATCGAACAGCCAACTACGAAAATTTTTTCCGTCGCAGCACAAATCGACACCTGTTCACAGATCCAAAACCTTCACCGCCCTATCACCGAACACACTCACCTCACGGGTGACACGTGTGTTCAACAACCGGCTCATGGGGCAGCCACAGGTGTAGGGACGAAGGCAACAGAGGTACGGGTGTGCACCTACACAGGTGACGGGGGCGCTAGCACACACACTGCGCACAACCCCGCAGTAGGTCAGTCTGCGCGCATTAAGCAAACGGTGAGCACAGAGGCAACCGATAGGGACAGTATGGTTATGGCGGTAAACACCGTAGACCAGACAGTTTCCGTCGCGGTTCAGAACCAGTTGTCCCGCTCTACCGATTGCAATACGACTAATAATAGTAAACGAACACGCCCGGATAAAATTCCGACCTCTGCGGTCGAACTCGAATTTCCATCAGGCTTCGTAACAGCTCTATTAGATTCGCAAGCGCAAAGATCTTACGTAAATCCGACGATAGCCCGTAAATACGGCAAATCAACCCCTCACGGACTATCGAACATCGTCCGGATGGCGGACGGTCACACTGCGACCAACAGTGGTACCTCCACATTCAAAGCTAAGATAGGAGCACTCGACATCACATTCGAAGCAACTATCTTAGATAACTTGTATTGCAATGCGTTACTCGCATACGACTTTCTTGTCAACAATGAAGTCTCTTGGGATTACGCCGCGTGTACAATTCACATGGGTAGGCAAATTCGTACGTCGACATGTTGGAAAGGGAAAGCACAACCACCCACCACTAGTCCCGACCCAACACAATTAGAATTTGGGGAGGATTCCGAAACTCGCGAGAAACTCATCAATGTATTAAATAAATACGTGGTAGTTTTCAGTGAAAAAGTAGGACGTACCAAATTAATTGAACACGAGATTTTGCAAAATACACGGCTTTCCGGACGCGTAGGGGTCTTTTTCAGTTCCGAGTCCTTCCTTACGGTCTGAAAAATAGTCCAATGACTTTCGTGAGACTCATGAACGAGGTCATGAGGGGGTACCAAGATGAATTCGTACAAGTTTACCGAGACGATATAGTAGTATTTTCAAGGAACGAGTATGAACATCAAACCCACTTAGACAAAGTTTTAGAGCGTCTCAAGAGGTTTGGACTTACGTGCAACACAAAAAAATGTAAAATCGGTTTACGCGAAATTTCATTTTTAAGGCACATTGTAGACGCGGAAGGAATTCAAAAACAACCGGAAAAATTGGTCAGCATCGACAATTTTCCGTTCCACGTAAGGTAAAGGATGTACGAAAATTTTTAGGAGTGTGCAACTGGTACAACCAGTTCGTAGACAATTACGCGGATACCATAGCACCCCTCACAAATTTATTGAAACAGGGGGTACGGTGGAAATGGACAGATGTAGAACAACGCGCGTTCAAATCAATAAAAAACGCGCTAGTCACATCACCAAAATTGTTGCCACCCGATTATAGCAAACCGTTTTGTCTACAAACCGACGCAAGCGAGATAGGCGCGGGTGCAGTTCTTTTCCAAAAGGGTGACAAACCTGAAGAAAGACGCATCGTGTCATACGCAAGCAAAAAGTTTAATGCGACACAAACAAGGTACGCCGCGGTTGAACGCGAGTGTCTAGCAGTAATCTGGGCGACCGACAAATTTCGCCCCTACCTAGAGACCCGACGTTTCGAACTCCTTACCGACAACTCAGCACTGACGTGGTTACATAGGGCCAAGGACAAAAATTCTAAATTAACACGTTGGTCATTACAACTAGCTAATTTAGATTTTAGTACGGTACATGTCCCGGGAATACATAACGAAGCACCAGATTTGTTATCCCGTGATCCGGCACCGGGCACACCCGTAGATGAGGAACGACTCGAGGAAAAATTGGTCGGAGCACCCACATCTTCAACGACCAACGTTGATCCCGAGTCCGACCACATTTTCTTTTTGTTCAATAACCACGACAGCGATGACACCCCTCTCACCGCAAACACGCTCGAAAGGTGGCAGTCCGAAGACGCCACGATTTGCGACGTAATTGCCGGTTTCAAATTAGATGGGCCAGCGCGTAACACGAGGAACACCAAAACGGGAACCGACGCATACGTCTTTTCCGACAGGCTCTTACGTGTAAACGTCGGCCCTAACGCCCTCATCGTGATACCGAAGTCCAAAACGCAATACGTGATTTGGAGGTGTCACGATCACGTCTTATCCAACCATCCAGGTTGGAAAGAGACGTATCGGGCGGTTCGACAACGGTACTATTGGAAAGGTCAAAAAAACGATGTCAGGTTATATGTCGGTGCGTGCCACGTGTGAGCGTGCACGAAACCACTTAACTCGCGTCCAAATGACACAATGCAACCAAGAACCCCCCGACGACCATGGGAAATTATCAGTGTTGATTTAATGGGCCCATACCCACGTTCCGGTAAGGGAAAATCGTATATACTGGTAGCAACCGACTGTTTTAGTAGGTGGACCGAGGCTTACCCCTTAGGAACAGCTACATCTAAAACAATAATCGAAACGTTAGAACGCGAGTTCTTTTCACGTTTCGGTTACCCACGAGTGTGCCTCAGCGATAACGGTCCCCAGTTTGTGTCAAACGAAATGAAAAATGCGTTAGAACGCTGGGGAGTGGAGGGTTGGGCGACTCCGATTTACCATCCGAGGGCAAATCCCGTCGAACGCCGAAATCAAGACCTAAAAAAGGGCTTACGCGCACAACTCGTCGATGGCAACCATAAATCTTGGGACGCCAAACTACCCGCAATTTTATTTTCGATACGGAACAGGTGTAACGAACAAACATGCTACCCACCCGCGATCCTAGTCCTCGGCATGGAGTGCATGAGACCCGGAGATTGGGCGCTGTCAAAATCACATCGCAAAATCAAAGGAAGAAAGGGTAGAGCGGGAAAAGCATATTTTAGGCAAAAAGGTGGTGGTAAAACCGAGCGCGAAAACCGGCACACCGGTAAAATTCAGCAAGGGCGACGCAGTATACTACAAAGCACACCACCTATCAAAGGCACACAAAGATTTTCACGCCGGTTTTGCACCAAAATGGTGGGGCCGGTGACGCTAGCGGAGCAGGTCGGAAAAGGAGTTTTCCTAACCGACCAGCAACCACCGCGGAAAATACATGTGTCATGCCTAAAACGCGCACCCGCATAATCATAAAAAAAAGAAAAAATAACTATTTTTTTTTTCCAGGTTCCATGAGTGACCGGGACAACGCCAGCAAATGGCAGAGGGTGGCTGACCTCATCGCCGAACTTGGGTTGGTATCCGGACAACCGGAACTAATCCAAACCGCCGCCCAAGTCGATAGGATGTCGACCCGTCAGTTGCTCCAGGATCCGGTGAGGGCACGGATCTATTACCGGGGCAGGGCAGACAGAACAGCCGACATCCACCGGTCGCTAAGGAACCAGCCACCCAACAAACCAACGCCGTCACCTTCTCGGAAGCCGGCCGAGAACAAGTCGCCGGTCCAAAAACCGATCCCCCTCCCCGCAGGCAAAACAACGGGGGAACGCAGTTCCGTGACATCCAGGGAGCCGGCACCGGTACCTGGACTGTCACGGACAGCACCTACTCCGGTAGTGAGGGTAAGGACGGAGGCACAGCAGGCGCGTTGAAACGTAAGTTTCAACAGCTGAAGGAAAAGAGGAAGGCTAGGGAGTGTAATGTCAGCCAACAGTCACGGCTGGCAAAGCTTCCGAAACCCAACTCCGATCTGGAGGCCGCCAGCGGACCTCCGCCCGAATCCACACCATCAGTGGCGATGGAGGTGGACCAACCTGCGCCTAAGGGTACCGAACTTGAGGAGCAGGCACCGTCCACCAGCCAGGATCGGCCATGTCCAGGTTCGGAGGATTCCCTCGAGGACATCTGGCTGGCCGCTCCGGGTCCATCGTTGTAGGGCCCGCCGAAGGTAGTGTTCGACAACAAGTCGTTCTTTACCCCGGTCGGGTCTCTCAACCGACCGTAACTGCCACGCGGAAAGCAAGTATACCGCTAGCAATAGTTAGAGGTAGCACAAGCTGACCTTACCATGGCGGATCACTGACGCCGGGACATTACCCCGTGTGGTGGTTTGGCGGGGGAGTATGATACGGTACGCGACGGCAACCAGTACACCGTACAGGTACCGTCGCGACCTAATCTACACTTTGTTAACCACCACCACGGGATACGATAGCGCGATATAGTCAACTCTCCCCACCTTGTCGAAAGACACAGGGCGTGACGGGAAGACAGGTCGGGTTGACGAGTACCGGTCGTCGGATATTTCCGAAAACGACAACGGCCTGTTTTTCCGACACCGCGGAACGACCAACAACCGCCGATCGCCTTCACAACTATTGTGTGCGAATATTGTTTTTATGCATATTGTTTTGTTGTTCGAATTGTTTTCTTTTTGTGATATTTTTTTTTATTCGTCAATAAAAAGTTACTATTAAATATTTGTAACTATTTCAAATAAAAAAAACCGGATGGGCCTCGTTCTGCTGTACAGTTAGGGGTGGAGTGCACCTCGCTTATAGGATAGGTCATTATTATAATGGATTTGTTAAATTTGAATGCAATGATAGATATCATTGTATACGAATAACGATTCTGAACGGAGTTCATATGTTAGTCTAGAATATAATACAATGTTATTTATAAATATTATATAAGTATATTTTATTTTTAAACGAAAAATTTAGAAAAACCGAAAATTTAAATTGTCTATAAATAAGTCAAAATACTTTGAAATTTTAACCATGTATAGAAAACGTCAATATAAAGATTTAATGATAATTTCAAGTTGTTGCGACTTTTCGTTTTTGAGTTAGGGCATTTTAAAAAAACCGATATCATTTGTCAGTCTAGAACATTCTACATTATATTATATTTTACATGTAATTTTATGTCAATATTCGATGTTCAAACGCTTATAAAAAAAAATTGTGCCTATGGATTTTAATAATTTTTGAATGACATTAAGAACTACTTCTGTGGAATCTTCGATTAAATTTTCAAGTATTTTGTAGAAGCCAAATTTTTTTTATCACCGATTATAAAAATAAAATGTAAAAAAATCGAATATTTTAAATGACTATAAGTGGCTTAAAAATCAATATAATATTTTGAAAAAAATATTGCATAAAAGAAATACCAATCTTAACAGCTGGTAGAAATTTCAAAAATCTGCGACTTATACTTTTTGAATTATAACAAATATTTAAAATCGTCTGAGAATAAATCGCTATTTTATGCAATTTCGTAAATATTTAAATTTCAAACAGTCGTACAATTTTTTCCTCTTAGTCCGGTAGAAATTTTTTTAAAGATTTTTGAAGAGTAGCTCATAGATAACCTAGTGTTAAAATTTTGAACCTAAAGTATGAACAAAAAAAATTTTATGAATTTTTATCTACAAAATAACATGCAAATTATCGTGATTTTTACACATTTTATACAAATTTGAGAATTAAGGGCTTATAAAAAAAAATTGAGTTAACCGATCACCGATATTTTTTAGTTACGATAAGTTTAACTTATTATAAACCTAGTATAAAATTTTCAAGAGTTTTCGCTCAATCAATTAAATTTTATAGATGTTTAAAAACAAAAATTTAACAAAAATCGAAAATATAAATTGTCTATAAATAAGTCAAAATATGTCAAAATACTTTGAAATCTTAACCATGTATAGAGAACGTCAATATAAAGATTTGGTGAAAATTTCAAGTTGTTGCGATTTTTCATTTTTGAGTTAGAGCATTTTAAAAAAAACCGATATCATTTGTCAGTCTAGAACATTCTACATTATATTATATTTTACATGTAATTTTTTGTCAATATTCGCTGTTCAAACGCTTATAAAAAAAAATTGTGCCTATGGATTTTAATAATTTTTGAATGACTTTAAGAACTACTTCTGTGGAATCTTCTATTAAATTTTCAAGTATTTTGTACGAGCCATATTTTTTTTATCACCGATTATAAAAAAAAAATGTAAAAAAATCGAATATTTTAAATGCCTATAAGTGGCTTAAAAATCAATATAATATTTTGAAAAAAATATGACATAAAGGAAATACCAATCTTAACAGCTGGTAGAAATTTCAAAAATCTGCGACTTATACTTTTTGAATTATAAAAATTATTTAAAATCGTTTGAGAATAAATCGCTATTTTATGCAATTTCGTAAATATTTAAATTTCAAACAGTCATAAAATTTTTTCCTCTAATTCCGGTAGAAATTTTTTTAAAGATTTTTGAAGAGTAGCTTATAAATAACCTCGTGTTAAAATTTTGAACCTTAAGTATGAACAGAAAAAATTTTATGAATTTTTATCTACAAAATAACTTGCAAATTATCGTGATTTTTACATATTTCGTATAAATTGGAACTTTGAGCACTTATAAAAAAAAATTGTGACTTACGATTTTAGATTTTTTTTTGTCAGTTAAGGAACAACTTATAAGAAACCTTGTATTAAATTTTCAAGATTTTCTGGGCAGCCAAAAAAATTTTATCGTTATTTTAAAAAAAAATACTTAAAAAAATTGAAAATTTCAATTGTCTATAAATAGCTCAATAAAAGTCAAAATACTTTGAAAATTTAATGGTGTATAGAAAACGCTAATCTAAACATTTGGTGAAAATTTCAAGTATTTACATCGATTAGTTTTTGAGTTATAGCAAAATAAAAAATTTGATTATGTCAAAAACTGGTTTTGCGTAAAAACTCCCGTTTTTCCCAAATTTTTTTATGGTTTTTCCCGTCGCATTTAAAAAATATTGGAAATTTTTAACTTTTGACCCCCCAAAGTACCAAATAGATTCACTTTCCTTTCAGAAAAGTTGCTACATAAGGCAATCGAAGCATTTTAACTGCCCCAAAACGTGTCGACAGACACAAAAAAAAAAAAAAAAAAAAAAAAAAACACACATCATTGTAAAATCAATACATTCTTCACTCCGTTCAGAATCTAAAAGTGTTTAAATCAATCGATTTAATTCGACGTTGTGCGCCGTTCTTAACCGTCGCCAACTACCGTGACATGTCTTCACAAACAAAAAATTAATTTTATAATTTAATTTTTAGAAATTTAATGTTGGCAACACATCTTATGCCGCCGTCTTTCGATCCAGGTCCTAATCATTTTTCGGACAACTGCCCCCAACTTAAACTATAAAACGCAATGGCCGTCGCGCCCCCCGGCGGATTTTCACTTTTTATTCGAATGAAAAGTTCATTAGTTCATAGTTCATTAAAGTGAATAGTTCATGTGAACTATTCATTTGTTCGTTTAGTTCACTTGTACATTAAATTAATGAAACATATGCACAAGGGAATTAAACAAACTATTGAATAGTTCAATTGAATTATTCACTTGTACAGTAAATATTTATAAGTTCAATGATATGAATCAAACATACTAACATAATTCATGGAGACTTGAGAACATATATGAAAACAAATAATCTAACTTCAAACTAATCCTAATCCATCAATATTCTATATCAATTTGTTGTTATGTAGAATAATAATACAATGTGAGTGTTAATTAAGAATATTATACATTCACATAATATAAATATATTGAACCGTATTTCTAATTTTAACAATCAAAAATATAGTTATTTGACAATAGCCATTATTCTGTAATGTGCTGACAAATTGCTGTTTTAATAAGTTTCACTCGTTTCTATAAGCACGGTCCATGCATGCGTCTATGCAACGAACTACAGAGAAATTTTAAAGAAGTTCGCAAATATTTCAATTATACAATGCTACCAATTTTTTTCTCACTCTGAACTGTTAAGTTACAGGTACTGAACCAGTTCAGAATAGTTCATCAAAGTGAATAGTTTAAACGAACTATTCGTTCACGAACTTAACACCTCTATTCCCTCTTATCATGAGAAGAAGACATGTTGATTGCTGATACTTGGGATATTAATACGGTGGTTTCCCGTTGCCTTCCGTATTATAGTGCAGCCATTAATCGTACAGTTTCCCGTATCTGTTGGTTGCTGTCTGGCGTGTAGATGATGAATCTACACCCAATATTGTAATAGCTGCTGCCCTACTACAAGTCTCTTTTAGTCGCTTTTTACGACAGGCAGGAACAACCGATAGTCTATTCTAACCCCGACCAACAGGGGATCTTGTAATAATATTGTCAGTTTGATTTTTGTGACTATAATGCAGGAGCTCGTCGTTCACTATTTGACTTCTCGCTGCATTTATTTGTATTATCTTTAAACTAATCATGTTGGATTTGTTCCATAGTTGGTCTTCTTGCACCTTTGTATTATTGCCCTCAATATTTAGGGACAATCAAGGTGGTTGGACGGTTCATTCTTTCCACAGTTTACACACTTTGGGTTTGCTTTACAGTTCTTCTAATCGTTATCTTTCTCTTGTGATGTGCATATCATACATGTTTGTACATTTGTTGGACAGTATTTTGCTATATGTCCATATCTTTGACATATGAAACACCGAGTCACTTGGTCATAAGGTTGGATTCTACAATAAGAGATACCAATGAAGAATCGTCCATTGACAAGTTTTTTATATATACTCGGATCGATTTCCAACAACCAAGATACTTTTCTGGAAAAATGTTGTCCTTATGGAGATTTCTTACTAATTGCGTTATATTTTTATTTTTCTGTGTCTCTTAGTTCAACGTTGAGATGTATAAGATCATTGATGACTTCTTCACTAGTCAAGTCACTATCAACATTATACACATTAATTTAGGTTTTAATGGTTTTTGTTCGACCACGTCAAGGTTACTTTTCAATATGGCTTCTCTTGTTTTCCGGTCCGCCGGTTTGATGTATATGTCTCCAGTTCTTTTAATAGTATTCGTTACTATTATATTTGGTCTTGAGTTTTTCTTTAATTTTTCAGAATATACTTGTTTTTTGAGTTCTAACGATATATTACTCTCTGTATTTTTAATTATAAGACCCGTTTCTATTATTTCATTTTTTGCATTCTCTATTTGTTTTTTAGAACGGGATCTTTGACTTGTCTTATTCTTAACCACGATAAAATCCTCTTCCTTATCTTTTTGTGGTACAACTCTATTGCCCAATTTTGATGTTATAGGTCGAGATTTATTCTCGTTCGTTTTCTTCTGTTGGTTTCTTTGATTGTCTTGATTGTTTTGTCTTAAATTTTTTTCTTGTTGGTTTGTTCTTCTATTATTTTCTTGAATTATTCTCAATAAATTCTCTGTTTGAGCAATCTGTCCTTCTAACCTTCCTTCTAATATCCCTATAGATGGTGCAACTAGATGTAACACCTAGATGGTGCAAAAACAAATTTTAACCACCCTTCATAGACAACCCACAAAAATATTATTTCCAATTACATTCAAAGTCAACGCGGTAGCTTATAATTTTATTATTATAGATGGGGATTTTTCACACATTATTTATAGCGGCACGCGTAAGTAAGATGTACAGTAATCCCTCGTTATCCGCGGTTTCGATTATCCACGGTTGGGTCGGCGATAACATTTTATTTATACATATGATGAAATGGCCATGCCTTCTCATTAAAATTTCAACATTCTGACATTGAGGTCATGTTTATGCCTCCAAACACTACCTCACTTCTTCAACCATTAGACCAAGGGGTGATTGCAGCGTTTAAGGCCTATTACGTACGAAGAACTTTTCAACGTCTATTAAAAAACTTAGAAGAAGATCCAGAACTTACAGTTACACAAGGATGGAAAAATTATGACATCGCTAAATGTCTCGTCAATATCAAAGAATCACTGGATGAAGTTCAGCCCTCGACTATAAATGCTTGTTGGCGAAAATTATGGCCAGAAGTTGTGTTAAAAAGCGATAAAATTGACAATCTAAACACCACGGTGAATCAAATCGTAGAAATTGCTCGGAACGTAAAAGGTTTTGATGAGGTAAATAGAGACGACATAGAAGAAATGATGTTGAACTATGATCAGGAACTTACATTGGAGGATCTAGAAGAAATTACCGAAACCCCGAACGAACCAAAACAATCCGAGGATGATGAAGAGGAAAAAGAACCTGTGAAGCCGGATTTCTCCTCTAAATCAATCAAAGAGATTTTTTCATTAGCAAACCAACTAACTGAACAAGTTCTTATGACGGATCCACTCACTGAAAAAGCATTTAAGTTCAAAAGAGGAATCCAAGAATTGCTGGTGCCTTACAAAGAAGTTCGCAAAGACATAGAAAACAAAAGGAAACAAACATCAATTACAAATTTTTTTCATCCTTCCTAATATATTATGTATGTATGTATAAATAATTAATAAATTATATTAAAAAAATAAATACATAATATGTAATTGTAAAACATATTAACCTTTTTGTGTAATAAAAATAAAAATAAATAAAAATGTCTAATAAAAATTAAAAATTGTATGTAAATAAAACCTAACTTCCCGTTTTACATTGCTTTATGGTCTCGTTATCCGTGGTTTCGATATCCGCGCAACTTTCCTGGAACCTAACTTCCGCGGATAACGAGGGATTACTGTATACCAAAATTCAGATTGTTGCTAATTTGTCCGTTTTATTAGTTATTTGACTGAGCTATTGACCAATGTTGATGGATATACGGGCTTTTAATTCGATTTAGATGTATTTATACTTATTAGATGCTTTATCAGTTATTACTGACAAATAAATATTAATCCATATTCCGTATAAGATTAAAAATAGACAATATTCCTATCGTTTTATTTGTATGTAAACAATGTCACCGTCATTTTAGTTGCATTTAATCTACGAATGTTTAACAGTAAGGTCGAGTTGATCAATCTTTAAAATTATCGATAAAATAAAAGTTATACAATTTTAAAATTTTTACAATGAATAATATTACTTATGAAGGTTTTACTCATAAAATTATTACGGACGGTCACAAGTGATTATACCGTACACAAATAAACAACACTCTCGAACAAATTTACTTTGCTTTAACTATATATGTTTATTAAAAGAGAAAACTTTTACAAATGTTAAATGCTCGGAAGGTTCTGAAATGTTCTGTAGTTTTAATGCTCTGAACCAAGACATAAGACTGACTGCTGTGTGTGTGTCCTCGCATACGAGCTGGTCGTCCGGTCAAAAGGGTTTAGTCAGCAGATTCCTTAGACCAGTCGTATGAGTAGGGAATCACACACGCATCAGTTTACATTATGATACTGACATATTATACTAACAATAAATTATAGTGGTCCTTTACACCCCTACCCTTAAATAGAACATGGGGCTTAATAGTCCCCATTTTCCACTTACATAAATGGTTTAACATTAGGTCAATTAATTAATTTGTTTCTGAAAGCTCAGTATCAGCAAGATCTGGCTTGTACAATTTTATATTATTCTTTCTTAATCCTAATACAATATAAACGCTTAAACTAATTACAAAAATTATAGTCATATACAATATCATTATGTGTACATGTATTATAACGAAATCTTGAGGTTCTGAAAATGAATGACTTTCTAAAGTCTTCAATTCTTGTAGGTTATTTGTAAATTCACTTAAATCTTTTATTATTTGTACAATAGTAATATTTTGAGGTTTAAAGTAATTTAATAAATTCTTAAACGATTTTTTTATATCAAATTTAGGGTTTTCCAGTATTAAATCAGCATAAGTATTTGCTATTATGTAACTAGAGGGTGTTAACATTATTTTGTAAGTATATATTTTACAAGTTGTGGAAATAGTCAATCGGCCTACTCCAGAAATCTCAACATTAAACGTTCTAGTTGGATTTTCGCAATAAATTGTTATTGTCTCGGACTTTGCATAAAATAACCAAGAGTTTGAACGTGGTAGTTGAATTCCGTAAGTACTCCCCAAGAGTGCGGTGGCTTTTTTCTAGAGAACCATTGCTCTGCGGGTGGTACGGAGTGGTTGAAGTTTGTTTTATCTTGAGAAATTAGCATACCGCTTTGAAAACTTTGCTAAGGAATTCCGTACCACAATCAGTTACAAGGCTCTGAGGTAGTCCATGCAAACATACGAATTGTGTCACAAAATGATGTGCCACTGTATTCGCTTCATGATTGGCCATAGGAGCTGCTCATGCAAATTTCGTAAGATCGTCTTGTAAAGTCAGAATAAACGAATTCCCGTTACGCGAACGTGGTAAGGGTCCTACGACGTCGAGGAATACCTTTTCAAATGCTCTGGTTGCTGTTGTGGTAATTACCATAGGTTCTTTTGGTACTCTTGTAGCTGTTTTGTTTTTCTGACACGTTGGACATTTTTTTATGAATTGTTTGATTTGTTTCCTCATTCCTTTCCAATTGTGTTCCACATATAACCTATTGAAGGTTCGGGTTCCACCCTGATGACCTCCTAGTGGATTGTTATGGAATTCGGATATCAAACGAAGTTTTTCATCCTCCGTTATCTCATCTTCACAATAAACACTTATGTAATTTGAAGAGTTTCTGAAAGTGCAGCGAAGCATTCTGCGGACGGTCTCCCATTAGAGTCCATCTTAACCACATCCTATTCTAGGACAGGCTACTTTGGTGATTTGATTTTCCTCGCAGAGTGCCTTAAGTTTCTGTAAACAATTGAAGATGGATTGGTAAATGGGCTTCTGCCAAAGTTTCGACTTTGTGAACAAATAAAAAATTATCCGTCCTTCTACACGTGAGAATATTACGTCATTGACGGATTTTCTCTCTTGATACCACTGTTGTGTTTGTCTAAATCTCCGCCTGAATTGGAGGGCATCTAGACGTCTTGAGGTCGGATGAAACACAATGAGCTAACATAGTATTTAATGGTGTATCGAAAATATCACCTACTGTCTCAGTTACGTTGGCTGTTGGCAAATTATCTGTACTTTTTCTGAATTCTTTACTGAAATTCTGTACTTTTTCTTATTTCTGAAATTTTTTGAATAATTCCGAATTCGCAGTAGGTTCTGAATTTTCTGGAACGTCTGTGGACGTTGAGAGTTCATTACGCATTGGAGGTTTGGAAGATCTGGTCACAATATTGGTCACCAATGGCATAATTGCTAGCGTCGCATGTTAGATTAAATTTCCTAGTGAAATCTGGATACTGCAGTAAAGGTTCTGTCGTTAGGATTTTCTTTAACTCGTCAATAGCTTCTTAACAAAGGTCTGTCCAATTAAAAATGACGTATTTTTTCAACAAAGACGTTAATGGCTTCGCGATTTGCCCATAGCCTGGCACAAAACGCCTGTAATACCCTGATAGACCTAGAAAAGATTTAACTTGCTTTACGTTAGTAGGAGTTGGAAATTCTATTACACTCTTAATTTCCTGAGGGTCCGGTTTCACCCCTTCATCGGTTATAATATGACCCAAATAATTTACCTCCTTACTCATAAAGGTACATTTTGAAGGTTGGAGTTTTAAATTAAATGTCCTTAATCGATCAAATACAGCTTTTAATTTATTGGAATGGTCTGATATACTGAGTGCGTAAATAATGATATCGTCTAAGTAAACGAATGCTTTCATACCCGTCAGTCCTGCTAGGACCGTGTTCATCAAACGTTGAAAAGTCGCGGGTGCGCCTTTTAGTCCAAAAGGAACACGAAGAAATTCAAAGTATCCCCTGTCTGTAGAAAACGCTGTCTTTGCTGTAAGCTCCGGGTGCATTCGAACTTGATGGTACCCTTGTGCTAAATCCAACGTGGTATAGTATTTCGACTTACCAAGTTAGTCTAAAATATCCGTTATATTAGGTAAAGGGTAAGCATCACCTACTGATATTTGATTAAGTTTCTTAAAATCTACGCACACCCTGTATTTTACGACACCTTTCTTTATCAGCTTTTTTCGGTACCACCAGTAATGGTGCGTTCCACGGACTTCGACTAGGTGCTATTATTTTCTCTTCCTCAAGTTGCTTTACTTGTCTATCGATCTCTTCTTTGTGTCGGAAAGGCAGACGGTACAGCCTTTCATGATCGGTTGTGCGGAAGCTGGAGTATTAACCTCATGGGAAACAGCATCTGTACAAGTTAGTTGATCTCCCTCTAAATGGAAGATATCCGAGTACTGTTCGCATGTAGATACGAGTGACTCTCGCTCCTCAATGTTCAAATGTTCCGTTTTGAGCGCTTCTCTAAGGGTCACTAATCGTCCACTGGTTTTTCCAGTTTTAGTTTCTTTCTTAATGGTCTGAACTTGTACTTCGGTATATTTTTCAAATCTTTAATTCCTTGATTTGATTCTCCATAAGTTGAACGGGATTTTCAGTTGGGTTGACTGCGGCTATAAAAATCTGTTTTTAGCGAACTTGGTTTATCGTATTGCTGCATAAAATTGATTTGTCTAAAGTTTGTGCTGGTACTATTACGGTTTCTTCCTCCTGAAGGTGAGGTGTGGGAATTCTAATTATTGTTTCACTACGAGGTTGTAGAGTAATAAGAAAGTTTCCTGACTGTAGATTTTCTGACGATTCCTGAGTGTCTGCATCACCTACGGAGTCTAATTCTTGCAAATGTTCTGAAAGGTTAGCCAACTTGAGTTGATTTTGATTGTTAGTTAGGATCAACTGTTTGGTTTTGTAGTTTAAAATGGTCTCCAAACCAATTATAAACGGTTTCCCTGGAATACCATCATACGGTACTGGTAACGATGACGGTGCCACATGAAATTCTGTCGTCCGCTCGTCTTGTCCCAGGCGAAGGGTTAGATTGGTCGTTCCTAATGAATGCAGTGGGTGGCCGGTGATTCCCGAAAGATTTTGTTCGAAAGGTTCGTTCACGAGTATTTCATCTTTCAATGAAGATACTTTTATGAAATTCACAACGGCGCCTGAGTCGACCAACAATCGAATGGTCAGTGTAATTGTCTGAAAACAGTTGCAATATAAATTATCATAGTGAATGTTCTGTTCTGGTGATTTGAGGTTCTGATCGTTTTGTTTCACGGCATTTAGGAAGATGGTGAAATGTTATTGTTGCAGTTTTTAAACTGACCGCCGACCGCCCGCCGTTAGGTTAGGCCGTCGACGGTTTGGCGTTTCCCGGTTGTTGATTATCACTACCGGAAGTACCAGGATTATTCCTTTTTTCTCGAACGTATTTTAGTTTTCTGCATTTTTCCTTCGTATGGCCTGGTTTACGGCAGTAATTACAAGTAATCAGCCGTACAAAACTCGGTTTTGACGGACCTACTGGATTCGCTTTAGGATCTTTATCTTTGGTTCTGCAATCTATTGCCACAATTGAAACATACCTTGGCTTTTGCCACTTCTACTTTTCTTGGTGAATTATTATAAAGTTTCTTAGATTCTTCGGCCGATTTCCTAACCCTCTCTTCCTCTCTGGAAGCCTGTATAGCCTTCTCCAAAGTCGTGGGATTTCGGGCCTTTATAAAATCTTTCAAAGGTCCTAAACTTTCTATGAATACCTGGACGGCTGTTGTTTGAAACTTGCTCCAGTGCCTTTGCTACTTCTAGAGACTTTCCATTAGTCTCTTGTTCCACAATAAGGTTCTGCAGTTTTTCTATTCGAGAAGAATACGTTAATTTATCTTCCCCTTGTTTTTGTTTAGTGGAATACAATTCTAGAAACAAATGAGTTGTAGTACGTTGGGGCTCTAACGTGGATTTTAGAGTGTCACGAAGGTCAAGTTACAAAGGTTCTGAATTTAATTGCCTGCCTGGCTTTTCCGGTGAGTCGTACAGTAATTCCCTGCAGGAGACGGTTTTGCACTTTTCTATTGGTGCATGCCAACGTGAACTCACACTTTTCCAGGAAGATTTCCCTTTCTTCTTGATTGTCTCCACTAAACGAGTTTGGGAGTAATTTTAGTGCTGCTTCTAAACTAATGGCTTCTTCTCCCAAACTTTCTTCTACTGTAATACTCTGTGTTGCGTCTTTGCCTCTACTTTCATTAACCATGGTTGACCTGTTGGTTCCGTCTGGAAGGTTTTTTCTAATGAAGCTACGTCTATCAACACTGATTGTCCGTCTTCTTCGCTCATTTTGGGCTCGTAGATAGTCTGATCTAGAATGTTCTGCGTTCTTCCAACGAATTGGTCTACTTCCTCTAACGTGTTAGTAACGTTCTGTATAAGATCTGTAGTTGCTGTGACGGATTCGCCGGTCCTTACAAATATTTCATCAACTTCGACTTCGTCCACGGGACGTTCGGAATCAGGGTCTGTAGGATTTGAGTATCTGACAGGTAAACTTACTCTAGGAGGTGGAGAAGGAGTATTTGAGTTTGCGGTATCCGCCCCACTGAAAATTCGACTATTATCTGTATTTTGGCTCATTAATTTCTACTTGGGATTCGAAAATTAAAGATGACAATACGATGCATTTACAGTATTGATTAGGTATTCTATTATTAAATACTAATTGTTATTCTTATTATTAAATATGTATTTTTTTTTTTATGTATACAGAGTGATTTTTTTTATCGTAAACCAGTTAATATCTCGGAAAGTATTAGGAATTTTAAAATAATTTTTTTTTTAAATTTTCTAGGTTTTACTATTTTACACTGTGTTACAATTTTAATAATTTTAACTTCCTCCCTTATATGATAAAACACTATCAACTTTAGATTTTCAAATGGCAATACCTATTTTCGATGACGAAAATTTATAAACATACTGAAAAAAATTATTTTAACGTTTACAGAATTTAATTTCAGTAATCCGTTTGCGACTTATTACCGTTTAAATATTCGTTTAATTTACTGCTACCGGGCAATTTATCAAGCCCAATAGTATAAACCAGAAGTCAAAACCCGAATGATATCTCTATTTAACAATACTCATAACAGTCATAATCGATAATAATTCTTAAGAACCTAACGAGAAAGATAAACAATTCTGTAAGAAAAAAAAAAATGTCCTATCAACACTCCCACCGTGTGTCAGTGTGCGACTAGCCTGCAGCAGCTTTATGGTATAAAAATAACATATTACAATTTACCATCATGGTTACATAATATATCACTGGTTACTGATTCATGGTAAACGGTTTTATCACACATTATCTAAGTAGATAAACGATAATAAATTCCGGTTTTGTTTCTGAAAACATGTGGTTATTAGTTAATTGCATAGCGTAAGAATATCGTTAATCGTTTATGTTAGTTTTCCATTATCCAACAACGAGTACAAATTATTAATTAATTATTAATCTTAGAACGTTTAACAACAGAATACGTTTTTTTTAAAACATCCATAATAATCAAACATCCTAATAATATGTTGTACTTTAGAGTAGATAATGTAAAGTATGTTCAATGTTCATTTAATTTTTATTAATTTATCTAGGGTAGTGGGAATGTTAAGTGTTAATATTTTTTTATTAGGCATGACCTTACCCAAATTCTGCAAAAATTTGCATTACGGAAATTTGTTCATGTTCTAGTAAAATTATTGATAACTAATGTGTTTATTGCCTTTGATAATTTAGCACTGAATTAATGTCCATTATTTGGTCTATTCGCGCACAAGATAGTTTCAATATAAATTGGACTCCGTTTGAAAATGGAAACGTCAATGGCAGTTATTCAGTCCTGTGCCTTACTTCACAACATTGCTCATTTGGCAAATGAACCATAACCACCAGATGAGATTGAAAATATTACACAGTTATCACAGTTATTAACTAACGAATTAATGGATATAGAAGATGCCATCCAGCCAGAACATAATAATTCTAGTCTGAGAAATGCTCTTAAAGCAGAACATTTTGGTCTCATATATAAGACATGATGTCATGTAAATAATTGTACAAATTTATTTAAATGTACATACAATTTATAATTATTTAAATTTAAATTTGACATTGTAAAAATATAGTATGCAATTAACACATAAAATTATTAATACAAATTAACAAATTAATTAAATATAAATATAAATTATTATTATGTTTATTATTAAATATAAAATAAAAATGTTCTCTGTATTTCCACTCTTATTTTATTTGTTACAGTCTTTTGTTATAGTATTTTGTTACAATTTTTTGTCTATGATGTTTGGTTTATTTGTTTCTATTTTGTTGATTCATTCTTATAAGAATTCTAATAAGAATTAATTAACTTCCTATCTATCAAACCTGGGCAAGTTAGCCACTTTTATCTACTAGTTGAAGTTAAGTTACTTAAATATAAAATGATCTAAGTTAATAAGTTAATTTCAAAATTAACCAAATTTTTTACTTTGTTAGAAGTTATTATTTTATTTTATTTTTTCATCTTTTTAAATAGATATCTGTTTTATTAATAAATAAAAGAATCAAGTGCTATGTCTATTCTACATTGTTTATATAGACATTATTTAATGTTTTACAACCCAATTAATGTATGTATTTAACAAAAATTATATATTTTATGTGTAATAATTACGGAAGAGCCAGGGGGGACATGTCCCACCTTTAAAGACGCCATTGAAATTAGAGGTTAGTTTTTATTTTAATTTAAAATATAAATTTAAAAAAACCGTTCAAATGTAATACATAAATTATAAATTAAAACAACAATAATAATATTAATTTATTAATATAATATTAATAAAAAGAGTTAGGATGTTGATGGCCTAAAAAAAAAAAACACACAAAAATGCTTTAAAAACATCATAAAATGATTTTAAAAACAATCTAATAAATCAAAATAAGTAATAGTAATTTAAAATATGAATTATAATATTAATAAACAATATCTATCTAGGGAGCATGAATCAAATTTTTTAGCTAAGATAGCATTGTATAGAATCAAAGGAAAAAAATGCAAGTCATCAACATCCTAACTCAATTAATAATTATTATAAATTAAATTACATTACTTGTACCGAGCAAATAATATTTTATTAAGAACCCAACATTCTATTAACAAAATTATCAATAATTACTTGTTTTAAATTCATTATTTCATGCATCACCTTATCACACAATAATTTGTTATGTGCTCGTTCCCACTCATGTTTTTCTTGAGCTCGCATTTCATCAGCATTGTGTTTTTCCTTAGCCCTTTTATCTTCATTTTCAAAATATTTTTTTTGTTTTCTTATCAAATCTAGCTTTTCCAACGAATATTTTTTCACGCTTTCCCCTGAAGTGGTCTTAATATTTTTTTTAGTAGTAAAAGGGGTCATTAACTCTGCACTTTTATTATTTTTTAAGACTTCTGGATTCCACTTTGCCCAAATGTATTGTTGTTGCACTGTATCAGATATGACAACAGCCTCAAGGTGACCTGTATGTTCTACTACCTATGAAAAATGTAAAAAAGTTATGACCAATTAAGAAAAATGATAATTATAATAAATAACTTACTGTGTCAGATGTGACAACTGCCACAGGATTATTCATTGCAGTTGCAAGATGATCTACATGCTGTACTACCTGTGAAAAATGTAAACAAATTAAGGCCAATTAAGAAAAATGGTAATCATAATAAATAACTCACTGAATTATCATTATATGAATATATAAATTCATCTTCCAAACTATTTATTCCAACAATTTCTATTTCTTCCTCTGTATTAACTAATGGTTTTCCTAAAATAAACAACAATTAATAAGCTAGATAATTCTAATGTATTTGGTATAAAATTTGTATAGAAACCAGTAATAGTTATCTGTTTTGTCTTCATCAAAAATGTTCACTAGCCCTACTGCTGCTGTCCCCATGATATCAAGCAACATATTATGAGTTGGCGAGGGTGCAGTTCCGCCTCCTGTTTTAAAAATTTCTCTTTTCATATCCGCTTCTGTCTTCTTGGCTTTTCTTTTTAAAATTTCATATTTGTCCTTTAAGTTTTGTACCTATAAATAGAAATCAATATTGTTTATTTTACTCCAAAATTAACTTAAATATTACAATTTAAAATTAATTATCTGTGAACTGTGCAAATTTTTATACACCTGTTATGGACCACTGTACTGATACTACATATAAGGTGGAGTGTTGACACATTTTTACATATAATAATTAATACAGGCATGCGAGATCAAGAGAGTATGGAATATCTTATTAATAAAATAATTTAACAATTAAAGTAGACAAGACAACACATGTTCATAGACAAGCATACACGTCTCTTTGCTATAAGTCAAAACTCCATGTCTCTTCGATAAAAGTCGTGTATAAGAATACACAAATAGTCTTTTCAGACATAACTTAAATACACAACATACCTACCTATTCATTCCGCACATTGATGTATATATCGAACGATCGGGACGCAACACACCTTTAAACCAAAGTAAACTTATTTAATTTCTACTTACGTCTCTTGTACTGCCTGTTGTGGCAGTAAATTCTTCTTAGATTTTTAACCATGTAGAAATCTTGGACTGCCAAACATCGTGATCCGATTTCTTACATTCCAACACGTTTGAATGTTTTGCGGCCAATTCGACCAATGAACTTTCTTCGGTTGCAGAGAAATTACTACAACGAGGCCTTTTATTTATATTCTTCAACATCTTTCTTTTAAAATTAAATAATAAAACAAACAATATATAATGTACGATGTTATCAATTATAATATCGTATATCAGTATATTACCAACTGCTCAGTCGTGTATATCGAATTATGTGTCTGATAAGTGAAAACAACAATAATAAATGATAATGCGTTCTACGCTTGCGTAGAACAATATAATTTGATCATTGTGCGGTTGTTTTGGGAATCACTTGTATTAGAACTGTCGGTTAGTTATACGAGCGTTAATCGAAGGTTGTAAGAACGGAATGTGATAACCACCGGTAATCGGTATTTAACCGACGATGTTACGGATAAGTAACCGACACTTTTACGGATACTTAACCGGAGATTGTAAGAACGGGTCTATGTGTGTAGTATATTGTAAAATATGTAAATATGTTTGTAGGTTATCACCATCAATTAGAATTTAATTTGTGTAACTAAATCATTTTTTAGAATATTCAAGGTTTTTAAAAAACAAATTTTGTTACGTTTAGAAAATAATATAATTAGGCTTGTTAGTTAAATAAACTCCTTATATATTTATCTTAAATAGTTCAGTAGATCCTTTGGCCAGCTATATTTATTAAATAAAACAAAATAACTAGCTAATTCTTTCAAATTCAATTTTTAATTATAATAATCATTTTTTTTAAAAATATTTTATAATATTTTTGACTTGAAATAAATAACAATACATATTAACCCATTAACGCCATGCGTTGCCAAATGGCAACATAGGTAGACCTATTTTTAGAAGCTTATTTCTCATTGGGAATTTGACAAATTGCTGTGGAAATAACATTAAGTAATAGGTTATTGTTTCAAGATAAGATAGGGACAAAATCGATTCCGTTTATTATTATCATTTTGGTTATATCGCTGTTTGAATTTGTGCATTGACGTCGTTTTACGAAAAATGGATCTTTCTTTCGAGTAAGTAAATTTTGGTATAATTTTATTGTATATTTTTAATTTTTTTTATGTAAGACGCATTAAGTACAATATTATCTTTATAATAACGTCGAAAAAAAAAAAAAATTCAAACATTCATGTATTTATATAAGTTCGAAGTTCGATGTTGCCATTTGGCAACGCTAGGCGTTTATAGACCTTTTTTAATATAATTTTTATCTTTTCGATTAGAAACGGGTTTTCGCTCTCTGAAGCCTTAGATATTCTTTTAAATGAAGATATAGAGGGAGATGTTTTTATTGAACCTCCAAATCCTCATGTTGATACGGATGCAGATTCTGCAGATGAAGATGGGAGTGGGTGAGTCCCTTATTTATTTCAGTTTTATTCATAATACCTTGTTTATAAAATTAACATTTTTCTTAACTGTAGTTTGGTTGACAATCTCAGTTCTCGGCAATTATTAGCAAATGCTGAAATACGGTTTCAAAATAATGAACGTTTAGGCGTTAATTATGAAGATTTAGACACTCAACATAACAGTTCTCAAGTTCATACTCCACGTGAAACATCTTCAATCGTAGGACCTAATCAGTTATCTGATAAATATCAAAAGTGGATGAGCACTCGTGTACAATCGAAACGTAAACCGTGTTGGATAAAAGGGGCCGACTTTGATCTTGAAAAGACGAGTGTATTTCCTAAACCTGACTACTCACAAAATCAAAATATGTCAATTATCGACATTTTTGAAATGTTTATTGACGATGAAATAATACAACATTTTGTAGTAGAAACCCAGAATTACGCATTGTTTTTAAATTGTCCCGATCCCAATATTACTGCCAACGAAATTCGTTGTTTTTTGGCAATTTTGTTTGTAAGTGGCTATAATGATTTGCCATCTAAACGACATTATTGGGATAATGGTGATGACATGAAAAATATTGCTGTATCCCAATCAATGCGTAGGGACAGGTTTTTGCAAATTTGTCGTTTCTTTCACTGTACTAATAATACAGAAATTGACCAGAATGACAAGGGTTGGAAAATTCGCCCTTTTATAGAAATGATGAAAAAACGATGTATTAAAAATTTTGTACCAGAAGAGCACTTGGCATACGACGAAAGTATGGTGAAATATTTTGGACGGCATAGCTGTAAGCAATTTATTAGGGGAAAACCAATACGATTTGGGTATAAAATATGGTGTCTGAACTCAAAGAATGGTTATTTAGTGAATTTTGATCTCTATCAGGGCAAAAATCTCAAATCAAACTCTGACTATGAAAAACTATTTGAAAAGGCTGCTAGTCCACTCTTGGTATTATTAGATGAAATTTCGGACGATAAAAGAGAATTAAAATATAATATTTATATGGACAATTTATTTTCAAGTACCGCTTTATTTTCATTTTTGAGATTTCGTGGATATAGTGCCATCGGTACAATAAGTGATAATAGGATTCCAAAAAATTGCCCATTGACAAACAAAACATTATTTAAAAAAAAAAATCGTGGATATTTTGAGACTGCTGTGGAGAGGAAAGACGGACTATTGTACCTACGTTGGATGGACAATGCCGTCGTTACAATGATTTCATCGTCTATGTGGCTCTCAAAATGTTGGCCAAGTAAAACGATTTTCACAAAAAGAAAAACGAAATGCATTAGTCCCAAGACCAAGACTTATTGCAAAATACAATACGTATATGGGTGGTACGGATCAAATGGACCAGAATATCGCATGTTACCGTATTGGTATTAGAGGGAAAAAATGGTACTGGCCTTTGATAACATGGATGTTTGATGTAGCTCTTCAAAATAGTTGGATTCTATACAACAAAACGAATGGAACAAAAATTAATCAACTTGATTTCAAAAGAGAGATCGTAAATGTTTATTTACAAAGGTATCAAACGATGCCTAAAGCAATGGGAAGACCATCGACATCGACATATTCGACTGATTGTCAGATTTCAGACTCAATCAGATTTGACAAAATAGATCATTTGGTAAAACAAATCGAAGATAAAAAAAGAAAAGGTGTGCTGGAAAGGATTGTAAGTCAATAATGAGAACAATGTGCTCAAAATGCAATATAGGATTATATTATACAAAATGCAATTATGTGTCAATTGTTTTATTCCATTTCACACACGTTAAATAAAAGAAAAGTATATTGTACAAGCTGTAACTATTTTTTTATTTTACTTAAGTTCAATATTGTATTCCAATAATATCTTGTACAAAGTAGTAGCAAGCATAGTTTAATATATTATACATAATTATGTTATAAAACGGAAAACAAATATATGAAAATATAACAAAATAAATGTATTGTATTTTTATGAAATAAGTTATTATAAGCTCCTAGCGTTGCCATATGGCAACATCATTTAACTCAAAAAAACTATTGAAAATAATTTTTTTTTTTTTTTATCAATTATGTTGGAGGTCTAATATATACGTTTTTAACAAAAATATTGTTAATATTGTAAATAAAAAAACTCCGGCTAAAATGGGTTAATAATACGCTTTAGTACACATAATTATATATATATATAATGATTATATATTATTATATAATTATTCAGCAATGTGGTATAAATTACTATGCTCTTACTAGTTAATTTTTCAGTAGGTTATAGTAAATAATATTGTATTTCAATAGACACATCATAAAATAATTTAAATATTTAATAAACTTACCTAGGTGTTTAGTTGGGTACCTAAGTTAGGTTAGGTTATCTCACATAGCTACTTATGTACTTTGTATTGACCCTTTAAAATTTCTTCTTTTTTTTTTTAACAAACTTGTCCATAATATAGAAATAAAATAAGTAATTAACTTAAGTTAACAGATTAGGTAACTAGTAAATTAAAATATTAAGGGATTAATATTTGTTATTTCTACAATCAAAACTATTAACGTGTTATAAAACTTGGGACACACATTAGTCATTCAGGGGACATAATTTTATTTTCAGGGGACACAGTATTTTAGGCCCTGTAATTGAGTATTATTCTTAATTAAATACAATTTATTTTATATAAAAATATTCGGTGTGTATTTTTTGTATTTTTAGGTATATGGTATGCTGTCAGAAATTTTGCAAAGGTTCAGCAAAACGATTATTCGATGGTACTATAATACATAATGCTACTCACTCACATCAACCAAATAATTTTGACGATGAACTATTGAAGTTAAAAAAAACAATTTTGATTGGTTCTGGTTCAACGAGCAGTTAACGAAACGACCAGGCTCAGGGATATTTATGATGAGGAATCTATAAGGTATTGTTTCGTGGTTGTTATCTTAATATTATATTTAAATGTAAAATAAATTAAATGATGTTCAATATATGCCACTGATCCAATAAAATTACACACATAGTAATTTACAATTTCAAATTGTAAATTACAATTACAATACAAAATGAATACTTTGTATTCAATGTTTAGGTTTTCTTACAATTTACAGTTGTATCATAATTAAGTACCCATTTTTATTTCAGACATGTGAGAGCTGCAGAACAATACTCTTGGCCATTAGCCGAGATGTCCATGCGCCATGCTCGAAGAAAAAATGTGCCTGATTTGCCACCAACTTTAGTTGCACTTGCAGATAATTTGGAGGCAAATGTAGAGCGATATACTTGTTGTGGTCATTCTTTTTATCAGGACCGTACAATCGATGATAATTGAAAAGTTTCAATTATATTCGGTTGTTTGGACCTGATTCAGGAAGTTATACGCCAGGGTGGATCTGAGCTTCATGCTGATGCCACTTTTAAAGTTGTACCTTCCTCTCCAAAATGTCGACAATTGTTTGTTATGCACTTTAATATACAAAATCATGTAAGTTTAAAAATTTTGCCAAATATCTTGATAGTAATAAATTATAATATTCTTTATTATAAAATATTATGTTCTAGTCCATCCCTATCATATATGTTTTAATGGAATCAAAAACAGAAGCAGCTTATACTCTTGTGCTCAGAAAATGTAAGGCCTTGTTTCCGGCTATTCAGCCAGTATATATTATGACTGACTATGAAAATGCATTAAAAAATGCATTTCATTGTATATATCCTGAAAGTATTCAAAATTCTTGCTGGTTTCATTATGTACAGGTAGGCACATGATATTATGTTGCATAATTTATTTTTCTAAACTATATTTTTATGTTTCCTTAATTACTGCACCAATTACTTTTTTTTAGTGTCTAGTCAAAAATATAAGAAAAAATAGGTTATCGAACTATGTGCAGAATAACTAAGAAGCTCAGATTTGTATTAAAATGATATCTGTGTTAGCCTTATTACCTCCTAATAAAATTGAAGAAGGTTACCAGATTATCCGTAGGTTTGCAAGGGACAATAATGTAAACCTTGTGCCTTTTTTTACATATTATTTAAAGTAAGTATGACATTTGTCATTATTGTTCTTTTTGAAACTTTACAAATGAAACATGTACTAAAAGTTAATAAATAATAAATAATATTAAAAATAAATTTATACTCTAAATCTAAACACAAATAAATAATAATCAATTTCTTAGATCTTACTGTGTCCATAATAAATAGTTAATTTGAATTTAGTGTGTATAGAAAATGAAATAAAAATCTTTATCCTCAGAAGATTTAATTTTTTGATTCAATAATATACAGACTTGAACGTATTCCATTAAAGAACCATTTAAACTTATATTATATTAAACTGTTTGTATATTATTTTAAGCTATTGGCTACGTACAAAAGGACCAGAAGTTTTCTCTGTTTATGGTCTTCCTAGAAGAACTAATAATAACATAGAATCTTTTCTCGGTCAACTAAAAGAGAAATTTAAAACTATACATCCAAATTTGTGGACATTGTTAGGTAAACAAAATTATTGATTTTTAAAAACAAACTATAGGTAGATTCATATAAAGTTTGAATTTTTATTATGTTTAGCCGTTTAGGCATATACATTTTGTAAGCCACAAATCAAATAATATATTATTAGGTATATTTTATGTTTATATTATTCATATTATTTATTTTAAATTGCATAATGTAAGTCCTAATTATGTGTACCTACATTATATTATACAAGTATAATCATTAATTAATCATAAAACAGTTAATTTTAATAAATGGTTTTTTTCATACACAAAATAAAATTACATAATTTGTGGTAACAACAATTTTTTTGTTGCAGAACATTTGAAAACTTTAAGTTTGAGAAATCACTTAATTTTAACTCATTTATCAAGAGGCCAACGAGTATCCCGTCCGGTAAAAATAAAATATTTATTGAATTCAGAACGTATTCAAACGGCAACTTATATTAACACAAATACAATATTGCTCCCGAATTTATATCACAGCCAAAGAAAATCTCCTAAAAATGTTAGACCCAATCCATAACGAAGGGACTCGTTTATCAACTGGAGCCTTCAGAACCAGTCCCACTGATAGCATTCTATGTTACACTGGAGAACTCTTAAATTACGGAATAAAAAGAAAAAGCAATCCACACCACATAGGATACATCAATTTCTTCAATAACAAAACCACAAATAATATGATCTCAATAAAAAATTCCCTGCCATCAATTCATAGCATTTTCTTCAAGCTGATCAATAAACTCAACATATACACATCTGTAAAAAACAAAATAACATATCCAAACCATCCCTCTTGGCTCTGGAAAATTAAAATAAATTCTGAACTTCTACAACAAAGCAAACACGATACAAATCCCAATATCATCACCTCAAAATTTCACGACATTATACAAGAAAAATACCCTCACTTCACCAAAATTTATACTGATGCATCCAAATCCACTCAAAGCGTCGGCTTTGCAATCTCCCATAACAACATCACACTCCTTCACAAGCTCCCTCCAGAAGCCAGTATATTCTCAACTGAAACTCAAGCCATTTATGAAACAAACATTTTTGCCAAGACGATCAACTCTAAACACATCCTAATTTTAAGTGACTCACTCAGTGCCCTACTTGCTCTCCAAAACCCCCTACATTCAAATAAGTTCACTCAAAACACCCAAAATATATTAAAATTAACTCCAAGCATCGAACTTATGTGGGTACTATCCCACATAGGTATAACCGGCAACGAAATTGCTGACAAGGCAGCCTACCTTGCTGTCAGAATTATCCCTCATCCAAAAATTTACAACTTACCAACAAATGACATCAAATCATCCATTAAACAAAAAACCTACTCTAGATGGCAAAAGTTTGGGATACCATTCCCCCTCTAATAAACTTAAAACAAATAAGAAAGATATTAAAAAATGGAGCCCACCCTACTACCTCAATAGAAGACAAGAAGTTGTCATCTCAAGATGCAAAATTAGACATTCATTTTTAACCCACTCTTTTCTCATCAGCAAAATCCCTCCTCCCATCTGCGATGAATGCCACACTGACCTTTGAACCCAACACATCATACAAGATTGCACAAAGTACCTGAACTCAAGAAAAAACCTTGAAATACCACCGAAAATGGAAGAAGCATTAAATAAAAATAACAGCATCAAAATCATTACATACTTAAATAAAATACAGCTCATAAATAAAATTTAACAATGTAAAAAATTCTGTAACCATCAACCTTATATCACATAATTATTATTTATATTCGATTCTTATATTTTATATCTTATTTAATATTTAATTCATACCAGGCTAATAACCCACGATGTTGAAGCCTTATTTCTAATAAAAAAAATACAAAAGTATACTATAAATACTAAAGCACTGCACAGTTGGTTGTCTAATAGACCTGACCGAATTATAATTTAAAAATAAGACAGAATGTCAAAAAACAATCATGAAACCTTGGAGTATGTTTAATATAAATCAAATAAGGAATTGTTAATAAACAGCTTTACAAGATGTCAAATGTCAAATGTTCAATTCAAAATCAAGCATAAAATAATACAGATAAAACAAATCACAATCATTATTGCCTCGAATTATATTTCTGAATCGAGGGTCAAGTGGGGTAATTGTAAATTAGGCTGGAAACATAATAAGATAAATAAATTGTAATCAATGAATTAAGAGACATTTAAGAAATTTTTATTTAATTTTAGACTGATAATAATAAATTCGCCCAAATACAGCTATTTTTTATTCGTGCATAAATAATTTAGGGATTTCACAACAATCAGAAATCGTCGAAAAATATCTTCCTTCTCGGCAAAATGTGGGAAGACGATAATAATATCAGATAGTCAGATAAGTATTTAAAAAAAACTCATTCCCTCGTTATAATATACAAGACTGGGCCAATAATAATATTCGATTTTAGATTCTGAACGGAGTGATGGAATCTATCTATTGGTTTTACAATGATGTGTGTTTTTTTTTATTTTTTATTTTTTTTTGTGTTGACGACACCTTTTTTGGCAGTAAAAATGCTTCGATTTGCTTATGTAGCCACTTATCTGAAAGGAAAGTGAATGTAGATGGTACTTTGGGGGGTCAAAAGTAAAAAATTTCTGTATTAAATGCGACGGGAAAAACCCTAAAAAATAAGGGAAAAACGGGAGTTTTTACGCAAAACCAGTTTTCGACAAAATCAAATTTTTTATTTTGCTATAACTCAAAAACTAATCGAAGTAAATACTTGAAATTTTCACCAAATGTTGAGATTAGCGTTCTCTATACACCGTTAAATTTTCAAAGTATTTTGACTTTTATTGAGTTATTTATAGACAATTGAAATTTTTAATTTTTTTAATTTTTTTTTTTTTTTTAAATAACGATAAAATTTTTTTGGCCGGCCAGAAAATCTTGAAAATTTAATACAAGGTTTCTTATAAGTTGTTCCATAACCGATAAAAAAAAAATCTAAAATCGTAAGTCACAATTTTTTTTATAAATGCTCAAAGTTCCAATTTATACGAAATATTTAAAAATCCCGAAAATTTGCAAGTTATTTTCTGTTCATACTTAAGGTTCAAAAATTTTAACTCTCTGTTATCTATAAGCTACTCTTCAAAAATCTTTAAAAAAATTTATACCGTACTTAGAGGAAAAAATTTTATGACTATTTGAAATTTAAATATTTACGAAATTGCATAAAATAACAATTTATTCTCGAACGATTTTAAATATTTGTTATAATTCAAAAAGTATAAGTCGCAGATTTTTGAAATTTCTACCAGCTGTTAAGATTGGCATTTCCTCTATGCCATATTTTTTTCAAAATATTATATTAACTTTTAAGCCACTTATAGGCATTTAAAATATTCGATTTTTTTACATTTTATTTTTATAATCGGTGATAAAAAAAATTTGGCTCCTACAAAATACTTGAAAATTTAATAGAAGATTCCACAGAAGTAGTTCTTAATGTCATTCAAAAATTATTAAAATCCATAGGCCCAATTTTTTTTTATAAGCGTTTGAACAGGGAATATTGACATAGAATTACATGTAAAATATAATATAATATATAATATTCTAGACTGACAAATGATATCGGTTTTTTTAAAATGCTGTAACTCAAAAACCAAAAATCGCAACAACTTGAAATATTCACCAAATCTTTATATTGACGTTCTCTATACATGGTTAAGTTTTCAAAGTATTTTGACATATTTTGACTTATTTATAGACAATTTGAATTTTCGATTTTTCTAAATTTTTCGTTTCAAAATAAAATATACTAATTACAATATTTATAAATATTATTGTATTATATTCTAGACTAACATATCATCTCCGTTCAGAATCGTTTTTCGTATACAATATCAGATCAAGCAGAGTATTTGAAGCATTCGTCTCCGAAAAGCTTGTAGTCGTACTGGATAAATGCAAAATAAGTGATCGGAATGCTGTACATCTTTTAATTGCTACTGCTGAAGCTTAGGGTAATAATGTTAATAAACTAATTATTAATCGGTCATCAATTCGAAGCGCTCGTATAGAATTTCGTAAAAAACGTGCTAAAAAAATACGTCAAGACTATAATTTAGCAAATGAAGAAACAGTAGTTGTACACTGGGACGGAAAACTTCTTCCTGCATAATCGGGGAAAGGATTAGTTGATAGGCTTCCTATAGTCGCTTCGGTTAATGGTCATGAACAATTACTAGGTGTCCCAGCATTAAACACGGGAACTGGAAGTGATCAAGCTAATGCGGTGTACCAAACGCTTGTAGAATGGTGTTTAACTGAAAATGTAAAATGCTTTTTGTTCGAATACTACTGCATCAAATACAGGACGTTTATATGGAGCTTGTGTCTTACTAGAGTAATTATTAGAACGTGAAATCTTATACCTACCATGCCGCCATCATATATATGAAATAGTATTAAAAAGTGTTTTCGATCTCAAATTAAGTGGAACATCGGGTCCAGATGTGGCTATTTTTAAAAGATTCCAACTAGCCTGGGTAACAATGGATACTAAAATGTTTAATTCTGGAATAGAAAATTGTATTGTAATGGGTTCTGTAAATGACGTGTGTGACGATATTATTAAATTTTCTATAGATCGATTAAAGGAAAATCACCCAAGGGATGATTACCGAGAGCTTTTAGAGTTGACGGTAATTTTTCTAGTAGGAATACTTCCTAATGGTATCCATTTTAAGAAACCAGGTGCCATTCATCATGCCCGTTGGATGGCCAAAGCTATTTACAGCTTAAAAATATATTTATTTCGCGAGCAATTTCGGTTAACAGTAAAAGAGGAAACTGTTTAAAATATTTGTGAAAATATTTGTATATTTATTATTCGACTTTACATTGATGAGGCATGTGATGAGGCGAGAGGAAACGAATGCAGTAAGAGTGGTTATGAAGATGGACGTTGAAGGGAAAAGAGGAAGAGGAAGACCAAAAAAGAGATGGTTGGAGACTTTGGAGAATGACATGAGGGCTGTCGGTGTGTGCAGAGGAGATGTGATTGACCGAGTAAAGTTGAGGTGTAGGACAAGGGTGGCCGACCCCAAATAGTTGGGAGGAAGGCGAAGTAGAAGAAGAAGAAGATTATTCGACTTTACATTAAGTCATGGTTTGACGCACCCTCTTCCATCAAAGCACCTTTCCAAGACTTAACTTTTATTAAAAATCTTTTAAATTATATTGCAATAGATAAAGACACATCTCAGATGGCAATTAAAAAGTTTTGTGGTCATCTGTGGTATTTGTCAGCAGAATTATGTGGATTTGCTTTTTTTGTTGAGGCAGTTTCGATCGATACGAAGAGAAAAATGGTAAAAGCTCTTAACAACAAAGAAAGTACATCGGAAATGTTATCAACTACACAACGTATAATAATATCTCCGAAAAATGCTAACGAACTATTAGAAAAAGAAATCGAGGATTTTGTATGTGTAAAAACTAATAATCTATTTAAGCGATTTGCCATCAACACAGATTTTTTAAAACTAGACCCGTCAACTTGGAGAAGTAAAGAAGATTTTCAAAAATCAATAGTTCTTTTAAAAAAAATTCCTGTTATCAATGATGTCGCAGAAAGAGGTGTAAAATTAATAGAGGAATATAATGACAAAATAACTAAAGACGAATCCCAAAAACAGTATTTACTACAAGTTGTTAGCGACTACCGCAAAAAATTCTCTGACCACAAAAAAGTAACGCTTATTACATCATTATAAATTGAGTTGTATAATTATATTTTAAAACGTGTTTCATATAATTAGTTATAGTCCAAAGTAATAATTAATTACCTATAATTAAATTAAATTATTTGTCTTTGTTGTTATTTCAAATACAAAATCTATAAAATATATACTGTTTTGATACTTACATTCGAATACACGTAAAAATGTAATATTTAAAAATAAAATGCAGGAGTACAAAATTATTGCAAATATCATTTCAAATAATTAATGTTCTTGCAATTTTATTGTAGAATTTGTATTTCTAGAGTTATGATTTAAAAAACTGAAAATTTTTGTAATTAACTATTTTTAAAACTTTAAAGCTTTTGTGGCACGGGTTAAATGTAATCAATTTGTCTGAAACTTTTTTGTATGCTTTTTTTTAGTAGTGGAATGGATTTAGGGGGGAGGGGGGTAATTTAAAAAAAAAACATCGAAAGTTAAGGACCACCCTAATATACAAATACTTATTAACTTAGATATTTATAATACATACATGATACATAAATAACATAGATGTTTTTTAAATGGATATAAAGAAAGTTTTGCTTTGACAGGAAAGTTTAGCATCCTTATTACATTTGTTACTAAAATAATAATAAGTTTAATCCAAAAACATATCCATGCTTAAATTTTACAGAAAATGATATGTGACCATTGTTTTATAAAATTTGATCCATTTTTTTTTTTTTTAAAAAACAAAGCAGAAAGTAAATACACAAAGAGTAATTAAGAAAATAAGAGTAAAAATAGGAGAAAAGTTTTGTTACACAGAAACAGTATAACCTATTAGTATTCTCGCTTAAAAATCAGGGGATATTGTTTAACTTTTATCATAATATATTTTTTATCGATATAAATTAAATAATTTGATTTGGTAATTTTGATTCAGTCTGTTGGTATTGCTTTTCCAAATTTTGGATCTTATCATTTCTTAGGTCTTTATCATTTTTCGGACAAGTGCTTATCACTCATAATATTGATGAGTCGTCGGAAAGTGAATCAGATATTTGCGAACAAGTGTTGGAGAATAGTGATACTGAACAATCTGGTAATTCAGATGACAATGATTTGACGTTATCAGATCAGGCCGATTATGATAGGAATGGAAGGAATGGACAAAACGACTATTTGGAAAAAAGCTGTCGTTAGTAAAAATGTTCGAACATGAATTCAAAATATTGTTACCCGTTCACCAGGCCCCAAACTTATAGCTAAACAAATGAAATCTTCATTAGACTGTTTTAATTTGCTTGTAAATAATGTTATTTTAAATTTAGTTACTGAATGTACTAATATTTACATTGGAAAAGTGTTTAATTATAACTAAGAATATCGAGAAATGAAAACACCCCACATACCTATTTACGTAAATTTTTATCACATACCTAATTAAAGGTTAAGTTCATTATGATAATTTATCAAAAAATATACATACCAGCTTTTACTGTAGTATATAAAAATTAAAAATGTAACTTATGATTATATGAGTTATGAAGTACCTACCTAAAAAAATAATACCTAGTAGTTCTTAGAAATTAAGTAGGTGGGTGGTTTTATGAAGCTTGCTCCTGGAGTTTCAGTTACTCAAGCCGCCACTGACTTTGCCAGGGTTACGTCGTCATGCAATTCTTGTTTTTGAATACTAATTGTATCGTGTGTGATATTTTCGTCGTTTTTTACTCAGTCTTGATCGTGATGAGTTTATCTCACTAGTTCGACTCGCGAACCCGCATACGTTCCGTGATCTCCGACGTGTAGCAAAACAATTAGACGGACCGCGGCGGTCAGATACCCTTGACAAAGCCGCCGCGAAGACATCGCATACGGCTAGTAGATCACTGGGAGGATCCAAGGATACCCATCCACCTAGGAAGGGGATGGTGTGTTACGAGTGTGGGGGGCCGCATAACGCAAATGTTTGCGCAAATCGCGTCGATAAATCGAAAACGAGTGATGCGGATAAAGAAAAGAAATCGGGAAACGACCGCCAGGCCGACAAAAAGTCCGACAAGTCGACCCGAAAGTAATTCCCGGCCACCCCAACCTCACTAAAAATCTTTTTCAATTAAATTCCATAATTCCGAATAAATCTGACCAAGATAATTCATCGGTAGGAACCCGCAATATTTCACGTAGATTTTCACGTCGGACTTCTATCCCAAACTCGCCAACATCAATAATGACTGACCAAGGAACACATACACCATGTAGGGAGAAGAAGGACAAATGAAGCGTGTTGTTATCAGAAATTTGCAATTTTGAAAACATTTCTAATGTGAACCAGAACACCGATTCTGTAAATATTTTTCCGTCGGAAGAACACCATATCGTACCACATAGTCATTTCACTGACGTAGAGTTTGATACAGGGGCCGACACAGGGGTAGAAAAAATTTCCGAGTACACCCCCACCCCTGTCACATCACTAGGAGAGGATAATCCGGGTATAGATTAGGGGTTGTAGTCATACACGGTTATTAGAGTACCCGCGTTACGTGTATAGGGGTGAATGGGGGAACTACGGTCACCTAAGTAAAAATTATTATATCCCAGGTTGGACTAAACTCTATGCTACTAAAAGAAATGGATACTCAAACTTGTTTTCTTTGTTATATTAATGCCTCAAATTTTTAAAAATGTTGCTTGTACGATTTTTTAATTTTTTAAAAAAACCTAATTGAAAAATTGCATGTAAATAAATAGGTTTAAAATAATTTTTTAAAAAATCAATAAAAAATTATTAAAAGTTCATAAGAAAAATGATTAAAATAACAAAATAATTAAATGATTAAAAGTACAAAGGTCAAATGATAAAAAACTGATTTATTTCAATAAAAATTACAAACATAACCTACCAAATCAATTTAACTTCTAAAGTATTAACTTTTGTTTTATTATATTACCTAATCACAATGTTAATTTAAAAATATTTGATTATCTGCTTAAAATTTAAGTACAACTTTAAATAAATACTTAGATATTTAATAGGAACCAAATCTTTGGTAAAAAAAAATATTAAGACCAATAACAATAAAAAAAATAACAATATCACTGTTAAATTATATACCTAGTTAATCAGACTCTCAAATCACATAAGTCTTATAGTTTATAAATATCTCTACTTTTAAATAAATAAAAATATATAGGAATCATATTTATATAATTATTTTTTTTTTTAAGAACGCCTCTTTTCTCAATTTACTAACACATAAGTCACACTCATAGTCTTTTGCAGTATCTACACCTCGGCACTCAGAGTGAACCCAAAAACCACAAATTGTACACCTGTACCAAATCTCATCCTTTCCCCTCTCTTCACATATCAAGCATGTTTCTCCTCCATCATCAATATCATCATCACTATTGTCACCACACAGTTTTAAAAATTCCATATCATCTGATGAACTAAAGTAATTTTAAGTTTTACTGCTGCCTTCTCCAAATTCATTCAACAGTTTTCTCCTAGAAATTTTCTTTTTTGGTACTGAAAATAAAAAAAAATGTTATAATATGTTAATATAATTTTATAAATTTATAAATTATGGATATGTTATAACTTAATAATAAATAATAAATACTTACAACTATTTTTTTTTCCTTCTTTTTAGCCATGATTTTTTATCAAGTTTTTGATCTTCTTTTTTTTTCTCTTTCTTCAAGCTTAGATTTCATAGGACTGGCGCACAGTGGTCTGAATCGTTATTTTAGCTTGCAAAAACTAATACCACTTATATTTTAATTTTGATGATTTTGTAAATTATCTAACCTTACATTATTGAAAATGCTAAATGTATGAATCAAAATTTGTCATCCACTTTTAAATTGGACCATTAATTAGGGGGGGAAGGGGGCTAATTTTTGTATTTAAAATACAATTTTCAAATTGGACTTAAATTAATGTAGTTATGCTGCTTAACCTTATGTGTGGGCATTGATAATATTGGACAATTAATTGGGGGGCAGAAAAGGAGAAGCGTTTTCATAATTTACATTATATTTCTAAATTGAAACAAACAAATTGGTTTTTTTTACAAACGATCACAAAATAATCTTACAACTTTGCTTCTACTAGATACTGTCATAATATTTTTCAAATGATAACGAAACTAAGTTATAAAAAAAAAAAAATTATTTATTTTTTAATTCATTATTATTATTTTTATTTATTCATAATAATTTTAATTTGTACTAATCATTAAGGTGCATTGAAGAAAACGATACATTTGCCATATTTAGATTAGTATCTGAATTGTCCGAATCACAATTGAAATCGTCACATTTTAATAGAGATTTAGCATCATCTGTTAAAGGAAGTTCAGTTTTTGAATAATATGTTCGGAATGTTGACACAACCCATGAAACAAGTAATCTATGAACTAGATCCATATTGTTGTTTGTCCTCGAGTTCTTACGTGTATGATGTTGCCTATAACCTGTAGTTCTTGAAATCTTTATTTCTACACTCTTGCGCTTCTTCTGAAAGTTGTCCTAAGAAAAAAATGTTCTTTAAAAATACGTTTATACGATGAATCTAAATAAAATACTAACCAATTGGAAGAAGTGCATGTTGAATAACGTCAGCCCCGTGTAGTAAGATTTTATGGACACTACTTGGCATGTAGTACCATCAGTGTTGGGAATAGATAACTAATAATTTATCTAGATAAAGATAAAGATGACTATACTAATTCTTATCTAGATACAGATAAAGATAGTTATTCTAAATTTCATCTAGATAAAGATAAAAATAAGTACATTTTTATCTAGATAAATATGAGATAATTTCATGTTTGATTTTGAAAATATTCAGGATACTACAGCCTACAGATATTAGGTAAAAAATTCATAATTAAAAACATTTTAAAATAAATATCATTTTTTAAACTCATTTCAAACATTAATAAACATAAAATATTAAATATTTTTTTTTTAAAATAAACTTAATAAGAAAATTGTTATCTTGTCGGTTATTATATGTGTAATAGGTATATGATGTACAGAAAAATTTAAAAATGAAAATTTAAAAACATTTTAAATTTTCAAATTTTATTTTTATTCCATTTAAATAAATTATCTAGATTGGTACTCATAAATAACAAGATTTTTATCTAGATGAAGATAAAGATAACTGAGTATAAATTTATCTAGATAAGATAAAATATAAATAATATTTATCTAGATAACTTATCTAGATACATTTATCAAGATATTTCCCAACACTTAGTGCCATGGGTATAGCTTAACAAAGAGTCTTGCTGTCTCTATCCTATAATTTTCAAACGCATCCACATATATTTCTTTTACACTTGCCATAACTACTAAAATGGTTGAAAATCTTTTTATTAAGTTTATGTCAATCCCGGTGATATCTGATGATTTCTCTGGTTCCCTAAAAAACTTCGAGATGTATTCCCATCATTTGTTGTACCGTGACCATTAAAAAATAAAGTAGGTACCTTTATATTATATATGTTTTGTTTATTTTTTCAAATGGTCCAAATGTTACCTTGTAGTACAATATCAACTAATAAACTCATTTCGGATTTAAATCGGCTCTGAATTTCTTTTTTTTGGTGTTCCATCACAGTTTTATTTGAATCCGACCTTACCTGAAGATTACAAATTATTTAAAATAAAATTGTATCATACATTTATGAATATATATTTTTTTATAATTACCTGCCATGTTTTAAATGGTAACCGGTAGGATATGTGTAAAATACATTCGAAAAATCTTATCCATGCGTGAAGAGTGAACGATCCAAACTTAAAATTATCTGGGTTTGTCGGTATCTTTATCACTTTATCGATGTCATTAAAATTTTTAGGTTTACATCCACATATGTAACACGATTGGCTAGAAGTACTCGTTATTAAATTACATACCTAAATAAAATCATTAAAACTTTAAAAATCTAAATTAATTTTGTATCTATGTAAAATTTTTACCTTTCCATCAACCATCAAAAATATCAAAGTATGTTTTATTTTGAGTAAATTATTGTATACTAATAAAATATCTGTTGGAAATATATTTTTCAACTCTGATTCGATGGCATTTACTTCTCTCTTCGTACTTTCTATTGTTTCCTTTTCATACAAAAATTTTATTGGACGACAAAAATGTGTAGACGAAGGTCGTACATTTTTCCACAAAACCACATTTTCGTCACTAATTGAACAGCGAAGTAGAAGTGGTACTAGTATCATACTATATCATTATCTGTTGTCGAATCAATGAATTTCATTCTATACATAGACTGACCACTACTGCCGTCACATCCCCACTTATACAGCATTTCCAAATTTGTCATTTCATTTTCTAACTTTACTTGAGGAAGTGAACAAATACGTTTTGTGGTGTGGTTTAATAGGTCTTGCATTGGAATTTTGCAGCTAGTTTCTGTAACATGCAAGTTATCCGGGTAACAGCGTTTCTTAGCTTCAATAACATTTTCATAACTTGGATAAATTTTACAATTTTTTTGTATAGCACCAAGTCTGATATTTATGTATTGCTGTTTAGTCAAACCATTTTCAATAAGAATAGCTAAAGCTTCGTCTGGAGTATATGCAGCAGGTAATCTTTCACAATTTTTTTCTTTTAATACACTCTTTATTTTTCTAGCTCTTGTTGGGGTTGTAGTTAGTTGATTTAAAACAGAAGCAGCACATCTTTTCCCTGAGTTTTGATAGTGTGGCGCTTCAATTTGCATTCTAGTTTCGATCCAATAAAATATCTGTTTTGTTTCACCGATGTCGTTGTGCACGTCGGACAAACAACCAAAATTTAATTAAATTTAAATTATGTACAGCTACAGCCTGTTAATAATACTTGAATACTTATTAATCAGTATTCAGTAGCTGTATATTACAAATTATAGCGTTTAGAATGGAATATTGTTTTGTATACGGATATTTCGTTGTGTGGTAATTTCGATAATAATTCGAGCAACCAATATATTATATCTAAATAAAAATATCACAGATTATAATCTGTGTTTACTGAAACCCGTATAATTTGTACCACGATGTGCAAGTATAAATAGGCTGCAATGCCGGAAAGCTGTTACGTCATATATCGATTATATCGATTATAATCGACGGACAAATGATGATAACAAAAATAATAAAATGTAATTTCAAGAAAAAATATTTATTCATTCGTACAACGCTATCTCTCGGGAACTTTTAATATCATAATTTTAGTCACCGATTTTCATTATACCATGGCCCATCTATATATTCTATAATTAATGCTATTACTCGATCGTGTAATCGTGATAAACAATCTTAATCTTATATGTGATAACTGATAAGATTGTCGGATGTTAAAATTTAACATTTAATGCGCTGTAACATGCACCATTATATGTAATATAATTTTAATGTAATTACTAACAAATAATAATACGCATATTTCCGAGTCATACGAGGATAAAAATGTTCAATTATATTTTATACTTCCAAATTATATAAATAACTATTGCACACATAATTGTAATGTAAAGCTAAGCCACAATCATAAGTACCAAATCAATGTAATACATATCCTTATATTTCATCACACGACCATGAACAAATTGTGAAATGGACACAGAGAAGAAGCCACGTGCGAATTACAAATCACGAACAACCGCAAACAACGTCATCATTCGAATTTGACGATCAAGGCCAAGGGCAACCAGGTGGCGAAAACAAAACAATTAACTAACAGAGTATAAAAGGGCTCCGTTTCACCACCAACATCAGACGTATCCAGCCATCAAGTACAAACACTCCGCTTACGACAGTCATATTTACATTGTTAATACTTTGCTGATTTTTCTAAGTGTAAAATAAAAATATCATACTCTATTCTTTCAAGTTTAAATTATTGAACTTATATTAAAACACTTAGAAGTACTATTCAATCATAACATTATCGTAGCGTCCTCAAACCCACTCGAGGCACGTTACATGACACATAAACATAAAAAAGACGTATTGGTGGCACTCCTAAAAAAAAAATTTCGTGGAAGGAGGGATCTTATAAATCTTAGTAAGTTGTAAAATGCAGTGACCTTTTTTTTTTTTAAAAAAATTGGTGGGCTGATCTCAAGCAATGTATTTCGATGATAAAAATTTTCGTAACATCATGCCTTACAACATCATTCTTGTCGCTCCGAAATGAAGAAAATAAAAGTGGAGGGGCGAGTGTTGCTTCAATAGTGTGACGCGGTGCGCAAGGTGTCGAACAACACACGTCGGTGTAAAAGAAAACGATGACACAAATATAATAATAATAAAAAAACACTAAACGCTGTGTTAATAGTATTAATTTGAGTATATTGTTGTGCACTGATTATAAAATTACATGGACAAAAAGAGACAACAAAGTGACACGCTAATGGATGGATGGTAGTCGTTCCGCGGTGTCGGAAAAACAGAAACGATTCAAATGCCGTACCGGACGGACGTCGTCGCGACCGCTCTCGTCTCCTTTCCAGTGATGGATGGGAGACGGGGTGTCATGACGATGTTGCGTACCGCGGTCTGGTGGTTGACGAGTGATATTAAGGACGCGGTCGGCGACAACCGTTTCGATAACGGTTGCCGCACGGGTCCGCGTCATACCCCCCTGCCAAACCGCCAATCGCGGTATCGCTCCAGTCTGGTACACTATTGTCTCGTTTCTGTTTCGGCGGTCAGTCTGTCGAGGATGTCCGGACTTCGAAAGTCGGGTCGTCGACTGACTGTTCCGCCCGTGTGGTGAGGTCCTCCCAGTGGTGATGGGGGACGACTTCACTGCGTGGGGGGCGATGTCCGGTCCTTCGAGGACGGGTCGCAGCCCAGCTGTGGCGTCTAGTCCGCCCTGGGGGACGTGATGGGCGTAAAGAATGCGGGGTTGGTCATCCTCGATTTCCGAGAATGTCGGGAGTGGTGACCCGGAGTTGTCGAGGATCGAATCGTCGACTTCCATCGACTCCTCCGGGTTGGCGTCCAGCCCCAGTCGCAGTTCCTGCGTAGGAACGTCTGCTCCCGAGGCCGATACCTGCACCGGCTCCTGGCATCCCGGGTCGATGCACCGAGACTGGTTTCGCTAGCCGGTGTTGTTGGCTAGGGCCTAACTTCTCGGCTCTTGCCCGCATCCTTTTTTGCCGTTGATGCTCCCTCCTCCTCTCCTTGGCCCGCTCTGCCGACCGCGTTGATGCCGTGGCTGGTGGTGTGGCTGGCTGTTCGGGCTTTGGCCAGGGGTCGAAAGGCCCAAGTTTGGCAGGAGGTGCAGGTGGTGGTGTCGGTAGACGGTCGACATAGGCGACCTTGCTCGGGATCCCCGTCCACTCCGTTGTTGGTGGGTGGGGATCTGCTGGTGGCAGTCTTGGCACCAAGGGGCGTCCCGGGGCCAGTCGCACCCAGGTTGTCGCTGGTCGTTGTGGCTGGGTGGCCGCACCGGACGGACGTGGTGTGGTTGCAGGCCGGGGCGACGTTGTAGCTCCCACTGGTGTGGCCGGAGCTGCCCGGGCGGTCGATGTTGGCTTAGCGGCCATTTTCCGCTTGGCGGTCGATTTCGCCCCGGTGGTTGGTGGGCCACGCCGTTTCGCCATGGATGGATCATTCGGCGGAAGTGGCTCCCTGGCTGCCTTCGACCCGAGGGTTTTGACCAGGTCCGCATTCCGATCCGCCCATCCCCTGCGGTAAGCGGCCCATAGGAGCGGCTCGGACCTGATACGGGCGAGCTCCGCCCGCTGGACCTCCTCGACCGTCCGTAACCGGGTGGTGACCGACTGCGCCACGACCGCCTCCTTCACCTGGTCCAACATCTTCACCAACTGGTGCTGGTCCATCACTTGATTGTATGGTTCTGAAAAAAGAACGCGCATAATTGTTTACATGATTAATTGTTTGCGCGTTTCAGGCAAGACACGTGGATCTTCCTAGGCGGTAGCTGATCGGTTAGGAAAACTCCTTTTCCCAATCGCTTTTCCAACCTTACGTGGCCCCACCATTTCGGTGCGAATCCCGCATAAAATCTCTTGTGAGCCTTGGACAAGTGGTGGGCTTTGTATAAGACAACGTCTCCCTCCGAGAATTTGCACTTCTCGGCCACTTTGTCCACAGTGTGTCTGCCTGTAATTTCTACCTCCCGCTTAAGTCTATCCCTGTTTGTCGGTTCGATCGGCGTATGTATATCAGATTTTAGGGTCCAGTCACCGGGTCTTTTGCACTCGCGTCCGAGTACTAGTACCGATGGTGGATATCCTGTCTGAACATTGCGCCGATTTCGAATAGCGAATAAAATAGGGGCTAACTTTGTATCCCAGGTGGTGTGCTTGCCGTCAGTGAGTGCCGCGCGTAGTCCTTTTTTCAAGTCCTGATTGCGGCGCTCGACCGGGTTGGCTCTTGGGTGATAGGTTGGAGTGGTCCAACCTTCCGCCCCCCCATCGTTCAATCGCGTTGAGCATGTCATTTGACACGAATTGGGGGCCGTTGTCACTGAGATACACGCGGGGGTAGCCGAAACGTGAGAAAAATTCCCACTCAAGTGTTTCGGTAATGGTTTTAGTAGTGGCTGTTCCGAGTGGGTATGCCTCGGTCCATCTACTGAAGCAGTCGGTAGCTACCAGGATATAGGATTTTCCTTTACTCGTGCGAGGGTAGGGTCCCATTAGATCTATACTGATAACCTCCCAGGGGTGTCGGGGTTTTCTGGAGGTGATGGGGTCATTAGACCGTGTGTTGAGTGGTTTAGTACATGCACATATGTGACAAGACTTGACATACAACCTCACGTCATTTTTGAGCCCCTTCCAATAGAAACGGTCCCTGACTGCCCGGTAAGTTTCCTTCCACCCTGGGTGACTAGCTGTGATATGGTCGTGATACCTCCAGATCACCTGTTGGGATTGGGTTTTGGGTATCACGATTGATGAGTGACCCTTTACGTTTTGCCGCAGGAGGCCACCTGATAGGACAAATGTGTTCGTATCTTTAGTGGCGCTCCTGGTGTTACGTGCAGGGCTGTCAGATTTGAGTGTGCTGATGATGTCTCGTGTCTGGGGGTCATTGGATTGCCAAGACACGAGGGTTGTGGTGGAAAACGGGACGTCAGCACGTACATCGACCGTTTCGGTTGTAGCGAAGATGTTATCAGCTGGGGGCTCAGTAGTGTTGGTGGGTGGTGATATGGGTACCCCTACTAAGCGCTCCTCGAGCTGATCCTCATCTACGGGTGGGCCTGGGGCAGGGTTCCGTGAAAGCATGTCTGGTCCCTCGTTTTGCACGCCGGGTACATGTATCGTGCGGAAATCCAAATTTGCGAGTTGGAGTGACCATCTCGTTAATTTTGAATTGTTATCCCTTGCCCTATGTAGCCAAGTTAGCGCTGCGTTATCTGTAAATAGCTCAAACGGTCGCGCTTCGAGAAATGGTCTAAATTGGTCCGTAACCCATATAATTGCCAAGCATTCGCGTTCTACGGCGGTATATCGCTTCTGTGTGTCCGAGAACTTTTTGCTTGCGTAAGCGATGATGCGCCTTTCCTCAGGTCTGTCACCCCTTTGGAAAAGTACTGCACCAGCGCCTAGCTCGCTAGCATCAGTCTGGAGACAGAAGGGCTCGGTGTAATCGGGTGGGGATAATTTAGGGGAGTCATACAGGGCACTTTTGACAGAATCAAAGGCTTTCTGTTCGACATCCGTCCATGACCATTTCGCTCCCTGTTTAAGTCTATCGGTTAAGGGGGCAATGATGTCGGCATAGTTATTAACAAACTGACAATACCAATTGCACACGCCTAAAAACCTACGCAAGTCCCTAACTTTTTTCGGTACCGGAAAATTTTTTATGCACTCTAACTTTTCCGGTTGTTTGTGAATGCCCTCCGAGTCAACAAGATGCCCTAGGAAGGAGATTTCGGTAGAACCAATCTTACACTTCTTAGTGTGGCAAGTCATTCCAAATCTCATCAGTCGTTCAAGAACTTTGTCCAAGTGGTATCGGTGTTCGTCCTGGTTTGCGGAAAAGATAACAATATCATCCAAATAAACCTGGACGAACTCGTCCAGATAACCTCTTAAAACTTCGTTCATGAGCCGTACGAATGTCATGGGACTATTCTTGAGACCGAAGGGGAGGACCCTAAATTGATACAGCCCCCTGCGAGTTCGAAATGCTGAATATTTCCTAGCGTTTGGGTTAAGTGGTACTTGCCAGTAACCCGACTTAAGGTCCAAAACGCTGAAAATTTTCGCTCCCCTCATTTGCCTTATCAACTTGTTTAAGTCGGGCATCGGGTATGCGTCAGATTCGGTCACATCGTTCAGCCGCCTATAGTCTACGCAGAGGCGTGGTGAGCCATCTTTTTTCTTAGTTAAGACTACTGGAGCTGCCCATGGGGAGGTGCTCGGTTCAACTAGGCCCTGTGTTTCCATATCCCTAACCATGTCATCGATAATTTTTTTATTTTTTTTTTTTTTTTTTTATTTTATTTAATATCAAATAAGATTACTGAGCCTCACTGAGTAGACTCGTGTGGAGGCCCAGGAGTTATTTTTTTTTTTTTTTTTTTGTACAATATGTTTTACCTATTTTACATTAAAACAAATACAAACAAGGAGATAAGTAATAATAATAATAAAAAGTAAAAAAAGAAAAAAAAAAGAAAAAAATTGTGATGTACGGAGGAAATTATTTAATCATGATGGTATTTGAGTTTTATTGCATCGTATTCACTAAGTAGCCATTGGGTGATGTATTTTTTGAAAGTCGGTAGGGGCATAGCAGCCGCTTCATGGGGCAATGAATTATGTATCCGTGTCCCAATGAAATCGAACATTTTTCGACAACCCGTTTTTTTAGGAAATTTTAATGAATAGTTAGTGGTAGCATATCTAGTGTTAACTTTATGATTTATAGGAGATAATAGATTATTTTTTTTTAGGTATATGGTGCAGGTTTTTATATATAAATTATTTATATTGAGTACATTAAATTCTGAAAATAATTTTGCAGTTGGATATCTCCACTCTTTGTTACCAACAACCCTTAAAATAGTATTTTGACATTTTTGAAGTCGCGATAGAGCAGTATCGTATGCATTTCCCCATCCAATTATGCCATAAGTAATTATGGATTCAAAAAGGGTTAAATATATGATTTTTATATCTTTATGATCTAGTATTTCGCGTAGTAATTTCATGACATATATCATCTTTCTCAACTTTTTGGTAACAGAAGTAATTTGATTTGTCCATTTCATATCATGACACATTTCGATACCTAAGTATTTATAGTTTTTAACAATAGACACCGATTTACACAGGCACTGTTTTAGTAATAAAGTGTTACAATTTTGTTCGTGTATTTTTAGTTCGCTTATGGTAGGTAGGGTATTTTCAGATAAGGAGTGGAGTAAAATGGCTGATTTATCAAAATTTAGAAATAAATTGTTTTCATTTAGCCAGCTTTTAATAGATAATAAATCAGCCTGGATATTTTTAAATACTGTTTCCCATGTGATACCATTACAAATCAACACCGTATCATCTGCATAACATATAATTTTGCTATTTAATTTAAGTTGTTTTATATCGTTTAACTGAATATTGAAAAGTACCGGTGAAAGTGTTGTACCTTGCGGTACACCACATTTTATAGTTTGTTCATTAGAAATAGAGTCAATTATTTTAACCCTCTGTTTTCTTTGCTCTAAGTAAGATTCAAAAAGTGATAGAGCTGAACTAGTTATACCTATATCGTGCATTTTTTTTAGTAGCTTAACATGATCCACAGTATCAAATGCTTTAGCAAGATCAAGATAAATAGTTGCACATTTTTTACCTCCTTCCAGTGCACTGTAAACCATTTTAGTAACATTAGCTATGGCTTGGTCGGTGCTTTTATTGGGTCTAAAACCAAATTGATGTTTAAAAAGTAAATTATTTGATTCTAAATAATGTACTAGCCTTATTTTTATTATTTTTTCAAATATTTTTGCTACATTAGAGATAACAGATATAGGTCGAAAATTACAAATTGAAGAAGTTGAACCTTTTTTGTGTATAGGTGTTATTATAGCTACCTTAAAAATATCTGGAATTTTACTTTGGGTTATACATAAATTAAAAACGTGAGCTAATGGTTTAATGAGAAAAGTAATATATTTTTTTAGAAGATTAGTAGATATCATGTCGAAACCGGGTGATGAGCCATTTTTTAATTTAGAGGTGGCTTCTAGAATATCGTTATGTGTTATGAGCTCGAATTTACTAAAGGAAGTATTAGTAGGTATAATTGTATTATTTGATCGGGATAAAATGGACACATTATTTTCGTCATTATGGTTGTTTAGTTGTGTAACTAAATCAGATGCGACGTTTATAAAATAGTTATTAAAACTATCTGCTAAGATAAAAGCTGGTTCTCTGTCGTTAGGTTCAGTATTATTTTTTATACTATTTAGTAGTTCATTAAAATTATTTGTTTTATTTTTTTTGGATATGATATCATTAATTAACTGCCATTTAAGTTTAGTGTTATTTCCAGATTTATGTATTTCATTTTTATAGTATTTAATTTTGGTTTCTTTTATTAAATATGTTAATTTGTTCCTGAATTTAAGATAATAATCTTTTAGTTTTAAATTTAGTGGATGTTTCCTTACTTGGGTATGAAGGTGGTCTCGATGCCTTATGGAGTTGATTAATGCAGTGGTGGCCCATGGTTTTATTTTTTTGGTTTTAGAATTAAAGGTTATTTCAGATGAGGCCTGTTTTTTAAGTTTATTTATCGTATCGGTAAAATAGCAAGTAGCATTGTTAATATCAGTCATTTCAAAAATTTCGGACCACTCGTAGTTTTGGATTAAGTTGGTTAATTTAACTTCATTGGTTATAAATATTTTTAAAGGATTGGGTTTATTGTTTCTGTTGTCTAATAAATTACCTATACTAATCATATTTGGGTAATGATCTGTTATGTTTGAGTTTATAATTAATGGCTTTATGTTTGTTAAGTACTTTGTTTTAATGAAAATGTGATCTATACAAGTGTTTGACGCTGGTCTAGTTATGTTTTTAATTACAGGAGTAAACCCGAACTGAGCCATTAGCATAAGGTAATCTTCGCTTGTTTTTGATGGTTTGAGAATATCGATGTTAAGGTCACCTAATATAATTTTGTATTTAGCGATTTTTAAATTAGAACTACATAGTATTGCATCATATAATTCATGTAAAGAAATATCGATATTACAGTTTGGTGATCTGTAGATGGGATAGATTAAAAAAGTCATTTTTGAGAATTTAAAAGTGATTTCTAAGGATGTAAGAGCTAAGGTATTAAATTCAACTATTGAGACATCAGATAAAGTGTCTTTTAAGTAAACTACAATACCGTCATTTTGATTTTTATTATTTGTAGTAAAATGAGCTGAATAACCTGCAATTGAGAAATTATTGATTAATATATTATTAAGACCTAACCAGGCTTCTGTTAAAATAATTACTTCAAATTTGGTATTCATGTTATCTAAACTAATACATAGTTCATCGAAATGTTTTTTTAAGCTACAGATATTCATAGTAAAAATGTTTATAGAGTTTTGTTTATATATAATGTTGCTTAAGTTATCAAAAGAACAATTTATTGGATGTATACCCATGTTATTATCTAGTAATAATGTGCTATTATCGTTTGTATTCATAAAAGATTTTGATATAGTATATACAAATTATTATATTATTTATAAGAGTTGGACAGTATACATAATTCATTTGTATTTGCGGGGAGCTGATGGAGATAACAACCGATAAATGTTTTGTGGTAATTAAAGAATTGATAACTTTCAGAGATTCATATGGCTTCAATATGAATACTTTGTTTACATATAAGACCTTAAAAACAATTATATTATAATTATGATAATGAGTATATGTAGGAGTTTTAACATAGTTATAATATTTGCATAAAATTATGTGTGTTAAGTAAATGTGCAATATTATTTCAAATTTAGTGGGAAGAAGAGATAAAATTAATGAATGATAATTAATAAAATGTATATAAAAGTATAATAGGAACAGGTATAAGCTTATTATATTTACGAATATTAGTTTGTTTAGTTTAAATGCTCATACTGTGATTTCAAGTTCAGAATTATTTCCTCATTGTCAACACGTATGATTTTGTCTGTTTCATTTTTTCGTAGGAAGACGAGACCATTTTTTGTCCAGACGAATTGAAAGTTGAGGAGTTTTTTGAGATCTCTTGCTTCTTTGAAAAGTTTGTTACCTTTTGTAGTTAAATTTTCTCTAATGTAAATAGGCATATCAGGTTGTATACCCATGTACTTGGTAGAGAAATTTCTTCTTATTTGGCGAGATTTTAAGATGTTTGTTTTATCTTGGTGATTTATGAAGGTAGCTAAAATTTTTCTAGGTCGTGCGTTGTTACGGTTGTAACCAATTCTGTGGCAGTCATTTATCATTGATACATTAATATTTGTATTTAATTCTTTGCAAATTTGTTGAACTAATTGCGAACAATCTTCTGTTTTATTTTCAGGTATCCCGTCAATGATTATATCATTTGATATTTGGCGACGTTCCATGAGTTCAATTTTATTTTCTAATTGAATTATGTTTGTTTTCAAAACATTGTTTTCTGTGATGATCTTATCGATTACACTAAATTTGGTATTTAGGTTATTGAAGTTACTATTGGTATCTTCTTTGAATTTTTGAAATGTTTCTTTAAGTTGAAGTATAATTTCTTTTATTTCAATTAAATCAGACTTACCTGAATTGATTGGATTGTCAAGTTGAAGCGAGGCTCTTTTGGCGGTAGAGCATTTATTACATCTCCAAATATTGTTGGATTCGTTTAAGTAATCTAAATCATCTTTGGAGAGTTTTTGGCATTTGGCGTGCCAAGTCAAATTACAATCATGACAAGTAACCGACAAGGCAGATACAATATTAACGGAACAAGAGTTGCATATAGGCATAATAATATATTGTACGAGAGCGATTAAATAACAACAAAAACAAGAAAGTAAACGGAAAAGCGATAAGAGAGCGACGTACTGTTACACAACTGAACTGGACGGTGTACAGCAGATAACTGAATACAGCAGATAATGTTTTGTTTCACTATCGGGTAGGGATAAGGTTTGAGTGCGATGGGTGTGTGAGTTTTGAGAATGATGTCATGCTCAATGAGCTTGGTTCGACCGACCCGGTCGCTGAAAACAGCCGCGTATTTGTTTAATACGGCGGTGTAGTTTTTGCGCGTTTCCGGGTCTCCGGCGATTTCCAAAGCTGATAAATCGGGGATTGTGTTGGGGGGTGTTGTGCGCCCTTTCCAACATGCTGTGGTCCTCCTTCTAGCGCCCAGGTGGATGGTGCATGCGGCGTAGTCCCAAGAGACTTCGTGCTCTACGAGGAAGTCATGTCCTAGTAATACGTCGCAATACAATTCGTCCATTATGGTTGCTTCGAAAGGGATGGTGAGGTCTCCGATTTTGGCTTCGAAGGCGGAGGTACCACTCGTGGAGGTGGTGTGTCCATCCGCCATTCTAACCAGTGTGGGTAGTCCGTTGATGGGTGATCCGAATTTACGGGCTATGGTTGGGCTTACATACGATTTTTGGGCCTGTGAGTCTAGAAGCGCTGTTACAAAGCCTGACCTAAATTCGAGTTCCACTGCTGGAGTCGGAATTTTGTCGTGGCATGTTTGTGTAACGTTTCTAAACGTGGGGGGCTCATGCGAGCGGGGTAAGTAGTTCTTAACCGCGACGGTGGGTCTTTGGTGAATGGGGCGAACCGCCATTACCAAGATGTCCTCGTCGATTACCTCTGTGCTCGGAGACCGCGCCACTGGAGCAGGCGAATTTTCCGAAAGGGGGGACCGAGTGTGGTTAGCCCGTCCCTTGTTGTTTTTGGTGACAACCGTTCCGTTCCCTATTACCTTTGTCCCTACACCTAAGACTTCCCCTGAAGCCGGATGACTACCACCTTTGGGGTGATAGGTATGATTGGGGTGGTGTAGGTTTGGGATTTGAGGGACGCAGCCGACTTGTTGATGTCGGGCGTACGTTGGAACGTCGGAATTTGTGATGGACGCCGTGGTGCTTTGAGCAACCACGGGTGAATTGACGGAGGATATTTCCGAAGACGACTGTTCGGTAATCGTTGGTCCAGTATTCGGCTTAACCGACTTACGGTACGATTTGCCAGAAAGGCGTCTGTTGGTAATATACCCGTCCGTTATGCCAATGGGTGGTGTGTGATGTAAATCCGAATGGTTGGTGTGGTGTTGTTTGGAGGTGGTAGGGAGGACTAATCCCTTCCGCCTCCCCCGCCGTTTCCCGAAGACGTGGGATTGTGGGGGCACTCGCTATGCCAGTGAGTCCCCCCGCAATATCTACACGGCCACGGTGGTGGTTTACTTTCGGGTGTGGTGCGAGGGAGTGGTCTGGTTAGGGGCCGGGTCGCCTGTTGGGGACCCTTCTTCCCTTGTGTGTGAGGTGCTCGATCCGGTGGTCGAGCAGGTGGGTTCGTTGTAGGGGCCAGGATTGCGGCTATTCGACGTAGCTCGACAAATGTCACTGGCCGCTGTAAACGAACGTGGGTCCGGTATTCGTCACGCATTAGGCCCGCAATTATACCTACTAACTGTGCTTCAGATAGTCCAGTGTTAACGCGGCGCGCTAATTGGTTTTCCGCGAGGACGAATTCGGAAAGGGATTGGTTGTCGGGTTGTCGCGCAGAAACAATTTCTGCCCTCAACTGGGCTTGAATTTCGGCGTTGTCGAAATTTTCTAAAAATTCAGACCGAAATTCATGCCAGGACAGGTCCAAGATTTTGATAGATGCCCACCATCTTCCCGCTGTCCCTTTTAATTGAGATTCGACTGCCCTTGTCCAACCCGCTGGTGGTATTCTAGCCTGTCCTAGAATCGATTCAGTATTCTCCAAAAACCGTACGGGGTCCTCCGCCTTCGTTCCGGAGAACTCGGGTAGGGATGCTCGCGCAGCGCGCAAATCCTCATACGGAATGAGTACTGAACATTCGGGGGCATAAAATGACGGGGCCGGTAGCCGGTCCGAATGGTACATGTCCGCGAAGTGGACCGATCGATCATGTTGATCGTATTCAGTTCGTGCATCACGGTTGGCGTCGTACCACGAGTTTAACGCGTGTGGAGGTCGATGTGCACCTCCGACTTCGCGGCTGTAATTCCGATTCGTGTGGTGCGGTTGTGCGTCGGGTACCCGTCCGGTTCTGTGGAAAAGGGGGGCCTGTGGGGGGGCTGACATGGATTGTCTACCTATCCGGTCCCATTGTGGGTCCGCCCTAGTCCGTGTGTGTGTGGGCTGCGGTTGGTGGGTCAATTCGGTCCGCTCGGGCCTCGAAGTCGGTATGCCGAGTTCGATACGTCTGATGCTTTCCGCAATCCGACCGTGATCGTCGAAAAAGCGGGTCAGACAGCCTTCGAGGGCCGACAACCGTGTTTCGAGTGAGGGCTCATTCGAATTGTTTCGCGTCGTTTGACGAATTATTTTATTTGTTCGTGAGCGGTCTGAATGGTGTCAGTCGCGTACGAACTCGCGTTGAGATCGAGTAGATTCGACTGCGAGGTGCCCGGATCACTCTGAGCTACAGGGTGGTGGTGTCCTTGTGGATTACCGACCGCCCCTTCACTTTGAGCGACGTCCTGGGTGCCTTGCTCGTCATCACTAAACGCCTCGGTCGCACTCGACGATTTTATTGAAAATCGGATAAGACCGGGCTCGACGTTTTGCGACAAAAAAAATTCGTTTAGACGCGTTTCGAGATCCGCTTTGGTGCCCGTGGTGGATAGCCCGAGTGTTTCGCATTCGTAACGCATTTCTTTCAACGTTAGTTGATTTAACGATTTTCCGGACATATTAATGTTGCGGAAATTGTCGTTATTTGGAACGGTTAATAAGCGATCGTACGTGCGCGGGCGTATCGTGTGTTTTACGTGTGTGTAATTCTTTCCCTATTCTACGTGGTGGTACTGTGATGTGTAGTCCGCGTACGAGAATAAGGGAAAAGAAAAATTTTGAAAACAAATAAATTGTTTTGTTGATAAACAACACACTATCACGTTACGCGGATATCACGGCGCGGCGGCAGTGTTTACGTAAACGACTGTTTTCGCTGCGCGTGTTTATCTACGTCGTTAACGGCGGCGGCACACGCGTGTCTATTACGATACCGGTGACAGCAGCGGCGGCTATCGTGTCGCGGACCGGTTATAAGATTACGGCGGCGCTGCTATGATGGTGTGTGTTTAATTAGATACGTTCGATACGCAGCTAGTGGGACGCGGTTCGACCGGTCGCGATTTCTCGGAACAGATTAAGTCGAAAGATTTAATCGCGTTATCGATACGTTGCGAGTATTTCGGTCGATGTCTCGCGTGCGCGTGCGATATCTTTTTCCGTAGCCCGGGGACTCTGGTGTGTTCTATATATCGATTTGCGATAAGCTAAGCAGCCGGAGTTTTTCCCTAACCTTCCTTTACCTCATGTAGTCGTATTACCTACTATTAATACTAAGTAAAAACTTATGACTAAAGCAAAGCGTGGTTTTGAAGCTAGCGGAAATGTATCTTACCTGTCACGTACTTGACCGGTGATTCCTATTCGGGGAGCCAATTTGACGCGGTGCGCGAGGTGTCGAATCAAGCACTACACGCACTCGTCGAGGTCTAACAACGGCGGCACAAATTTAATAACAATAATAATGATAATGGTAATAATATGCACCACAAACAAAAAAAAAAAACAATGCGTTCCGTATAATTCAAATGTGTATTGTTACTTGATGAACATACAAAATCACATATATGACAGTAATAATAATAAAATAAACGCACGAAACAGATGGTGTTCGTTCCGCGGTGTCGGAAAAACAGAACGATTCAAATGCCATACCGGACGGACGTCGTCGCGACCGCTCTCGTCTCCTTTCCAGTGATGGATGGGAGACGGGGTGTCATGACGATGTTGCGTACCGCGGTCTGGTGGTTGACGAGTGATATTAAGACGCGGTCGGCGACAACCGTTTCGATAACGGTTGCCGCACGGGTCCACGTCAAGATCATCATAATAAACTAACTGTGTATTAGGGATCACGTTTTTATATAAACCTGAACCCTTTTTAATTGGTGGTGATAAATAATTTATCAGTTGGAGGTTCCTCAAATTTAGAACCGTCTACTGTATAATCAAAATCAAATGATTTATTTAGTATTGTTGTATTATTATGAATTCGTTTAGCACTTGTATTAACTAAATAGTCATTAAACGGCTTTAAATTTAAGTTAGTTTTTTTTCTTGAACTAGTAATCTTTTCTATTTCTTCGTTTAACTGTTTTTCTTCTATCGTATATAGGTCTTACAACGTTCATCCATTTAAAGAACTTTGAAGTCTTTGGTTTCCCGTCAGGCTTTAAATGAACTTTGGTGGTTTTCAAAATATTATAATATGCTTCCATATCTTCTATAGTTGTATTTTTAGGTTCTTTTTCACATAATAAAGACCAAAGACCAATAGTCCAAGGATAATAACTATCGAGTAAATGTAAGTTACCATGACTAAAAGAAACAGGAAAATCCGATATTTTTAGTTGATCATTAGCTCTATCATAATATAAACCATATGATTTATTATAACGTCGTAATTGCGGTCTTGTGTTAAAAAAGTGATTAAATGTTGTATTTAATAACGTACCATCATCTTCTTCATCACTAGGGTAACGTACTTCCGAATTGATATTTTCAGTTAAAGAATCGTGTGATACATTCGTTGTATTTTTCTTTGATAGTGTATTTAATGGTTCAAGTATTGGTTTAAATGTTTCACGAAAATAATTATCGGAATCTATAACATTACGTTTCATATCCATAACTTTACGTTTAATATTTCTTTTACATAATATTATATTATTTAACAAGGCTTTTTCTCCACTCATAATTTACATTAATTATAAATTGTTCGTTTGTATGCAACCGACTGAATATTACTAAAATGTATTATTTCTTTTATACTAATTATTTCATATTTATAAATGTATGAAATTCGTATCTATATCTTCCCTGATCCATTTCACGAGTTTTATCTATAACTATAAACCCATATTTCTTCTTGTTCCAACATAAATGACATATTTTACGAAATTTTGAAAAATCCATAACTGCAGAACAATGGTCATCGAAAATATGCCGTAGATTTTTATCATCTTGCTTAAATATTATTAAAAAGTTTGCGTTATCTCTCACTAGCTGTTTTGGTATTTTTGAATATGTTTGTGCTAAATAAAATATGGAATTAGCACCAGAATGTCTACCCATACTGAAGTAATCACGAATAGGTGTCTGATTATCACAAATTACATCATCAAATATAAAAATTGAATTTTTTTTAATTAAGTTTGGTTTTATAACTTTATCTGCATTTGTAAATATGTAAAAATTAACACCTTTAATACTATTTATTATATTTTTTAATAGTATATATTTTTCTTGCTCAGGTGTTTTAGAGTATAAATAAATATTTTCAAATTTTAATCCATTTCTATTAGTTATAAGATTAAACATAACATTTGTTTTCCCTGATCCTGAAGGTCCAACCAATATTCCACGAATATTATCTGGTAATAATGGTCCGTGCCTTGATAGTTTTTAATATCTTGTGTATCAACATTTTCAATGTTTAATTTATCTTTTTGTTCAATTAATCTCATTTTTCGTATAAATACTATACAATTTTAAAACGTGTTACTAGTTGTATAAAATGCGTTCAACTTGCAAGTTAAAATCAGTTAAGACTGGTAAAGGCTTCTTAAATACTGTTATAAATGAGCTTCCATTCGAGGTTCATGTACCCGGGTATCAGTTTTGTGGTCCCGGTACAAATTTAAAAAAGAGATTAGCTCGTGGAGATAAAGGAATCAACCCGTTAGATTCTGCCTGTCGAACACACGACATTGCTTACGAAAACAGTAATAATTTAGATATTAGACATGAAGCCGATAAATTATTGGAAGAACAAGCTTGGGAAAGAGTTAGAGCTGGAGATAGTTCTAAAAAAGAAAAACTTGTTGCATACGCTGTGGTAAACGCTATGAAAGCTAAAAGAAAAATCGGAATGGGTTGTAAACGTACTAATAAAAAAATGTTGCTGGCAGCGAAGAAAAAAAATAAAAAAACGAGAAAAAATGGTAAGAGAACAATTTTAACACCGAACCAGTTGGGAGGTGCATTACCGTTAGCGTCAATATTAGCAGGGTAATCGGCTTTAGGAAGTTTAGCTTCTGGTGCTTCAAGTGTATATAATGCTATTAAAAATCGTAAGAAGGGTAATGGTTTATATTTAAACAATCCAAACGGGAAAGGTTTGTATTTGAATCCGAAAGGCTTAGGGGTGGACAGAAAAAAAAAAAAGCGAGGAAAAATTAACGTTACCTAGCAGAGCTCTTACCAGTGAAGATATTATAAATTATGTTGACAAGTTGAAAATTAAACATTTTCGTGGTGTCTTTTCACGAGACAACTTACCTGTATAAAATCGAGTGTGCAATAATTAATTTAGACACCTCTTCTGGCGGTGGTACTCACTGGGTTAGTTATTATCGGTTTAAAGATAAAATTATATATTTTGACCAGTTTGGTGATCTTGCACCTCCGATTGAACTTCAAAATTATATTGATGGTGAGAATATTTTTTATAATTATACAAATTATCAAAAATATAATACATTTATTTGTGGATATCTGTGTATTGAGTTTTTACAATGGATGAATCAATTATATTAAGAATATCGGACAATAATTTCATACTAACATCAACTTATTCCCCGGTAATAAATGTAAATGGTGGTTCTGAAATTTCTCTTGTTACTTTAAACGCACCTGTAAAGGAATATGCAATTCTTGTAGATGAAACTAATAACACAATACAAATTGAAAATGATCTAGATGATAAAAATAGACATTTGAAAATTAAAATTCCTCCTGGGTTTTACAACATAAAAGATATTAATGAACATATACGAGAAATACTTAAACAGTATTATGCTGCATATAGTATGGAAATAAGATTTAATTTAGAAATTGGAAGTACTCCTTTGAAGTGTAGACTTAATTGTAATTGTTCTATAGATTTTACAATAATTGTATTTCAATTATTGAAAACAGTTTAGCAAGTGCAATAGGATTTCAGAAAATAAAACACCAATATTTTCAAGCAGATCATACATATTATCAATCAGATCAAATTATTTATAATTATTTATAATGTTAATTCTATAAAAGTAATGTGTAATATAGTTAAAAGTTCATTCGATAATGGTCAACTATCACATTCAATATATGAATTTTTCCCTCGTGAAAAGACAAGAACTAAAATAATTGAATCATCCATTAATTTTTCAATCCAATATTTTAAACTTAAGATAGCAGTTATTAAAAAAATAAAAATTGAATTAATTGATCATAAAAACAATCCTATTATTTCTAACGGTGAAATAACGGTTATATTACATATTAGACCTATTAAATCCTAAAACAATAAAATGGATGAATCGATTACAGTAAGTATATCAGGTAAAATGACATATTTATCATCAACTTATTTTCCAGCAATAAATGTACCCGAAAACTCCGAAATCGCACTATTATGTTTCCAAATGTGAATGAAACAAATAACAATTTTCGTATTATTATACAGCAACGAAATTTAGATACCTATTATACTTCCTTTCGGTTGTTACGAGATTGAAGATAATATATTTGCAACCAAATACATGAAGATAATGAACGTATAAATAATATAGATGGACACGACAAAAAATATAATGAGCCTATAGATTTTACCATGAATACTGATAATACTCGTATGAAATGTGTAATCAATTGTAATTACCCAATAGATTTTACAATTGAAAACAGTCTAGCAAGTCTGTTAGGATTTAAAAAAAAAATATATGGGAAAGAAGGTTTATCAAATTTTAGATCATCGAAAAATATTGATATAAACGCCGTTAATTCTATAAAAGTCTTGTGTAATGTATTAAATGGTTCACAATCTCACTCGATATACGAATTTTTTCCTCGTGAAAGGATAGGTGCTAAAATAGTTGAGTCGCCAGCTAATTTAATATATTATAAACTTAATACTGAAATTCTTTATACAATAAATATTAATTTAGTCGATCAAGAAAATAATCCTATTCATAACTTTAATGAAAAAATTACAGTCGTATTACATATAAGACGTTGTAGATCTTGAAATATGGGGTTATTATTTAAGAATATAAAGCAATTACAATCGATTAAACCGATTAGTCATCTAATAGAGTCACAATCAAAAGTATCTAAAAGAAAACCTGTAAATATAAAACTAAATCGTGAAAGCAAACAAATTTTAAAACGGTTAGGATTTTAATTAAAATAAAATGCCTGAAAGCAGTATTTTAGATATTGAATCAGATTTTATTACAGATTCGAAAATAAATAAAGTTGAATATCATTCATATATTCCATATACTAATTCGTTTAAAATAATGATGAAATACGAATTGGGGTTCAGCAAACTGATGTTTATCCTTATCTACAAGAAAGTTTCCTTTTTATTGAGGGAAAAATAGCAGATTCAACAGCGGTGAAATTATCCAATAACTGTTTATCTTTTCTTTTTGATCAGGTTAGATTAGAAATTAACGGCGAAGAAGTTGATGGAACTCGGGTCTTGGGTATAATTAGTTCATTAAAAGGATATTTGACATGTACGTTAAATAATTATCATTGCTATCAGAATGCTGCATGGGATTTTGACGGTAAAAGTATTGTTAATGAAGCAGGAGAATTCAGTGTCTGTATACTATTAAAGTATTGGTTAGGTTTTTTTGAAGATTTTAAAAAATTTTTAGTAAATTCTCGAATAGAATTAATACTGATTTAGCTTGTTTACTCAACAAAATTGATAACACAACTACAACTACAGGTACTGTCACTCTAGATAAAGTTATTTGGAAAATTCCACATATAAGTGTAGATGATTCTGAACGATTAAAATTATTGAAAATTGTAGAAAAGGGGAAAAGTTTATTTATTCCGTTCAGATCGTATGAAACTTATGAATATCCTGAACTCGATAAATCTAAAAATATAGTTTTATATTAGTTTTATATTTAATCTAAATTTAAATTATCATACGGATAAATAACAGAGTTCAAAATAACTTTTATGATAACTAATTTACAATGATCAAAAACATTTGGATCTTTTATAATATTGTTTTTTCGATTCTTTTGCAAACCTATTACAACAAATCGCGGTTTTTCTAATTTTGATGCAGTTTTTAAATTCCAATCTAAAAATATAGTTTGGAATTTAAAAACTGCATCAAAATTAGAAAAACCGCGATTTGTTGTAATAGGTTTGCAAAAGAATCGAAAAAACAATATTATAAAAGATCCAAGTGTTTTTGATCATTGTAAATTAGTTATCATAAAAGTTATTTTGAACTCTGTTATTTATCCGTATGATAATTTAAATTTAGATTTTACTAAAAAAAAATATGATGAGTTATATAATATGTATACATCATTTTAAGAATCATATAATGGAAAAATGATGGTAAACTGGTAATGAGTCCAGCTGATTTCGAAACAAAAGCACCAATTGCTGTAATAGATACTTCAGAACAAAATGATTCAGGCACAGCTTCAACTGTTGACGTTAGTATACAAATTGAATCTATGGACAATCTCGAGGGGCGTGTTAGCGCTTATTGCCTTTTAATTCATGATCGTATTATAGAATATGTGCCCTTTAATAGAAATGAAAAAAAAACTTATATAAATGTTAAACTATATATGTTGTAAATTAAAATGTGTAATAATTGTACATGTATTGAATAAAAAATAAATATATATCTTTTTAAAAAAACTTGTAGAGTAATAAAATTTGGTGTGATTTATTATCATATTATTTTCTTAAAAAATGTGTGAACATAAAATTTGGACAAAATAAAGTGTGAACGAAATCATTTTATGAGAAAAAAATGTGTGAGTATAAAATTTGTAAAAAAAAAAAAAATGTGTGAACGAAATAATTTTATGAAAAAAATGGCTGCAGATGGCCCCTTTTAATACTACTGATATGATTTCACCATATGTGGCAAATGGTGAAAATGAACTGACGTACTTTCGATAGTACTACATGCTTATAATACAGCTATTCATTTTTCAACAGGATTAAGAGCCACCTTACCCCTTTTTACTTGGTACATGGTTATGAACCCCAAACACTTTTTGATATTGCAGTTATTCCGGCAAATCTAGATCATTCAGTCATAGATGAAATAAAAAAATTGAACACAATTAGAGAAAAACTTCCCGAAATTTTAAAAAAAGCATTTGTTAAACAAAAATTGTATTCAGACAAAGGAAAAAATGATATCGAATTTTATGTTGGAGAGAAGGTTTTGATTAAAACAAATGTCAGAAAAGATAAATTTTCAGATAGGTATGAAGGGCCTTATACCATAACCAAAAAAATTAATCCGGTAACTTGGTGGAAATCATAAAAAATAGAAAAAAAAAGAAAAAAATGTGTAGAAAAAAAACATATACACCAAATTAAGCAATATAGAGACCGTTCGGAAATTAAGAACGTTTATTATTATTCTTAATATTCTAATAATACATTTTGACACGACTAATAGCACTTCTCTAGGTTGATTATTATATGGAAAATATACTATTTAGGTCACTATTATGCTGTTACCAGCAAAAATCTTTTATATAACAAATTCAACTCGCAATTTTTCGATTCATTAATTAACAACACATCAACACACTTACAATATGGTTTCTAGACATAATATATTAATGGCGATGATTTTCATTCAATGGATTATTACAATCAAATTCCAAAGAGTAATAGCGGACACAGCGGGAACAGAATTATCTAAATTCAAAGATAACTACCAAGGCACGGGAACAGGTATTTATTACGAATCTTTAGGAAAAATTAAAGTATATTCAACAAGTTTTAATTTATTAACACACGTAAATATCTCCTCATACCATATTAAATTCGAAGAATTAAGTATCATGTTAGCAAATACTAATGATTTATGTAAAATTAATAAACATAATATTTCAATAATTTGTAAAAATTACAACTTAACTTTAAAGCTAGCAAAAAATTAACTTAATAAACGATACTCAATGCTAATGTCCTTACAAAAAAATCGAGCACGAAGTGGATTAACGAATGTAATAGGAACATTTGAAAACTGGGCTTTTGGAGTAGTAGACGATGAGGGGTATCAAAAAATACAAGAGTCTATAAAAACAAATACAAATAAAAATGATAACACATTAAAAATAATGAAAAATCAAACGAAATTAGTACAATCAACAATCAATCAAATATCTAATATATCGTCTACAATTTCACAAAATTTTATTAAGGTCCAAAATGAATATAACACACTTATAAATAAAATAAAAAATAAATACAATGATTTAATTGAACTAGAGATTGATCAACAACTAATTATTTACATAGTGTATTTTAATATTTTGCTACCGGAATTTTCTTTTGAGATCGAAGAAATAATATATTCATTAATTTTGGCTAGACAAAATATATATCACCCCATAATATTAAAAAATACGCAATTATTAGAGATATTAGAAAATATTCAAAAAACATTACCTATCACACAAATTCTGCCGGTAGATATAACTGTAGATACAGCTATTGATGAATTTTTAAGACTTGTAAAAATTAAAACTAGATTTTATAACTACTAAGTACTCTTTATACTAACTTTCCCACTATACGATCCAACAGATTACACATTATTCCGAGTGTGGCCTATGCCTATCAAAATTACAAATTCCCAATTCATTTTTATTAAACCTCAAAATCCATATTTAGCAGTTGCTAAAGACAATCAACATTTTATAAGTTTTACAGAAACAGAAATGCAGAAATGTACAGTCTTATCAAATGGACTATCTTATTTCTTACAAGTTCCAATATTTACAAAAAAACCATCAATTATGCGAAATTCAATTATTCAGTGCAATAAATTCATCAAAATTACCAAAACAGTGTACAGTTGGTTACAAAATGTTTAATGATAATTATTTTAAAAAATTAAGTAGTTCCAATCAATTTATATATTGGGTAGCAATGATTACAACTGTAACACTAGCATGTTCTCATGAGACTACACACATACTACAAGGGGCAGGAATACTTACAATTCCGGACACGTGTATACTATACACACCAACAACAGTGTTAAAACCTACAAAAACTATCGAAAAACGAATCAACACGTTCTTTCATTCAAATTTTCCATTAATTAATATTACGGACATGCTAATATGTTAAGTGTGCGAAACGTCAAATGAATGGCAATAATAAATGCTAACTAAGGGATTTGCCGGCATGGATATAAGACGGTATAGAATAGCAAAACGAGGAGCAACGACTAGAGTCAACTCAGTCGAAGAGTGAACCGAAGAACCATCAATCGGACACCAATCAAGATCATCATCAAGACTACACTTACTACAGAGCTCACCTACTCTATTCAAATATTCATTGTCAGATTTCAGTAACGTATTTATTTATATTATAATATATATTATACATGCAGTTTTGTAAATTATTTGAGGTAACCCTGTTCCATAACATTTGAGTATCACACACCGAGGTCGAGTCCCCGAGACCTCGTAGAAAATAAACATAACTTTTTACCGAAACCCACAGAGAAGGCGAGATTAAAGAGGGTCGTTACAGGTGGAAAACGCTATAAATAAAATATTATACTTAAATTAATAATTTTTAAGTTTTTAAATACTAGGTCGTAATATACCGAGTACCGACGTAATTAATATTGCATTATTATTTATTAATAATGAAATAAAATTGTATTAATAAATTTATAATTTGAGATTTTAATTTTAATTTTTTGTTTTTATATTCCAAATATTAAAATGATAATATTATATAACTAATATAAGTTTGATTTCGTGTAGGTAACGCCCCACACAACAATTATCAATCTATACGATTGTATAAATATTTGAAATTGATTACAGTTCAAATATTTAAAATAAAATATTTGTACATCATAGAGTAAATATATTTTTTTTTAAATTTAAATCGTAATATTTAATACTGATTAATAAACATTTAAATAAAAATATTTTTGTTTCAATCAACATTTTTGATTACAGGAACTTTAAATTATAATGCATATTAAATATATTTTAGTAAATATATTTTATCATATGACACATTATTATATTATATACGTCCGACTCGAAGAATGTGTTATTGGTCCACACTTCTGAACATGTATCTATAGACAGGGGTGGCTTGTTATAAAAGTACTAGGAGCGACTAACATTTGTTTAAGTATAACAGGATTAATCAACGTGCATGTTGCCAGCCCCCCCCCCCCCCAGTAAGAAATCTAAAAAAAAATTATGCAAATAATTAGCATGCAATTCGCATGAATTTGCACGACCAATCCAAAAAATTTGTGCGACTCTCCTTCCCCTTCAAAATCGAAAATCCATGGGGGAGGGGCTGGCAACACTTCTCACCAGCCCCCCCTGGTAAATATTAATATATTCAACATTTTTTTTTTACGATAAATTAGCATGGAATTCGCATGAATTTGCAAGCCAGATTCCGAAATTCGCACGACACCCCTTCCCCTTCAAAATCGAAAATCCATGGGGGAGGGGCTGGCAACACGTCTCACCAGCCCCCCCTGGTAAATATTAATATATTCAAAATTTTTTTTTTACGATAAATTAGCATGGAATTCGCATGAATTTGCAAGACCGATTTCGAAATTCGCATGACCTCCTTCCCCTCTAAAATCGAAGATCCAGTGCGGATCGGCAACACATCTTGCCTTCCCTTCCGTCTGGTAAAAATTAACATATTGAACATTTTTTTTTTTACAAATATTTAGCACGCAATTCACATTAATTTGCAAGACCTATTCCGAAATTCGCATGACACTCCTTCCCCTCTAAAATCGAAGATCCAGGGCGGATGACAACACATCTTGCCTTCCCTTCCGTCTGGTTAAAACTAATATATTCGACATTTTTTTTTTACCAATATTTATCACGCAATTCACATGAATTAATATAATATTCTAAAATTATTATTATTATAAACTATTAAATATTTTAAATATTTAAATGTTATGTACATTTTGTGATTTAATATGAAATGAAACAATATATTTTTTATATATTTTTTTTAATACTTTTGTGCATGAAAAAAATTAATTTCTACTTTTATAATTGTTCTTAAACGTAGAAGAAAGTATCTGAACCCTTAAACACCCGTGTCTACGTCCCTAACGCTGTTTAAGTTCCTAAGTTACTCTTTTATCCATGATTCAAAGTTCTTCTTATACTTAGTAAATTTTTATATTTATCCAATTAGTCTGCACAGGGTAACCTGTAAATTTTAAAATATAAATATCACCGATATTAATTAATATAGCATTTGATTTGGATGATTGTAGAGATTCTGATGCTGAAGTGATATTAATGCAAACTTAAATACTATTTAAGTTAACTTTACTCCAACAAATTTGACATTTATTTTCCATATCATGAAGTTAATAAAATCTAGTGGTCTTTTTTTAAATTTTTTTAT